>VZRR01002308.1:617022-981301 GCA_013398015.1 Oreocharis arfaki
GCGCTGCCATGGCAACGGCGTGACCGCCGTGACCGGAAGTGAGCGGGGTCAGAGGCCGCGGGAACATGGCGGCGGCCGTGGCGCCCGTGGGCGATGGCGGCGGCGCGGCGGCTCCCTGAGCTCCTCCCGCCGCGGCGCTGCCCCGTCCCAGGTGAGAGAGGGAAGGAGGGGGGGGCCGGGCCGCGGTGCTGGCGGTGGCAGCGGCGCCGGGGTTCCGCGGCTCCTCTGGCCTCGCCGGTTCTTTCCCGCCCGCTGGGCGCTCAGCCGGCTCCCGTTTCTCCCCAGGCATGGTCGCCGCGCTGTAGGAGGGCCGGGAGCCGCGGCGATGGAGGAGAGCGCTTGAGCCTGTCTGCGGAGGCGTTCCGTGTTTGTGAGACGTGTACGGTACCCGAAACCTCGGTTTCAGTGCTGCTGTTTTTGTTGCACCTGGAGGAATAAATAACCGGAGGCCTGTTGTTACAGTCTCATCCTTAGTATCTTTCCTTTTGAGAAAAAAAACCCAGAGTGTCTTGTTTTGACTTGCACATACACAGAGAAGCCAGTCAGTTTTGTTTCCAGCTGTGGCTGGGTGGTTTTCCCTCGTTATTGTGCCTGTTGTCACTTTTCCCGTTAGTATTGGCGTGTGTGCTGCCGTCTGGGCTGGCTGTGCCCTCTGGCAAAGCTAAACTTTGACCTGAATGGTCTCTTGTGCAGTAAGCGCAGGGTGAGCGCTGGAACAAGGTAGTGTCTTTTGCACAACCGGGCTGTTCAGCACATGGCTGTGGCTGCCAGAAGCTGCACACTAAAAATAAATACTGGAGTTAAACTGGGCGTGCAGCCTCGCACTGGTGCTTATGAGCATTCATTGCAATGCAGTTGTTGGGCACTGGACTTCTTTAATCTCCACTTTTGCTGGTGCACGGAGCAGGCTACGCTAATGGGTGTAGTGTCTTTTGCTTATTGGTTGAAAGCGTCACCATATCTCCCTTTTTTCATAGCAGCTGTCTGTTCTGTTCAAGACACCACCCAGCCTCTGCTTTTGGACCGTTGGACTTTTCAGCTGTAGATAGCATGGGAATATTTTAATGTTTCTCAAGCATAAGGTCATCCCACTGGAAAACAGAGAGATTAACAGATGGGTCCCCCTCCATCCTGCTTCTTACTTAACAAATGGGGAAACTAGGGTTTAAAAAAAAAAAGGAAGCCAGAACATGTCTTAAATTGAACACAGAAATCTAAAATGAATTGGTTGACTTTGTAATTGTGTTTTGTGGTATTATCTAATAGTCTGAATGGAAAGCTGCAGTGGAAGCTGTACCTCAGGAAATCAAGGTACCCTTTAACAGTGTGAGTACATAGTTTGGTCAGCGTGTGGGCTGCAGCTGAAGAGTGTGGTCTCACTCCTTTCCATCACTGGCCATGGGTTTTTGTTACTCTCTTTGTAGTGGATTTAGTGGTTGGATGATTTCGGGGACGGTTGATCTAACAGTTTTATGGGGATGGAAGTTATTCCAGTGAGTGCTTGCTCTGCTATGAATGAAAGCTGTTTCTCCTTCTGTGCTGATGTAAACCAGCTGTGGGTCAACCATAATGTGAAACTGTACCTCAAGAAACCAAATCTCAAACTGGTCATTCAGAAAATCAGAACTCCACCTCAAACTTCTGAAAAGTTTTGGTTTAAAAAAAGAAAAGTCAGCCATGTGTCGGGAATATGTGGTAAGAGTGAAGAGAGTATAAGCCTGTGAAGGAACTTTCCCATCTTCCCAGAGTCTTTCCTACATTCACTGCTTGCCAAAGTGTTTCCGTGCTGAGAGAGGGAAGTCACTTACAAACCTTTATTTAGACCTCAGGGGCTAGTCCACCATGTGTACTCAGTGAGACAGAATCTTGAAGGAAAGATAATTCTGTACCCTACTGTGAAAGGCAGACTGAGGTTGTGCAGGGAAACCTTGATTCTGGTATGGTCCAGCTCCTCAGCCTCAATGAGCTTTGCTTTCATGGAGTTGCCTGCCCTCTCCACGAAAGCAATCTGGAAGGAAGATTAGACAGAAGTGTAGTGAGGTGTCATCTTCACACCCACGTGGGTTTTCAGGGGTGTTAGGATTTGCTGGATCAAGTAATCCTTTCTCCAGTTGCTCACGTGGGAGGCTGTCGTGTATTTCATCTGTTCCTGCAGAGTCTCTACTCCTTCAGCAGCTATTTTTAGTAAAGCCAGATTTTTAATTCTTAGATTCTTAATCATCTGAACTGCCTCAGGTGCAAATCCTCTTGTCCTTCTGCTGCCTTTCTACCTGATTCTGTCCGAGACTTTTCCCCATAGTTTCCTTCTCTTAATTTTTGTTTAGAGAGTCGCATGTATGTCTTTTCTTTCCCATCACTTGTCCCATCCTTAAATGTGTGCTGCTAACCCTTATTCCTCCCAACTCTGCTTTGCCAAAGCACGTTTTTTTACTTTTGCTGGCTGCTTCTTCCAGCTTCTTGGGACATGCAGAGTCTTTGTCTCAATTTATGCTTTCCTCCTACCTCATCATTATTTACAAATGATCTGTGTTTCCCTCTGTCCTTCTTTCCGTATTTCTTTCTCCTCTTCTCCACTTACAGTCTTGTTCAAGGTTGTCCTTTCCTTGTTCCCTGTTTCTTCAGGTCATGGTGCTGTGAACACACAGACATGAGGCACTGAGCTCCAGTGTCTGGTTAAATGTTTTATTAGCACTGGCCTGAGGAGAGCTGGTTTGTTTGTGTTGTTTGTGTGGTGCTTGGTCAGCACTTAGGGCTAGGAGAGGGGGAGATGGAACCTTTGGAGAGCTGCATTTTTGGAACGGGTCCCTGCTGAGTGTGGGCAAAGGCTCACAGTTTGATTTTGCTGTTTGTTGTCTTGGCCTAACAAGTAAATTGCTCCTGAAAGACAATTCTGCATTGTGAATTGTCCAATTTTTTGCTGTAGCAGAGCACAGTGAGATGTGATAGAGCTACGTTAGCAGAATTCTTCAAACGTACCCAAAATGTCTCTTCGTTTTCCTGTTTTTTCTCTCTTAGCTGAGCTGGTTTACTTGTGAACTTGAACTTGTTTGGATACAATAAATTTAATTTACTTAATTAGATTTGTTTGTATTCGAGTTTCTTATATGCTTAGGGGTTAAAAACTGTGAGGGTCTTTACTTGTCAGTGTAAAATTAGTAGCTTCACTAGGTTCACATGCTATCCTTTCATGAGCTTGAGAAAATTAATTTGCCTTTAATCTGTCAATAGGCTAAGGTGATTTCGACTTGAGAACCAAACTGCTCTTTTTCACCTTGCTTTTCCAAGATTTTGCATGTGTGATATTAAAACTCCCCTGACTCTTGAGGAGCTTGTTTCAGGCATCCTTTGGTATAAAACCTGCTACTGATGTTATTTTAGGTATCAAGGAAGCAGGTATTGCTTTCATTCCAGTGTTTCTGAAAGGTATCGCTTAATCTCAGGTGCTTTTTCATTGAGTTTATGATGGGTTTGTTATTTTTAAGGCATCTAGCTTCTCTTACCATTAAAAGAAATTTATCTCTCTTTGCTCTTCTCCTTTGATGGGAGCTCCAGAGGTGCTGTGAAGGCTGAGTGAAGACTGCCTCATGAGTCTGTATGAAGCAGTTATGTGGATCACCACACATTGCTTGTAGAAAGAGAGTTAATTTTTCCTGAAAAGTTTCTCTGCTCCTTTATAAAATTACTGTTTGAATTATGGTGGTCCTATGAAGTGCTGTGTCCCCAGACATGCTCACAGTTCCTGTGTGCTTTCATATATAAATGACAGATTGTTCTGTACTCCTTTCACCAAATCAGTGGAACAACAGACTGGGCTGTAGTCAGAAGAGTCAAAAGATAACTGAGCACTCAGGCTTTTAAAGGCGACCAAGATATAGAACACAACCAAGCTATGAATTTTTCTTCCTAAATCGAAGACAGACAATAAAAGGCAGTGCAGGTACTGACGAGTACATGCAGCCATAATTTTGAAACAAGAATGGAGTTCCTTTGATTTCTTGAAATCCTGCTAGTTGCATCTAACTGTTAATGATTGTTGCAGATCAAGATTCAACTTACTTGTCAAAGTAACTGAAATTTACAATGGTTATACATGAAACAGACAAACAGATCTGGGGTGAGCATGTGATTATGTTTCATTTTTGTTTCCTTTTAACTTTTGCGTGGTCAGTATGATAATGATCCCACGCAGATATGAATGTTAGTTGTGAAGTAACAGAACGTATGTTGTATGACCCTTCAAATCTATTTGAAGACCCTCTCTGGTGTCTGAAGGTAAAAATGTTGCTGTCTTCCTTCATGTTAGAGCTTGGGTGAAATGCCTCCTGATGCAGTTTTAACAGGGATAAAAGTGCTGAGGATGCTCTGTTCAGCTTGAGCAGCTCTAGGAGAGACAGAAGCAACAGATAAAGATTCCAAGACTTTTTTTTTTTTTCTTGAAGAAAATTCTTGAAGTAATTAATTCCACATCACTTGGTAATTCTGCTCTTAGATTTCATTATGGTTACTCTTATCTGGTGTTGGTATTGATGTTTAACATTGATTTCCTCAGTCTTCACACAGACAGCCTGCATTTGTTCAGATCGAGTATTAGCATTATGTGTTTGGATTCAGAAGATAATTGCATATCTTGCAAATTACCCAATGGCTGTTTCATCTTGAAACGTTTAGAAATCCATTTCAGTTTCTCGTAATTATAATGTTTTAGTCAGACAGCAGTCTAAACTTAGGACAGCACTTTGGCAGTGATATGCTTGTTTTTCTAAAATGAGCACAGTTTTTGTGGTTAAATTTTCCTTTCATTTAAGTATAGATTTTAATCAGTATAGGCCAAACTTTTCCAACCATCTTTGAAATTAGCTCAAGCCATATTTTAAAAAGTATGTTCTCCTAATGTGATTTTACTTATGTAGAAAAATGTATGCAGAAATTAATGTTTTTAAGCTGATCAATGCTTTTGAAGTATTTTTACAATTTATTTATAGATGGGCTCAAATAGGATACTAGAAGTCTCTTTGTAATAAATACCACTGAAAGCACTTCATGCTGTATTTCTGAAATTTGCAAGGTAGCTGCTCAGAAAGGAACTGCAAATTCCACTCATCAAGCAGCTAAATTACAACATCAGAACGAAGTAAAATGCTTCTGTTTTCCCTGACTTCTTTGCAATCATTATTTTGGAGATTACTGAAGTTTTCCTTGATTGTCTTGTATGTCCTTGGGCAGGGTATAGTTACCATTGTCAGCTGGTGAGTTAAAGCTGTAAACAGATGTATGGCAAGTGTAAAGCTCTGGGTAGAGGATATTCAGCATTGTATATATTCCCACACAGAAGTGGGAAGGAGTCTGAATTGCATCTCTCAGGTGACTATTACAGCTCCCTGACTTACTGCTAAACATTTGATAGTTTCAGTTTCTAGAAAAGTATTAGAAAAACCCTCAAGTAAAAAGACCCCAAAAACTGTTACCAAGCTTGTATCACTGTTTTTTACCCAAATGCAGGAAAAAAAGATCTTGGCTATACTGAGAAAGTTTTCCAGTTGGCAGAGTGTTCAGAGATTGAGAGAGTCCATCTGTCAGCAGACTTCACTTCAGACAGGCCTTTTCTTCTGATCACAGGTACAGTGACTTCCTTTCCCTAAATGTGAGGACAAATGTAAGAGAATGATGAGTTCTCTGGATTTCCATTATGTGTTTTTATATGAGATGTGCTGGTTAGCTTTAATAAACTGTTTCTCTAGTAAAAATAATGTAAAAAAAATTCTGTTCTTGTCTAATAGTTTGGAATGGAATTGTGAGAAAGCTCACTTAGTTCTTTAGATGCTTTGTTTTATTATTCAGATGCTAGGACTAGATCCTTCTGGTTTTTAATACCTAATCGTGCATCTGTTCAGCTGATCAATTCCCTTTGCTATCAAGATCATGTTTGTGATCTGCTTGAGTGTAAAGAGCATTGGTTTTGAAAAAGCTGATAGTACTTTAGCAAGAGTAAACAATAATAAATTTATTAATGACTGGTAAAGCTTCCCTTTTTTCTTCTAATTGCTGCAGCCTGTGCTATTACTTTTAAGAAACTTACATGATGAAACACTTTAAATTTAACTCAATGATTTTTTTCTCATAAACTTGACTAACTCTTCCCCAGAATTCTTGTGGTACAGTGGGAGTTTCTTAAGCATTCTACTCCCTGAATAGCAGTTACATGTTTTGTCCCCATCGAAAAACAACTTTTAACACTTCTGGCATGATATGCTAGGAGACAGTGGTGACCACATGCTGATCCATGGAAGATACAACTCTTCAAAGTGAGCCAAGCTGCAAATGCGCTTTCAGGCTATGGTCAGAACTTGGAGCTTGTTTCTTGTTCTGCTGGGTAAATTTTTGAGATTGTGTATCAGCTGGAGCTGGGGGCCACGTGCTCCAGGGAAGTCATTGCTTGCTTCTTTAACAAAGCCAAGGAAAACTGTGAAAGATTTCTCAAAGAGCAAAACAAGTAAAAGAAACTCTTACCTGTTAAGTGTCTGTTGTGAACCAGTCCATTTTTATTTTTTTTTTAACTCTTCACTCATGGAAATCCTCTTTCCTTGAGTACAACATTTTAGGAAGTGTGAGGTAATACACTCATGCCAAGGCTATTGAGACAGCCCGGAGAGTCTGGTAAGGTAAGGCTGATCATTTCCCTTCAGCCTCCTACACAGACAGTAGCTCTCTTCTCATCCTCCTTCTTCAGTGTGAGAACACCACTAAATCTGTCAACTTAACTCATTAATTCCTTCAAAAATTTTTTTAGCAATTTCTTTTAGGGTCTCTTGCCCAGGTCAGTAGATTTGTTCTTGGGAGAAGTAAAAAGGATGGGCTGCCAGTGAGCTATTTATGTGTAATTCATCATCAGATAGAGGAATTCCCAGTTAATGTCCTGGGAATTGGCATGCATTTCGCATTTGGAGAGGGGGTGTTTGGTTTGTTTGAATCTCTCTTAAATAACTACAGACTGTCTAGGAAGATGGAATGTAGTCTTCTGGTTATGTTTGATCTTTCTAAACTTTGGTGATAGACTGTTTCAGAAAAGGATTGGTCTTGCTGCATTTTGTGCTGCCTCCATGAGATGGATAGATTTTGCACTAGAGTTTCCTTGAAAAAATGCTCTGGTGTCAGTATGATTTACAATAAATGTTTTGCAGACTCATCTATTTCTAACCATTGGAAGTGACAAAGGGTGTGTCTCTCCCAAAATTATGGCTTTGCTTAGAGAAGTGTGTTCTTTTATTAGGAACATCAGGTTTAAATTTTCTCTTGAATACCAAGTTTTAAATGAAATCCTTACAGTTATCCATTATTTCCAGTGCTTGCATGGGTCTACCATTCATTACAAAATGAATACTTCGTTATTTTGTCATAAATTATTCTATCTTGAGACGCCAGTTTCCAAAATATACTTAGAATAATAATTTTTTCATTAAAGTATATCTCACAGAATATTTTTACTTGTGTTGTAATAAAGACAGGCAATACATGTATTGTATCTCAGTCGTACTCTGAAAAAGGAATCTTGGTCTTTTTGGTAAATATTGAGAAGCATTTAGTTTTGCACCTCTGTTGGATACAGGGTTAGATGTTGAACAGTGTCAACTCCACTCAGCAATTACACCCCCCACACTTGAAGACAGTGCTTGAACTGAACAGCACATCTCATTTGGATTATGACAGTGGGTAAAAAAGCTGCGTGTTTATCTTGTCTGCCACCTTGATAGTTTTTGAGAGACAAACGCCTGCAAAGTTGTCAAAGGTCAAGCAGCTATTTTTTTGTGTGTGTCCTCATTACAGCAGGCCATCAAAGGACCTTGAGAGGTGACTGATCTGCGGAATTGAGACAATGGCTCTGTAGTTATGGAAGTATGGAAATTAAGTTTAGGCAGAAGCAAATGTGGCTGGAGTGGTCGCAACAGGGATATTGCTCAAATGTTTGTTGATTGCACGGGAATACATATTATCTTCTGTCTAAAGGGAAAAATAGCTGAAATTATGTGTGTTTTGTTGAAGCAGTTGCAGTAGGCTGGTCCACTGAAGAACAAACATGATGTGTTACACAGCACCCCTGTGCAGTAGCTCTCTTGGAAAACATACTGGTAGCAATTATTTTTAATTGGAGAAAGAGCCTTATGAAAAGTTTAGAGGATGTAGCAAATTTGGTTATTTCACTCACATGTTAGCTGGCTTTTCTGATGGCCTTCCTTCTCTCTGTGGCTTTGCAGCTTGGCTGACCTTCACCCTCCTGCAACAGCACCAGCCTCCTGAAGTGGCTATAGGAAATCCCTCCCCTTTTTTAAGGGAAGCTTTAAGTTATTCCCATATTGTCTGTGACCCCAAGTTCATTCAAGTCCTTGTTCGTTTTACATGTAGTCGGTGGAAATAGAGGTGCTAAATACAGCTGCTTTTTCTCTTTTAATTTTATGTAGGACATCCATAAAAATCTCTTAGGCAAACTGGCACACACATGTTGTCCAAAGCTTTGTTATCATGAGCTCTGGGCAGTCAGTTTGCCGTCAGGACTAAAGGTAGCATTGCTGTGAACAGAAAGCTAAAATGAGTTTGCATATTAGAAAGAAAGATTATATTTCCAATCTCCATGGTCTCTCACTGTGTCTTGAAATACAAAAGTAGCTGGAAAAGGCATATTTAGGACAGGCTTTTGCTGAAGTTTAGAAATACATCATTTTTTCATAAATATAAAATAGGCAAACTTTAAAATTTAGGGAAACTGGTAGCTTTGGATTTCAGTGCAAGATAGTCTCTGTGTACAGAGTATTAACACAGATGATAATGTTTACTGGAAGTATCACAAAATGGTATATTGGCTTGGAGATGCCCAAAAAATGGAAAATAGTAATTGCAAAATACTGCACATACAGTTCCACAGGCTGCAGAATATTCAGAATATTTTAGAATATCACTTTTCAGCAGTACAGAAAATTATTTGATCTGTTTGAAAGGTAGTATTTTAATGAATGCTTATAGCAGAACATGAGGAAAAAGAAATTATCAACAGGTATTTTTTATCACTTAAAGACTGCTTTTACTGCTGTAGGTCTCCAGCCGTTTAGCCAAAGGTTTACAACCTTGCAGGGAGTGTTTATTACAAGCTGCAAACCCAATACCTTTGGCCTCAATAGCCTGCAAAGATTCCATTTCCCCAGGATTTTTGCTTGTGGAACCTTAGTTCTGCATTCAGCTGGTACAAGTCTCCCTCTTAAGAACTTGTGTTTTGGTGTTAATATGGAGGAGTGGCCCACCCTTAGGAGCTGCATCTACTTCTGTGAGACCTCAGAGTCTGTCCTCCTGCTGAGAAAAATTATGGTGTGCTTTTCTGCTGATTTCAGTGTCTTGAATGATTCTGGAGTGAAGTTGTAAGAGCTTTCCTTTCTGGTTTGGGAGTTATTTGTTACAGAGCTACCAGTCTGTTGTTCTTGAAAACAATCACCCAGTTAACTTCTCTCTCCTAAGCTGAACCTTGCTAAGATCTGTCAGATTTCCACCAGACATAGGACTGGGGAGTAGAACATAAAAGAGAAGTTAATGTTGGAGTGGGATCTGGAGAGAAGCAGCGTTGTGGGCAAGTATTTTTCCGTTTTCCAAATGTTAAGCTTCAACCACGTTAATAATATTTCTACAAAAACATTACTCGGCTAATTTAAAGCAAAACTCTAGAACTGTTATATCCCACATGGCATGAAACATTCCTTTTTTTTTTTTTTCTTTTCTTGATGTATTAACTTCTTACACAGAAAGGAAATGAATTTTAGAAAGAATGTTATACATAAACCATTTGAGACATTCTCTGTTAAGGAAATACCATCTGTCAAGAAAGATGCAGCCAATGTTGAGTTATATTACAAACATTGTAAAGGAAATATTTCTCAAGGAAAAGTGGTTTAATTAAAACATTTTAACTGTTTTTGCTCTGGAAAAAGCTTAGGAAATTTCTGTATAAGCATTGTAAATGCAATCATAATAAAAGCTCAATTAATTTTTTCAGTAGGAAGTTAGCTTGGCTAAGCTGTTCCTTACTGTAGAATAAAGAAATTTTCTGACTACGGTGTAACTAGTAGGAAAAAAAGACAAAGAAAATAAAAGACTCGGAATCATTACTTTATTACCTTCAAATTCTCTAAGCCTGCTTTCATTGATTCTTCTTGATGGACAGAATTTATTTCAAAAGGAAAATAGGTTATATTTTAGGGTTTTCATGTTAATGCTTTTATTTCAAAATTGGTTCTTTTATGAACATTTAATAGCACTAGAAGACATTATTTTGCTTCTGTAGAGGAAAATAGTGAAGTACTCATAAAAAGGTATCTAGATCAGGCATGAGAAGCATTAAATATGGTAGGATTTACTCTTTCTTTAACCCACTCTAGCCTGCTGGTTTAAGGAATTGTACACTGACTGTACAGATTTACTGTAATGGCTTGAAATGAAACCTTTGCTTTAATTAGCACTTTGCTCTTTCACCCATTAACCTGTTGGTGCTATCAGACGTATCCTGAAATGTAGCAAACACAGGAATAGTTATGTCTGATACCTTTTATAGATAGTGCTCCAGTTGTTTGGGGTTTTTTTAAATTTAGCTAAAGAATTTGAAGGGAATGCTTGGAAGTTACGGTTTTTGGCCAGCTTAAATGCTGGGGTTTTGATTTTTAGGAAAGCATGCATATTGTGCATGGGAATGTTGAGTCTTCCTCTGTTTAAGATATCCTGCCTTGTCATTGGAGTGTTTTCCTTTCCTTTGTTCCTTGAAAATATTAAAATGACATTTCTAAAGTTACATGATTGCTATTAGAGATGAGCAGCTGTTATTCTCCCAAATTCTCTTCGCAGTAGGCTCATGATCTTAGACTTTATTAAAATACCAACAGAAACATAAGTGACAAGTGATAAATGGGCTAAGTTTTTTAATGTCACCCACATCTCCATATTTGAATTGTCAGGATGTATTTCCATTAACACATTCTACTTTTTTTCCCCTTAAAGAACTTGCTGTTTATCATGGCTTGTATTTTAGGAATGCTTTTAAGATTTAAAGAATGTGGCCTGTAGAACCCATTTTACTTGTTGCATGTGCTTGATGTTGTATCCTGAACTGAATAAAGGATTGAAGATGGTCATCTGAATGTTTCTGTAGTTAAATGCCACTGAAGACCTGGATTTTACTTTTTACTTAAAAAGCAAGATATGTAACACTATTCACAGTAACTACTTGTGATCCTTGTATTTGAATAGTAAGGTTCCAGATTGGACATCTATAAAATAAAGAATGCAAAGCTTTCACAGCTGCAACTGAAGCTGATAACAACTGTGAATTGTGCTTGTGAGGTACTGCACAGTGACAAATATTCTGAAAAAAATTTAGTCTGGAAGCATTCCAGATTAAGCAGACACAATTCATATGCTGTGTGCTGTAGGCCTTGAGTTATAAAAATATAAATAGGATCTTTTGTGAAAATAAATTACTGAAATATAACACTTTCAGATAGCAGTATAATAAACATAAGATGGAGGAAAAAGGGGAAAAAAAGAGGTTTTTGTCCTAGAATTTTAATATCTGAGCACTCTACTGTGAGAAAGGGAGAAAGAAATACAGAGTAATTTCTCCTTATTCACCCTGCTGCCAAGGCCTGTGCATTAGTTAAGCTGGGGTTCCTGTGTGAAAAAAAACCAAACCAGCCAGGAAGCAACAGCCTTAAATCTGGTGGTTTATAATTTCTCTGTTTCATTGTGCAGCTTCACTATCCCAAATGTTTTTTTGAGTGGTGCTGAATCCCCTGATCTCCGCTGTGAATGTAGCAGACTGCACTTACACTGAGAATGACCCCTTGCTAAAGGTGATGTTCTGCCTCCTGTAAATTCTGATGGCGCTGTGTCTGACCAAAATACTTTTCAGGCCAAAACTTGTCATTTTGTGTTAGACTTCCACAGAATCACTTCATCTGTAGTCTGAAACTATGACTTCCTGGCAGTCTGTTTTATTGTAGGCAAATGACAGATACCCGAGATCAATGCTGACTCCAAAGAGAGGTCACTGGATTGAGTTCCTGAATATAGGACCAAGAGCACCAGAAAAAGAATTCTGTCAGTATTCCAAGTTATTTCTACAAAGCCATTTACAATCACAAATGGTTCTGCAGTTTGACTGAATTCTGCTTTATTCCTCTCACTTAGCTCTTGTTTTGGTCCAGAGGGAAACACTAAACACTTCCTTGTCTGTTTCCATATGCATGATTGAGCACATGGTTATTGTTCCGAGAAGTAAGAGGAAAATAGCCTGCTCTAATTTCTGAACTCACGTTCTGAAATTTTCCTCACAGTAACTAGTGAAAATTGTGTTGACCATCGAGGACCACTTCTTCCAGTTTCAGCCTGATACCTCTGCAGTCAAGACGAAGGATGTTGATTGGGATGCCTTTCTCCCGAGGAATTAGTAATGAACCCTCTGTGCTTTGACTTTTACTGTCTGATTGGTGATAGACAGCTTTGCCTAATCTTTGTTGGCTTTCACAGTGAATTTCAGCGTCCTAAAAATGTACTTGAAGTTACTTGATCTAAATGTACCTTAGTCTTTTATGGTATTTAGAATGAGACAAAACTGATTTGATGAACTGGCAGACGTCTTTGCAGTTGGTAACTTGGAGAAATGCATTTTAAATGAGGTGTGAAGCTTGGAGTTTTATTTATCATAGTTTACCTTCTTTGATGATCAGTTAAATCTCTTTCAGCTTTTGATTGAGGACACAGTGATCACCTTTATGGGTTTATCTGATAACAGATTACAATTAATGCCTTGAATTCCCTGCTAGTAGTAAAAAAAAATAAATATTCCCCTGTGCACCAAGTAAACTTTGGTAGGAAGAAGTGTTATCATTTCAGAGGATATTTCTGTTATCTGGTCTGCATAAGAGAAAGTGACTAAATTATACTATCAGAAAGTGTAACAGCTTTACAGAAATTCCAAGTTGTAGATGTTATTTGATAGGGTATCTTGCAGCTGACTTGAGGCGGTTCTTAATGTATAAAAAAACCTACTTTCAGCTTAAAAGATTCAGTTATGATATCTCTTAATGTAGTTTCCTATTTATATGCTTGATATATCTATCTGACAGTATAGAAGCTAGAAAGTTATAAAGAGAAATTATTTGACTAGATAAAGTGTTATGGGAGAGTTCATATTGAGTCCCATTAGCCATGTTGTGTTGCTCTGCAGCCAGACATTTTGAAATGCTTTAAATCCCTAACGTTCCTGAACAACTGGAAGAGAATCCTTTTCTAATATTCCTTCTAAAAGGGATTATTATTTATTTTTGTTGTACCTTGGTCGAAGAATTTCAGTGAAGTATCAGGAAATTATTACATTTTTCCTTAGTGACTAATGCAGTCAAACCTGATTTGAAGCTTGAAATCTGTTACCAGTAAAAAGACTTACAAATGTGCTGTTAGAGGTTTTAGATCACTTTTGATTTTTTATTTTCCATAATATACCTAAAATCCCATTTCTTGCTTGCTCTGTTGCCATTAATCTCTTTCTTCTTTGCTACAGTGTTAGTTATTAAAAATTCTGACACCCTGAGAAATGTTAATCACGTAACTTGTCATTCTCTTTGTCTGTTATATCCCTTTTTCATATTGCAGATTACTGTAAATTGCTCTGGAAGCACTATGAAAGAATAATGGCTTAATCTAAGTAAGTGTAAAGGAACTTTCAGTTGTTGCTTATGTCTTCTAGTCTGCCTAGGTATTTGGTATTGGGTCCTCTTACCAAAATGTGGAGGAAGAAAAGTTGGAAAATCACTTAACTTCTTTGTTGATATATATTTACTGTTTCCCAAAGTAATCTGAACTATTTTGATAGGTCATACTATGACACAGAGCTACTGAGACCTTATGCACAATTACAAAAAGCTTTAAAATTGGAAACAGTTTTACTTGTTTCCCTCCTCTCATTTATTTTGGGCAATGATTGCTATGAAAATGTCACCTTTATTATCTTGATCTTCATGTTTTGTCTTCTAATCTCATGCAAGTTTTATTCTCTGCACTGCAATATTTCACAACAACATTATCAGCTTTATTATTTTCTTCATGAAGCTTAAACTGTTTGAAATGAAGCTGAGGACTGATGAATTTTTAAGTGACTTTCTAGTCTCTTTAATTTTGCAGCTAGCAGGGAGATAGTTTCAGACATAATTCAGTTTCCTAAAAATTTGCCTTAGTTGTTCTGCACTGAGTTAGGACCAAGACCAAAGCTTTTATTCTAGTGGCTAAAGAGGAAGCCCCCTCATGGTGAATTTGGAGGGCAATGAGCTCTCTTTGCCTTCTTGTAAAACCTTGTGCAGCAGCTCAGGTGAAACTTTTACCCCGTCAGGTGTAACTTCCCACCTAATCAGGATTCTTTCCCAGATTCTTCCAGAAATTTTTAGGACTGAGACCCCCCCCAAACTCTTACTGGATATACTGGAGAGAGTTCGATGAAGGGCCACAAAGATGGTGAGGGGACTGGAGCATCTCTCACATGTGAGGAGAGGGTGGGAGCTGGGGATGTTCAGCCTGGAGGAGAAGAGTTTTGGGCAGGGACACGTTATCAGTGTGTACAAGTACCTGATGGGAGTGTGCAGAGAGGATGGGGCAAGGCTCTTGTCAGTGGTGCCCAGGAGCAGGACCAGAGGCAATGGACACGAACTGAGATGCATCAGAGAGCACCTTTTTTTGCTGGGAGGGTCAGCACAGGTTGCTCGAGGTGGTTGTGGAGTCTCCCTCAGATGTTCACAAGCTCAGTGGCTGCAGTTGGTCCTGCCTGAGCAGGAGGATTGGACCAGAAGACCTCCACAAGTCCCTTCCAGCCTCAGAGTTCTGTGTGGATCTCTTGTCTGTAATGGTATTGTGTCTGTATTGGTTTGAGATGACTCATGGATGATTCTCCTTAAAGGAAAAAGATGTCTTATTAACTCCTTTAAATTTCTCAGAGGAAATAACCACTTAGCTTTAAGTAAGCTGCAGAATAAGGGGTTTTATTTGGGAAACAAATTTCCTTTCCACTTTTAAGTCTTGGGAATCGTGTGAATTGAAAACGGAAGCTGTAGTTTTAGCTGCTGTTACATCAACTTAAATGTACGTTGTAACTAAGCCACCCTAGGAAAATCATACTCTTTCCTGAGGGGGGGAGGACAGAAGCACTTGCTGTGTAGTCTGTTTTGCTACAGGCTGTTTCTCCTCTTGTCTTGCCCTTCAAGAAGGGAAAGAAGCACTTTAAAACACAGGAAAATGTGGTTGTTAAGCAACAAAAAAACAAAGTTTCAAGAGTGGTTTTGATGCTATTCACAATCTCTCTCATTCTTGATTTTTCCTTTCATTTTGATAGTGACAATTTAAAGAAAATGATAAAAAAAAAGTGGTTTTCCTTAAGGTGATGGAAATCTGCTTGTCATTTTTGTAATGCTCCCGTTTTGAAGTGCCGGTTTATTTTCACAACTCTAAATTCAGTGACTTCAAAACGTGCCTGTACATTTTAATTGGCCTTCTTAACACATGCTTTGTTGTCAAATGAAACATTTTTATTGGCACAAGAATATTTGCCCCACCTATTTTCTTTTGCTAGTGGTGGGAATGGTAACATTAAAGGCCCTTTAAAATACATGAAGTGAGTTCTGGGGTCATTCCCCACCTGTTGTTTATTTTGGTTTATGCAAGAACAGTCAAAAGTAATCGTGTTGGTGAAGCTCTGTCATCTAAATAGTGGTTTTGGAGACTAACAATTTACACATCAACAGGTTTGGCTTCCTCAAGCAAAACTTGGGACTTTTATGTTAGTGAACAGTGAAAGCGGGCAAGAAAGGTCACAGCTTTAAAGTAACCTAGAATACATTGTACTAAGTTATGGAACAAAAGACTGTAAATACAGAAAGTCTTTGATTAACTTCTCCTTTCCAAAGTGTCTTGACCTTTATTGAGTTCCCCTAGCTGACATTTTTAGAAGGCTTTTAGTATTCCTTTCATTATAAAGGGTTTATTTGTGTATTTGCTCCCACATATTTCATTGTCATATTCTCTGCCATTTGATTTTTTTTTAGTTACAATGGCATCTACATTTCATATCAGCATGGTTTCTGTAGTAGTGGAGTGATGTAGTCCTGCTTTGTACAGAATTTTAGAAATGCATTTCTGTGACTAGATGTCATCTTGGTACATAAAAGAAATATAAAGCAAAGTTGAGTGAAAAAGAAAAAAATTACCAGAGCTGAAAGCACCTAGGAAAACATTTGAAAGACAGCATAATATATTCATGTTAGGAGTAAATCACATAGGATTCACATCACATACTCTATCTATTTTTAGTTTAAAAATTATTGGTTGCCATTTCTATTTAAAGATAATGACATATTTAGTCAGACTTAATGCAGGTGAATCATAGTATTGCATTATTATTGTATTAAACAGTGATTGTTGGTTGTGTTTCTTATACTCCTTTTATTTTAGAGGGCAAAAATAACTTCTCAATGCTCTGGAAGTTGCTCAGACATTTCAGTCCGGGGTGGTGATGAATAAATTATGCTCTAAATAAGGCAGGCAACGGGAATTCATATTTTTGTTTTCTTAGACTAGACTTCTCCAGCTGGCACCTTTCCTTCTCTGTACCCCCTGTGGTTTTAGCCACGTAGGCTGTATAAGATTGCAAATACTTGTTTTACATGGAGTCACTGCAGACTTGGTCTTTTTACACGACTGCTTGTGCTGGTTCTGCTGTCTGAACGGGTGGCTCCCAGCTGTTCTTCAAAGGGCGTGCCAGGAGTGCCTTTGGGCATGGCTGTGTCCTTCCTTTGCCCAGGTCCTCTCCTGGGGCTGCTGCGGGAGGATGGGAACTTCCTCCAGCAGTTAAAGGCTGATTAAATCTTAGTAGCTGGCACCTTGGACAGCTGGCCAGCCCAACCAGACCTCCCTGGCGTGGAGAGACAGCTTGTCAAGAGCATCCCTTGCTCTGTAATAACTGAACAAATCCCAGATGTAAGATTTAATCTTCTCCTTACTACTTTTCTTCCTCTTTAATACTGTGCTCCCTGAAGCCTTTAAGCTGTTTTACTCACTCCGAGCCACCATTCGGAGCTAACAGTGCCTTCTAGTAAGGTACTGCATAAAATGGGAACTTTACCTTAGAACAAGATACAGCATTTAGACTTTATTTTAAATTCACAGGGTTTTAAGCATGGGGCTTCTGACTGATTACCTGCTACTGGTAGTTGAGTGAACCCGAGGGTGTGATTTGTACCTCTGTTGCTTGAATGGGCAGGTTGTCTGGCTGCTGTCAGTCCTTTCCCTTTATGAATTTGGGTACTCAGCAAGAGTAAAGAAGGCTTATAGACTGCTTGTGGAACAAAGGGATTAGGTCTTTTTATATAGAAGACAAGATCAGTCTGCTAATGAATGAGTAACATTGAGAAGAATGCAAGCCTGAGTATTTTATGGCGTAAGATGAATGTTAACAGAGGCTAAGAATAAACTCAGCATCTCTGTCTCTTGCAGGCTTTCTCCCTGCGCCTTCTTATCGAGGTGTCTGACAAGACACTGTCAGAGAGGATGACTGGGTGCACTACTGCTGATTGTTTGGCAATTTCTGTGTTTTTTTCCACTGGTCATTTCTTTGAACATCGTGCAAGATAACAAAGTTTCCTAGGTTAAGACGCAGGAAATATTAATTCTCCATAAATGTTGTTCTGTTCAACACAAGTCAGATCTGAGTTTATAGAATACTTTCTTTCTTCAGCCGCGGCAATTTTCCAGTTTTCTGAGGGCAAGCAGCCCAGCAAAAGCTCCTTCAGACAATTCCTCATCTTTCTCCTTTTTCCAGAATGAAAATCCAAAAATATCGGCAATGGGGGCCAAAACAACAAAGGAAAAGTGGGTGTTGCCACTTCTTGCCAAGTTTTTGTAGATGTTTCTCTCCTTCTCTGTCCCAGCATAATAGCAAAACTTCCCAAAGAATCCACAAAATAAACCAGACTCTTTTTCAGCCTCTGCTCTAATTCAGAATAGATGCCGTGAGGAAAATGCTAGAGAAGAAGTACTGTAAAGGGTGTATGTTTTACCTGACCTTGAATTCCTCATCAGTTAAGGTTGCAGAAAACTCTGAGGCAACTGGTAGGTCCTTGATGATGCTCAGGTGTTATTCTTGTTTCTAGGCTATCAGTTGGGTTGGTGCCAGTTGCTTTTCTTTTACTTGATAGCAAGGAATCTTGACTGGGGCATTATCTATCCACTTAAATGGATAGATCTGTACTTTAGGGCAGGCAGGAGTGAAATACAGTTACAAAGAAGTGGAAAACCTGGAGATACAAGCTCCAGAGAGTGATCCTAGGTTAGGGGTTGGTTCCCTCCTGCCTGCTTCTTCCTCCTCCAGTGTCAGTGAAATGATTAGAAATAATAGCGAGGGGGAGGGAGTGTGGTAGGCAGTGAGATCCAGGAGTATGTGATAAGCAGAGCAGAGGTGGGGTTAGAAACCAAGGCTGTGCTGGCAGAATGAGTTAGTACAGCTGAGGGGGCAAAGAGCACTGCTGGATCAGTCGCTCTTAAAGCGATAATCAGGATGTTATCTGCAGCTACAGAATAAACTCTGGGTTTCTTCTGTACCAGGAGTGTGTGGCAACCTCCACTGATGGAGTTCACAAGGTCAGCTCTCTGGCTCGTGTTGTACTGGTGGCTGGCTGCAGCTTTTGTCTTGAGTCACATGTGCTGCTTTTTCTACAGGTTGTTCTTATTTTAATTGAAATTCTTGCAGCTATGATAAATTCATTATTACGAGAGTTTTAAGAGATTCTTTTTTTTTCCCCCAGAGGTGTTTTTTATCAACAAGGCATTGAACTTAAACGTGTTCATATGGGTGATAGGAAAGAACAATTTTGTCATCAGTGGCTTTACTAGAAGAAATTCTGCTGTTTGAATTTATACATTCAAACTGTTGAGATTGCTGCCTTTTGATGTGTCAGCTCTGCACGATTAATCTGTATAATGAAATGACTATGTACAAACTGTGCCATGACACATTCAAATAGCTTATTATTGATTCCTTGAAACCATCTCTGTGTGTGTGAGTCATGGTGGGCCTTGTGACCTCCCTAAAATGTTTTTTTTTTTAGGGATCCTAATTGTGACCATTCCCCAAGGGTTTAAGTATCTGTGAAGTATTTCCAGGTCAATGACTGTCCAAGTAGAATTCCAAACCAAAGAGGACAGCCATCCAAACTGAGACATAGTCTGGAATCTGAGTACCATGTCTGTGTAGGAAAAGAGTTTCTCAATTCCCGTGCTTTTGCTTCTATTTTGATTGCTAATATAGTTTCTTTTTTTATTTATTTTGGAAAGTGCTAAAGCTAGAAAATTTGATTCACTGAGTCCAGGCAATGTCTCATTGGAAGACTCCTGGAAAACCACACTTGTTCAAGACAAACATGATGTCATTTCAGTAGCAGAATCCCTTTGTGACCCTCCTGGAAACAAATGTTTTGCATGAGGACTCAATTTTTCTTGTTCTGAATTAATTCGAACAAATTACCCTGCAGACTGTATTTGTGGTAAACTTTTTTTGAGAAAGCTTTTTCTTGGGCTGTGTTCAGAGTCAAGACTGACTCTGAGTGATGTTTAGAAGCTGCAGAGGTTGTAAGCATTTGAACAGGTAAATGTATCAAGCACAGCGATGCGATTCAGTCTTCTGAGCAGCTGGGAAGATCAGTGTCCTTTAGAGCTTCCAGCAGGTGTTTCCATCTGCTCTCCAAACTATTGTGCTCTCCGTGAGGAAAGCATGTTGGCCTGGAAGAGCAAAGCAGCTTGCTTTTCTTTCTTTAATTAGGCGATGACTTAAGATATTTACAGGGGAAAGAAGATAATTTACTTAAGTAAAGCCGATTTATAATGGGGATGTTGAAGACCCATCTTTATCTCTTGGGATCTTTTTTCCACTTCTACATCTGAACGATCCCAAGTTTCTGGTCTCTCTAGTGCAGGAGTGAAGACAGAAGGCTGCCTCTGAGTGCTGGGGAGGGACTTAAGATATAAATCCAAATGACCTTTTTGGGACTTTGACACATTTGCTTTCCAGCTGATTGAGAACATAGCCATGAGAAGAACGTGCTTGGGAATTTTCCACCTGCCCATTTGACGCAGGAGAAGAAAGAAACCATTCATTTCCTGACAGCATGTCTGAAAACTGGAGATGGAATGGTTATTTAATGTGTTTGGGTTTTGGCAATCTGATTCATAGTTTTTGAATGCTTGTAGTTGCCAGTTCTTGATGCAATACATTTTTTTATTCCATGAATAAAAAGATGCAGCAGACAAACCTTCAGAGTGTCAGAGCACACTGTGGCCTGTTCTCTGTTTTGTACTCCCTCTAATAGCAGGATAAATAAAAGTATTTGAGGCCTGTCCTCTTCCATCAAGCTTCTGGGAAAGAGAAAAGAAAGGATGGGGGGGAGAGGGGGTGGACAACAGCATGGAAAACTTTATGAAATTGCTTATGGGTTTCCTTTTCATGTGAAATTTCCCTGAAATTTTCCCCATGACTCATTTCCTTTTTATTCTTTTTTAAGTCTGTAGTTTGGGCTTTTTTGATTTTTTTTTTTTCCTTTTCAAAGTCAAGTTGGTGGCTTTTTCCGGCCCAGTGTGATGGGGATTTTGCAGTGGTATATCTGCATATGGACATTGCAGTCTATTCTCCATATGGGCAGTTGTTCTCTTGTCTCTAATTTCTCTGCACAGCAAAGACAGGAAGCAAGGAATACACAGGAAGCAAGGAATACACTTCCACAGAAAAGAGATATTAATCACATGTATTGTGTGAGGGAAGAGGTGGTGGGAAGTAGGTTTTATTTTAGCAGATGTTTATTGTATTGATGCTTGCAAAGGTCCTGTGCTGAAAGCAGGTCAGTGAGGGAACTTGTAATGGTTTCATAGCTTCTGGCTTGCAGTTTTCCGTTCATGCCGATGTACACTCCCTGCTGGATATAGAATTTTCTAGAACTTGTTCCTTGAAATGTGACCGCCATCTTCTAAGTAATAAAGGCAGCTCTTTTCTGGATTGAGAACTTGTATGATTAACTCCTTTTCCTTGTCCTGTGTGGGAGATGCAAAAGCTTCATAGTTTGCCAGTCTTTCACCAACACATAGTCATTGCTACTCAAAAATGGAGCCCATAAATACTTGTATTTACTGCAAATCCATCTAGCCTGACCAAACTCTTGCACATGCTTAAAGCTCTACAATCTAATTTCTCTTGCAAGGGAAAAAAATCAAGACTCTCGGGGTTCTTGTACTGCTAAGATAAGGTTTAATTCTTTTGTAGAAATATCCACAAAAATGTGTTCCACTTGTGCAGTTAGTGTTTAGTAAAGCAATTCAGTGCATCTGAAGAATTGTAAACTCTTGAGGATCTTGGCAGTGTTTCTTGGAATTTCTGATTCCATAGAAGCTTGTGTGATCAGATCACCAAATTGAGTGCTCCTCACAGTGAATTAAGGCTGCTCCTCTCCCTACCCCCATCCAGGGTTCAGATAATAGATCAGCGTATTTAAAAAAAGAATGTGATCTCTCTAGAGAAGCAAAATTATTGAAATTCCCATTCATTAATTTACTGGAAAATAAACCATAAATACTATAAGTAAAATTGCCTGTAGAGGTTAACTAGATTTTGATCTCTACATTGGTAGCATGTTTGATTTACGTAAACACATACTACTTCTGTAACTAACTGTTCCCTTTTTTGAAACATAAGCAACCAAATGGAGAACCTTGAATTGAGAATGTCACTTATTCTTTAATTAGCTATATACCCACCTGCTCTGCTCTTAAGCAATACAGTCCTCCTAAATGTTGAAAATTTCATGGTTTAGCATCCTCATCCTTTATGAAAAAAGAGTTTTATCTTGCAGAGAAATTAAGCTGACTTCTTATCTAGGCCCTCTCTGCACCATTAGTAGCATAATTTCTTCTAGTTGGACAAATTGCTACATCTGAAACAAGTTCAGGATACTCAGAAAGAGGTCTCAAGAACAAACTGGAAACTGAAATCCAAAATAAGATTAAAGTAAGTTAATGAAAAATATAAAACTACCCACAGGCACCTTCCTACCCCAATATAACTGGAGAAAAATCTCCCGCATTAACTTAGAACTATTACCTGATAGGGTCTTGCAAATGCTGAGATAAAGTGATATTTTCCTCAGCTGTGGCAATGCTGTCTTAGTTGTCCTTTCTGAAGTGAAGTGAGTTTTCCATCCGGGAATAAGTAGCTGTGTGGCAGCTCACTTTCAGTTGTGCATTTCCATATGTAAAGTGTGAATTCTTAACTTGTTTTGGGGTATCAATACATCTAAGGATTGATAGATGCTCTCTAACTGTTTAGCCAGATAGGAACCCTGAGCAAAAGCTTTGCAATCTCATATTTGTGTTCTTGTCTCTGAACATACAAATAAACGTCAGGAGTACTTGTTGAAAGGCCAAGTTCTTCAAAATTGTATACACACTCAGAAAGTCCCTTGTTAAACTAGGAAAACTAAATTTCTGAGCTTGATCACTGTTTATTCTTTTGGATTACGAATAATTTGACTGGAGACAAATGTGGCTATTCTTGAGCCATGAGAAAAATTATCCACTAAATAGAGCTGTCATGGCAGAAGGAGTATTTTTGGAGTCAAAGTTACCTCTTTGATGACTGTACTAAGCAGTCATTAAGGACCAGCAGAGCCTATTACCAAAATATGATATTTATCTGTGTATAAAGAGTGTGTATGGAGCAAGAGGTTGGGATACTCATGGCATTAGTAACATTCTTGGGACTATTAAAGGATACTGCCTTACCCTCACATCATAGTGAGTACAGAATCTTTGTCTGGTGTGTGTTTGATATCTATAGGTTACTTATTTTCTTTTACAAATTCTTTTGAAAATAGAACTGTGAAGCTGTCATGGCAATGTTTGCCCAGTGTGCATCTTGCCTATGATGCTCTTTGGATACATATGGAGATATGCAAAATAAGTTTGGCTGAAAAAATTCGGAAGTGTTTGTAATGTGTTTTCCTTGTCTGTTCATGGTGTATTACTACTTTTGTCTGGTTTATCTAAATGAAGACTGAAGTTTTGTGGTTAGCTTGCAATTCTCTTTATAGATCAAAATTACTCTATCAAAATACGGGGAAACCTTTTTGCAGACCAACTGTTGTTGAATAGCATTCCATAAACATTTGATTAAGTGATCTAATGGTATCTTCTGCCTTTTAACTTTGAGGAGGAAAGTCCATGATAACCATAAATAACACCTCAATCTAACACAGTTTCTCCAAACTGGTGGCGTTGATGGAAGGATCTTCTTTTGTGTGTTCAAATGAGCAAGATCAGACTGAAAGAAAACTGAAGAGGGAGCTATTTTGCAGAAGCAATTAATTTTGCAAACAGGTTTTTTTTTTTGCATTAGTGAAGTCTGTTATGATTCTGCACGTTCAGTCATTTCTTATACACAGAGAGAAAAATAGCAATTTTATTGTCATTATTCTTATCCTTAACATATGTCAGTGAGTCTGATGACCTGGCTCTTGAACTGATCTCTGAAACAGCTTGAAAGGGCTGAATTTCATTATGTTCTGAAATTCTGTTTAGAAATGCAAGCTGTGTTGGTGTACAGAGATAAGCATGTTCTTGTAGAAAACCTTTTATTCCTAACAGGAGAGTCTTCCAGGGCATCTTGTACCTTCTTCCTTCGCTCCCTTTTCTTAGAGGAAAAGCTTGAAAAAATGTTCCCTGCTCAGTAATTTGCATTTGGAGTGTCCTAATGTCACAAAGATGTGAGGCATTCCTGAGGTTAAGTATCTCTTTAGCTTTTCCTACTGTGATTGCAAATATTACCTAGGAGTTCTAAAATATTAACCCCCTGTAGATCAAGCCTGCATGAAAATAAGCTGTATGTATATTTGCTGCTTCACAGGGAGAGAAAGTGCAGTTTTCTTTTGTGAAATTAGATTATAGGATGAGCCTACGGAATGGAGTGGGGTGGGATGGGATGGGGAATGAGGGAGAATAATTCCAGTGACCCAACTTAAGGTACTTATGTAAGTGCCCAAATTGAAATGAAGGAAATCCTTCTTTGATGGATTGGTACTAGGCTTGGCAAATTCAAAATTGCATAAGGTAGTTTTGAGCCAGGATTTTGAAAAGTTTGTACTACTTTGCTGGTAGGAAGCAGAAGGCAGCTACTTTCTTTTCAATTTAATCTTTTCTCAAAGATTTTTAAAAAATCGGAATGACCAAACCCTTACTCCAGAACCACAGTAATGTATTGTAATATACATCCAAAAGAGGTGAAAACTGAGTTAGAAGGCAATTCTTAAAAGTACTTTAATATCTATTTAAGCTAAAACACTTGAAGAACTGTGCTCCTTTACATAAGCAGGTCTGGCTGTGGAAGCTGCTTGTGGTTTAATGTTTCATCACAGTAATGGCAGCTTATATGTGCTTGCCAAGAGACCATTACTTTTTCTTCTGCTGCTCGGGCTCTTCCAGTGAAATATCTTTAAGGTGAGAAAATGCATATTTAACAGAACCTGTCATCACTGCCTGTGCAGTGAGAGAGCTTTGTGTGAACTTCTTACCCCATTCTACCAAGCATAATTGCTGATGTTTCTGTGGAGCAAAGTTTAATTTAAAAAAAAAAAAGGAAAAAGGATAAACTAAAACCAAATAATAGAATTAGATGTGATTTACAAGGAGAGGTTTTTAAAGTGACTTATGTAAACAATCAAGATTATTTGGTTGTAAATACTGTAGTATTCTGCAAAAAGTGTTTTCCTTTCTGTAAGGAAACAATGGAGAATGTTCATCTAATGTTGTTAGAAAATGGGTTGTCCTGTAATAAAACCTTGATACTTTGAATTTTTAATTTTTATCCCTTAATGATATTCCTTTCAAAAAACCAACTGTACCTTCACCTCGACATCCTTTGCCTGATGGAAACAAATCAAAAGAGCAGCACTCACTGGGACTAATGAGGGCTGAGAATAATGAGCCATGTGCTGTTTGACCAGTCAGCTGCTTCCAAACAGAGTTTATACGGCTGTGTTATTTCATTGGGTTTGTATTACATTGGTTATGTATTTCTCTTTGAAAAAGGTGTTCATTTGTCATACCATTAAACTAGGGGAGGTAGGAGAAGATCTAAAAATGCTGGGTTTGGTGACTATTGCTAGCTTACCTTCTACACCAGAAATTCTCAAAGGTGTCACTTTTTTTGTCTGTTCCCAATTCTCTATAGCAAAAACCCCCGAACAAACAAAAGAAAACTTTGATTGCTTACTAAGTATGCTAGTAACAGCATTATTTAAGGCTGAATTTACTGTGTGCATTGCCCGTAAAACTTTTCTAAATATTGGTGAAGAAGGTTGTTTGCATTTCTTAATATCCAGATCCAGAGCAGAGGGAAAGTAAAGACTCAAAGAATGGTTTCATGAGCATTTGTCTTCAATTTATTTTCCCCAGTACTCTGTTTGGAATTTCTCATCAATACGTCAAAATTTATAATCAGATTTAATTGCCCAGCAATCCTTGACATCACTTAGTCCAGTGATTGATTCCTCTTACAGGCATTACTTTAATAATATATCTGTTTGATCCCAAAAGAAGAGAGCTTCTTAAAGTTGTTGTGAAAGCTTCTTCTCTTACTGTGATGGTTCAACGAAATGTTCAGCTGTGGCTGAATTGGAAAGGAAACACACGCTGTTGTAGCTTGTATCTATATTGGAAAAAAATTTCAATATAATAAATCTTAGCTGTTGTTGAAAACTCTGTGCTCAGCTGGAATCCATGCTTCCTCATGTTGTTTTCAAATTTTCTCCGTAGTGCATTTTGAAAATTCTTTTCCCAGCAGCTCTACCCCTCCTTCCATGAGTTAGTCCAGGATTCTTGGGAAATATGGGCGGTGGAAAACTCAGGCTCATCTACGCCCAAGTCAGTACATTAATCTTCTGGGTTGTAATTGGTTTCAAATTGTCTTTGTTAGGAGGCATGTTGTTTTGCCTTGCTTAACTGGAGTACAGGGCTTTCCAATAGCTCTGGGCTTTCCCTTTGACATAGTGTGTTCCTTCATTCCCAACGCTGCGTTGTTTTGCTTCTTTCTGTCCTCTCTTCCCGGCTGTTCATCTGCAACAACTGCAGGAGCAGGTGAAAATGATTTGTGTGAGAGGAAAGTTTTGAATGTTAAGCAGCTTTACGTAAAATTTAAAATTATGTGTTTTAGCCTTGAGAAATTATGGCTTTCTTCTTAGTTATTTGTGTTAATCTAAGTATATAACTGATACTGTAACAGCCAGGGTTTTTTTCTCACAGCATATTTGTAGATACCAGTAAAAGTTGCAAACTTTATCTTCTTTTTAAACTATGAAAAATGCTTTATTGATCTTTAAATAAAGCAATATAATGCTCTCTGCATTTCTAAGGAGAGCTTTTAATGCCATCTGCATATTAAGAGCTACCCTCATGGGAAGCCAGTGCTTCTGTATAAATTCGGATCAAAATATGTACAAGAAGTCATATTTAGTGTTAGGAGTGGAAACACTCAGAAGTATCCACATATGTTCCGTTGTGGAAGTTGGATTTTTTGGCTTAACAATCACAGCTAACTTTTTCAGAGATGTCACTGCCTCAATCACTGTTCAAGGTGGACCTGGCTGAGGGGAGAAGTCAGAACTATGAAGAGCAAGACCTTGCTTGTCACTGGGGCTCTTATTTGAGTGCTGTTGTGGAGAATTAGGTGTAAAATCCTCCTCAGTAGGAGTTAAGACATAGGAGTGAGTTATCTTCGTTTGGTGTCTCCACTAGAACAGAAATTCCCGTATTATTCATTCTGCCCATGAGCTTGGAAAGTGGCATCCTTGTGTGTTGTCTTGGGTTTATGCCTCTGGGAAAGGCAGTAAGTTGACCCAGCTGTCAGTTAATTAATTCATAACATTTTAGTAAAGGGTTGGAACAATTTTTCCGTCCCTTATTTGATGAAGATTATGTAACTACAGTTTCTCTAAATATTTTCTATGTATTTACTTATGTTAGCATAAATGAATGGCTTTCATAGGCTCCAAGTGGTACTGTGTAATTTCAGGTCTTTGATCTCTGTGTTGCAGCATTTGCTATCACTACTCTTGCTCTTGTTTATCAAGCTGCTTTTGATGGTCTTGCTGGCACCAAAATATTTCAGAGATGAACATCTCAGTGTAGGAGAATATAGTTGTCTCTTTGTTGCTCAGATGAAGAATGTCACTTTAGTCTGGAACATTAGAATGTTTCATAGTCAATGCTCTTATTTTTAATGCTGGCATTTCTGTGTTAACTTTGTACCTGTGTTTGTGATGTTTTTTCTTAGCTTGAGCATGCCTTGCAGTCATACCTGAGGTGGAGTAATTTTCTTGAGGCTGTAGTGTTTGAATTCAAAGTGTCCCAGTAAGTAAAAGTTTACTGTCCTTTGATTATTTGAAACCACACTGAGAGTTTCAGCATTGTGTTTACTTTCAGACAACACAGGGAGAGGAGCCTCAACCTGATGAGGAAGGGAGGGAAGTGGAATGTCAGAAGCAACTATTTTTTACAAGCCCGTAATTTATAATTTCCCCAATAAAAATATCACTTCCTCAGTGCCCATTGCAGTCAACTCATTAAAAGCATTTCAAGAGCTGTGATTACGTTTGAGAATCCTTCTACAAATGCAACTAGAAAGATGTGCGTGCCTTCTCACATATATCCTTAGTCAGTTGCCCAGTTACTTACTAATTAGCATGTTTTATACCTTGAAGGTGAGTTCTTGCTTCTGTTTCTGTGATATTACTGTGCTAATCAGAAAGAGCAAATTCTTTCCAGGAATTCTGTGTTTTTTGTATAATCTTCTTCCTGAAAGGTCAGGGCCCTTGGTAAAAGGGGAAGCACACACCAGGGTGTGTTCCTACTTGGAAATAACTGACACAATACTAGGTCTTCTTGGAAGAGATTCTTGTAGCAAAAGAGAAAAAGAAAAAAAGAAGAGGAAAAAAATCCTTGTAATGAATTGGCAGATCATTAAATACTTCTAGCCCTAAAGAAAAGTCTAGAAATGGCTGATGTTAAACATGTTTCATGACTGTGAAAACTGTTGTGAGAAGATTCTTGATTTAGTTATTTCCAGTAGCATGACCTGCACAGCCAGATTTGGATGGTGTCTTCCTTTTTTGGATAAGATTTATCTAGTGCAAAGATTGACTCACTGCATTTCCTCTTCAATTCCTTTTCTGTTGTTATTTATTTTAAGGGGGACAGGGGATACCAATAAATAACCTTCTCTAGACTATTACTACCTTGTCACCTGTTTCCTGTATCTTCCACATGATAGCTTTGGTGTAGGTCAGGGTGTTATTTATCTTTTGGCCTCTCATTCTCTAGGTATGAGCAGTGTAGTTTTCTGAATGATCCAAACAATTTTTTTTTTGTTTTGCTTCAGTGGTCTTTTAAAAGTTGTTCTGTCTTATTTTTTCTTTCCCCTATCGTTTTTCAGCTTTGAAGGCACTTTAGTAGCAGCCTCAGTGGTACTGAGTCAGAGACTGAAAGGGGGGTCACTTTGTAACAGTGCCCTAGATGTCATGGGGAGGCTCTTTCTCTGTAGCTCTTGCAGGCTTTCCTTCTTCCCCCGCCTTTTTTCCTAACAGCTCTTGTTAAGCCAGAGCATTGCTCGCATGTGTAAAACCTAGTAGTCCCTGAGTAGCTGTAACAGGTTATTTCCCTGAGTAGGTCACTTGCTGTTCTGTAATTATTTCATGGATCCTTTGTTCTTGGATTGCCTAGCATCTCTGTGTCTGCCCCAGCGTGTCTGTCTAAAGAATCTGCAACTGCCAAATGCGTTTGCAGCTGACTTGAAACTCACTCTTACTGTCCATGGACTTGGTCTTTGTGATGGGAAATGCAGCACCTATTAAAACACTTCTAATTATTTTAATAAGCTCCTTCCAGTTCTGGCAAACTTTATTAGAAACTGAGTTTCTGTTTCAGATGAGCTACTATTTTACATAATAAAAGGCTAAAAAGCTAAAAATCTTAGTCTTAGATGTTGCTTTTTTTTGCCTTGTCTGTCTTTTGGCAGCTTAGTAAAGTATTGCATAAGCGCTGGCAGATAAACTTCCCCGGTTGTCTCAGCATTGAATTACTTTATTTAGCTTCTTATGCTGGTAATTTGTTTTAGGCTAAAATGACCTTGATAAATGTTCATGCAAAACATTTTGTTACTCATTTGTCAATAGCACTGGATCCTTTGCATCTAAATGCCAAAAAATTTACAAGTAAGAATCAAATGGTCGCTCGTATCTTTGTAGGTTTCTGAGGGACCAAAGCCATTCAGCTTTAACCAGGAACATGAGTTGCTTTATTGTACTGTACTGATGAGACATTTGCTGGCTTTGAGAGCATTTAAGTCTGAAGAAAAATATTTTATAGAATCTGATTCAGTAGCCCTGGAAGCAGAGGCACCATGTCTGCATCAGGCTGCTGCTGAGAATCCCTGCTGAGCCGCGGAGCTTCGTTAGCGTGGGTACAGATGGACCAACTCAGTTGTGCGTCTTCCCTGAGACAGCCTGCACCGATGCACTGCACAATACCGATGGTTTACACCCTGAAATGCTCTGCTAGGAATGGTTTTGAAGACTTCAATCCACCTGAAGCCCTGGGGACGTCCCTTCGGAGTTCTGTCAGCAGAGAAAAGCTTCCCGTTGTAGTTGACGGGAAGAGGGAATTACAGAGCTGAAGGTGGGGTTAAAGCTGCCCTTCTTTGCAGTGGTTTGTAGTGTAATCTTAGAAATAGCCAGATATGCTGTTGACTGATCCTGCTGGTGAGCTGTGCAAACGAGATGTGAAGGGTGTTGTCTGGAAGACTGAAAAGCACAGCAGATCTTCATCTCTGACTGTAGGGTCCTGAAGCAGAAATATTATTATTAGTTAATAGTGGGACGATAGTTTGGCAACATATGGGGTTTGACTATGCTTTGAATATTGATCTACACCAAAACGTAATAGATTGAAACAGGATTTCATGTCCAGAAATGGAGAAAATGCATATAAACTCTTTCTGCTGCTTCTAGTGGGAATGAAACGTGTATAAATTTTCTGCAGAACTGCTGCATTTTTCTTCTTTTGCTTCGGAGCCTGCCAGGTAACCCATCTATTGTTTGTTCTATGCTTACCTTGGAAAGCAGCCAGCCTGTAAGCACAGCTCACTAGAAAACTACAATTTATGTGACTTTAAAAGTTGTTATAAACTTGTGATACTTGCTGATGTGTAAGTATGCTTCAGAGTGCTGTGCACTCCTGACACAAAGGCAGACCTGCAAAATTTCAAGTTCTCAAATGGAATTTTCCAATTAGATGGCTAGAACATTTTTAATGTTATTTGCAAATGGTTTTTTTCTTTTGATATTTGTCTTGGAAATACATTTTAAAAAGCCTGAGGCAGTTGCACAGACTCAGAGGCTTGGCAGAGTTATATTCCATTGATAATAGCAATTTATCTTTTTTATTATTTTAAAAAATAGTGACATAAATTTGTCTGTAGGTGCTGTTCTCCATCTCTTGTCTAAGTACTGTTGAGCCAGAATGACTTACATGGTGGGCAAATGAAGATAAATGTCTAATCTTTGTTTTCAGCCATTTAACAATTAGGAGTAGATAAAATCCATAATCTGATCTTGCAACTGATTTTAGGTGGAAACCCACTAGCTTCAGTAAGTTTGCTGTTGGGATTTTTAGCATGGGGCCCACTGAACTTTTGTAGCATATAATGTGCTACTGAGAAGAGGAATAAAGTAGTTTAGCAATTGTTGTTGCTCTGTAGGTGATGACTGCCACAGTATAAAAGACACTAAAAAAGAGCAAAGCTGCATTGGGTAAGAAAAACAAACCACACTGCAGTAATATCCACCCAGAATCAAATTCATTTGCGGCATACATTATAGCTGGAAAAGGAAGAATTATTTGGGTTAACATATTCTGTTTTAAAACTTAGGTTTCATGTAAAGGATGGTCACAAATACAGAGCTCTCACTGAAGCTTTTTCCAAGTTGGCTACCTTGCTTAAGGCCTCTGAAAGTCTGCTTTTATATCCACGCTCTTTATTTTCATAATTGCACTCTCTGAATAATACGAGTTAGCATCAGCTGCCCTGCCGTTACTGTCCTGGTGACAGTCACTGCTTTTCCTGGGCTGTATGAGTTTTCTTCATGTGCCTTTCCTGTATTTCTTCTGAGTTGTTAACCTGATGAGAAGATTTTTTCTTGATGAGGGCAAAAAAGCCTTTAGAAGTTTCGTGGATGTCTCCTTCCATGAGAGTGATTTTTAGTTCAGTGCCAGTGGCAGAGATTTAAAGATACTTCTCCAAAAACTATTAGTTTTCTATTTGAGTAACTGTTCTTCAGCATGAAGTCCTTTATTTCTGTTCCCCCACTGAGGATTTTATTGTGAAATAGATACTTCTGAAATTATAAATGTCACCCCTTCCCACCAAGAATAGCTCTGAACTAAAGTGTTGGGGTGCTCTTATGCAGGGGAAAAAGAAATTGATTTATTAGTTTGTTTGTAACATCTCCAGTTACAAAGTGGTACATTTTATCTGGTTTTCATAATTTTCACTTGGATTTGTTATCCGTCAATGTTGGTCAACGTTTTGGTCTGCTGTAGACTTTGAAAACCAGAGGACTCAGATTTGCCAGCTGTTGACCACAAGTAATTTCTTTGAAAAATAGACTGGGCCTCGAGCTGACCTGCAGGTTTTATATAAAGTACTTATTAAACCCCTAAAACTGACACTGCTCCATGTTTGTTGCAAGGTTATGCTGGTTTTTTGTTTGTTTCTTTTATTTAAAGATGGGAGGAATACTGCAGCTGTTCTTCATCTGCCAATCCTATTCTTGATGACTTGTCAGCCAGGGCTCTCTGTTTATATTGTTTGTTGTTTTATACTTGCTTGTGGGGCCCCACAAGCTTTTGGGAGTCAAAGCTCTTGTGCAGTTCTTCCTACAGCAAATTTTGCAATTCGTCTAGATTTTCTGATTGTAGTAAGGAGTAAAAGTGAGCTGCTTTTCCATAAATTATTGTTTCTTTATTTTTTTTTTCAGGAAGCAGCTGTAGCTACTGCATGATACCCTCTTACAAATGATTTCAAATACCTTAGCTCATACTCTCATTCAAGCTTTATTGGTCTAATGGTTGTCTAGAGCAACAGTGGAAAGAGAACAGGTAAACGAGGGTGAAAAAGCATCAGACTGATTTGATGTCTGTACCCTGACTGAATTATTTGCTTACAGTGTCTAAAGGCTGTACTGCAAAGAATCTCAGCCAGGATTTTTGCATTTGGAAAGACACAATTACTTGGAAGAGCAAATTCAATATTCTGTTAAATTTTTTATTGAATTATAATAGTCAGATTAAGTCTTGGCAAATAAAAGAGATAATAAATTGTAAGATGCAGCAATAATCATATTTTATTTGTAATGTTTACGGAAATTGCTCATTAAGTATTGTATTTTTGTGCATGCATAAGCTAATACCTGCTATACTGTCAGGGGTGTGGCTTATGATGATAATTACCTTTTATTGCCCTATGCTATATTGTTTTATGATGCAAGTATCTCTTAAGGTTTTTAAATGCAATAATTGAATAAAAAGGAAGTAGTTTTAGTGGTCAAGTACCTGTTTCTTCACATATTTTTTCGATGATAGTAATCTGTTCCATATTTGTATGTTCCTTAAAATACTCGAGTGCCTGAGAGAATGATCAAAATAAAATGTAATTCATGAAGAGTTCTGTGGAGGCTGATGGAGCTTCTTGCCTGAGTTGCGTGGACTTCTGATTAGAGTGGATATCTCTGCAATTAATAATTCAGCTTCCTCCTGCCATTGCTTCCCCTAGAACCTCTTCTGTTTCTGCAGTTCTTTTTACTGAGGCACAAGTGAGAAGTTGTGTGATCAAAGAGACGGGGTGAGTTGTAGATCTGGAAATACGATTGAGTCAGTCTACACAAACTTGCTGCGAGCAAGTTTCTTTTTAAATATGCTGCTACCTAGAAACTAGTTTCTTGCTCTGGGTGCAAGAATTGATAAAAATTTCCTTTGAAATGCTGTTATGGAAGAAAACCATAAAATGCTGGAATAGGAAAGCCTGGTGATTTTGTTGGACTTGAAACGTTCTGCTTGGATGTGTCATTTCCACTGAAACTTTGTTTGCTTGGCTGATGTTTTGTCGCTTGGGCACCTGCTCAGATGTCTCATTATTTGCATCACTGAAGCTGGGAAGGGTTGTCCATCTGCCTGCTCTCTGGTCTGGATGATTTTGTTTAGTGACCTAAAAAAAGAGTAAACAAGTGAAACTTTGGGTCATTCATTTGCTAGTTTGTTTATGGACATGTAAGTAGTTGGCAGACTTTGTTCCCCTATTGCCCACCTCCTGGAACTTCAATTTACATCACCCAGATCAAAGGTTTTACAAATTGTTGTGAAAATTGTGTCTTCTAATTTGGAAATTACATTTCTGAATGCAAAATTGAATCAGGGAGCTGGAACTTCCAGCTCACCTGTTTCACTTGCCCTGCTTGGAGGAAATACAGAAGTTAGGTCAGTTTGTAGTTAAGTGCTGGCTTCTTTTGCAGAACTGTTAGAGAAGAGCCATCACTGGCTGTCTTTGTGAGTTTCTGCTGGATTTTGATTGAGGATGTTTACCTTTTCTACTGGAAGAAGCATTAAATCCACTTCCTAGTATTCCCCATTCAGTTTTTTTAAGACTAATGAACAGTTTTATTGCCCGTGCTGATTGAATGGAAATGTGCTGACCAGTAATCATACACTGTTGTTTTATTGGCACTGAAGAGCATTTCTTCATTTTTTTGAATGGTGTAATAAAACCTGATTTGCTCACTTCATACTACTAAGTGCTTGAAACTTTCTCTAGTTATCAGGCAGCTGGCTCTGTTTGTCAGGTAGTATTGCTTAATGATACGCTGAGGCTAAAACCTTGTTTTACATTGAACCTGGAAGATGAATTAACCTGTTTGTGCAACAACTTCGAATTAGCTGGGAGCTGTTAAGGAAGCATGAATTGTGTGGTGAGTCTTGTCAATGCTGAAACTTCTAGATCTCTAAGTTTAGAACTTTTTTGTTTCTTATCAGATAAACTTATTTTGCATCCTTTGCCCACTTACAAGCCCTAGAAGCAGTTGTGAAGAAAAGTTTTGTTGTGGAGAACAGGCTGTTTAAAACCTTTTGAAATCATCATCATCATCATCATCACAATAAGCTGTGGTTTGTCTGTCATTTCAGCTGTACCTTCAATAAAAGCATTTAGATGTTAAACAGAACAAGTCAAAATCCGATCACAGGAAGGTACCTTTGCTTTATGTTACTATGCAAGCGTTTTGTTTGCATAGAATATCAAAACAATTTGAAGTAAATATTCTAATAAAAATGAAGTTTACAAAAACTGTTTGGGAAAGTATTTTGTCCCCTGGTAGCCAAGAATTTTTCAAATTAACCGAAATAGAAAGCAAAAATTGTATTTAAAGAATTATTGTTTCCAGTTACCTGGAGACAGGGCATGTTTTCCTTCTGCTATGGCAACAAGAACATGTGAAGTAGAGTACCCCAATAACTTGGAGTTCTGCCATGAAATAGATGAAGAACTACAAGCCCAGTATGAAGGTGCTGTCTCTATCACTGTTTGCAGCTTTCAGTGTGAATTGTAAAATACTTTTGGCTGTCTCCCCACAGCTCGGACCCTCACAGCTGGTGGAAAGTGGCTTTAAGACACATAAAGGCCGCCCTACATGCTAAATCCAGTGTTGAGGGTGATTGCTGCATTAGAAAGAGATGTTGTCAGCAGCAGTAAGAGAATACTTCTGTCCTTTGAAAATGCTTGGGTTCTATTCAGGCTTCCTGTCGAATCCTGTAATTCATTTCTTGGGTGTCTCATCTCTGACATGAGTCAGCTCCAATTTTCTTTGTTTTGAGATTTTTCACATTTGTTTTAGATCATTTTCCAAGTCCTCATTAACTACTCCTTCTTTGGCTGGCTTTTAATCATGTTTTGAGGTTGCAGGCATATATTTTGCGTTGTTTTGTAGCTGTTACTTGTTGAATGCAGATGTTAGATTTGGGATAGCTGACATATCTTAGAGACCGTTTGTTTTTAAGGTAGGTATTTAAGGGCTGAGGGGTGCAAAAGGATGAAAACAGAGTCAGTGCCCTGTTGTCTTAGGTGGTAGGCGTGTGGAATGGTAAACTGGGTACAACAGCCCGGATGTGCAGAGCCTGACCTGGCCCAGCTGTGTGCCAACCCTGCATCCTCAGCCCTTACAAACATGCACACAGCACTCTCAGTCGGAGCTGCTGGAGCTTTCTCCCTTTCTCCCCTTCATTGTGGTGGAGGTAATTCAGAGACCAAGTCACAGTCTATCCATTATTTTAGGTAAATGCATGTGTAAAGATATATAATGTGTTATATAGCAGCAGTAAATGAAATGCGGTATTTGTCACACTAAAAATGTGGCTTTAAGAGTGATAAATGGCGTCGGTTGAAAACACACATGGTATCTTTTGTGTCTAGAAATAAACACCACAGTGTTTAACCCACTGGAATGCACTATAACTTATAATGTATACAGTGGAATGTAAAAGTACTGCTGGGTGCCTTTTGAAGAAGAGGAAATTCAGAACTTCCTCAGGTCTTTTCCATGGCTCAGATACTTTCATCTAAAACAAACAAACAGAAAAAAAGTGTTTATGAGACAGTCTTTCACAGAAAATACAACAAAATTTTTTTCCTTAAATCTTAGTTTGTGTGTAATAATTTGAGGGAAAGACCAGTGTAAACTGTAGAAAGGACAGGCCCTAAATGAATGACCCACATTGATTTTCTAGGAGTCTAGAAGGATGACAGAGCAATGTCTCCTCTCATTAGCTCTGGGGGTACCTGTGTGCAGCAGTCAGGTGTTTGAAACTGGAGCGTGTCCTCCATCCCTGTTGTCTGGCAGCCTTTTGGAGCTGGGGTGTCTGTCTGGCAAATGTCACTGCGTCTGACTGATGGCTCTGAGAGCCTCACAGAGGACCAGAGCAGCTGGCTGAAGCCTAACAAGCTCGTGTTCTGTGTCTTGCTAGTGGGTTTTACCTGTCTTAAAGTTGTTTCCAGTTGTTTAGATGTATTTGTTTCTCAAAAAATGTCTGATTAGATAAAGCACATGGAATTTTAATTCTGTCTGCTGCCTTTTGCAGTAGGTCTCAAATCTTGATGTCAAGGCTTTTTCTTCTGGTCTTGCTGTACTGCAACTAATGCTTTTTACTCCCCCCCCCATCCTTTCTACTGTTCCTGTTTTTTTCTGGGTTTTTGGTTTTGGGGTTTTTTTTTGTCCTCTTCTGCCTTTATTTTGGACTTTCCCCACAGAGGTTTGCAATAACAAATAGAAAAAGTCAGGTGGAACATTTCCTTCAGTGCCTTGCTCTTCAAGGTTCCCATGATGTGGCAGAATTGATCCTACTCAGTGCGTGCATGTGTGTAGACGTGGTTATTTAGTTCCTGCTTTTGGCAGAAATGAGAGAGCTCTGTACTCCAGCATATAAATAATATGTATTTGTTTGAATTCAAATTTCATTGTGTTAAAATCTTCCTGGTGCAGCAAACATTTGTATTTAGTGTTGCTCATTTTGCTGTGCTGCAGAAGTCGAGTTAAATACAGCTTCCTGTATCCTTCTTACGTTAACAGATATGCATGGCCTCTTGTCTCGGCCTTTATCCAAATACCATACAGTTTAGGAAATTGTTTAAACCTAGAAGTATCTCAGAGTAAAGCTACTTTCTTGTTACTTGTCAACATGGAGTAGCAGAAGCAAATTTAATCTGCTAGCAACCCTAGCGTTGCCATTTCTTGACTGTCAGATACTTTGCTGTGCAAAGATCATTGCTATGGACATTGTACAAAACATGCTTGAGATAAATCATGTATGTTACAGTACACAAGGCTTAATGGATTACTTTTCCATTGCTCATTTTAAAATTAAACCCACCAGCTTCCTGTTTTTCTTGTCCTGAAGTCCTGTCTATCTGAGCTCTTAAGATTTCTAAAATAGCCTGTAGAAAAAAGGAATTCAGTAAAGTGACTAAAAAGTGACTTCTGCTTAACCTTTGGTTTTATAAACAATTGGCTGGGTCCTAAATAGATGAAAACAGTCTATTTTTAGGCCGTAATTTAGAGAATTGATATTTCCACATTTGCTTTGTCATAGCTGGTAGTAGTTGCTAAATTGTGAAAGCTTGTAGCTATTACAAATGCTTGGAGGATTGCTGAGTGTTCTACCATAATGCACTAAGAAGCTCAGTGTACTGTACATTTCAATTTATAATAAGAGAGTGTAGCTGATAGCACAGACACTGAAATATTTCAAGTCTAGACTATGCCTTAAAACCCGAAAGCTATTGGCTTTTTGGTGCAGCAAGTTGGAAAATAACTGATAAGGGCAGTTGAAGTACAGGAGACTTCAGAAAGTGGTGAGCTCTAAGCCAGGGTGGGTTGGGAGGTTCCAGCCACTGCTTGCCTGCCTTTTTGGGGTGAAAAGGGAACTGATGTTTGAAAGGGCTGCTCAGTCTTGCCAGGTTTGAGTGGTTTCTGAGGGAGGTCACAGGTAGATGGGGAAGATGGGTTTCTGCCATGCTGTGTTTAGCAAGAACAAATGGGATGAAGAAACAGAAAAGCAGTTTCCTGTCTTTAGAAAATGGTAACATTACTACTTCACCACGGACAAAGATAATGGCCAGAAAGTTTAATGTAGCTGGTGTTCTCTTATATAGCCCTTTTGTACCTTTGGATAATAAAAATAGCTTGCTGAAGGTTTTTGAGTGGAACTACGTATTGTAGTGAAGGGAGGAAATGATGATGTAGCTGATACTTTTATGGCCCCTTTAATATCCCAATTCACCTTACAAATCACTGTGTTTATAAAGTCCTTCTCTTACTGCTGCTTGGGAAGAAGAACTTTTTGCTTGTGTTTACTGTTGTCCTGTGTTGTTAGCTGTGGAAAATAGGAGTAATATTATCTCAAACCGGGCTTGCGGGCTAGAAGAATTACGTAATTACTTTCAGTTTGTCTCTCTAACGTAATGCCAACTCTGTTTTTCAGAGCCATGGTGTCATGGAAGGGGATGTACTTTGCACTTGCACTGTTCTTGGGAAGTTTCTTTGGAAGTATATTCATGCTGGGCCCTTTTCTGCCTTTGATGTTCATCTCGCCAGCCTGGTACCGCTGGATCACCGACTGCATTGTGGCCACTTGGCTCACACTCCCTGTGGTAAGTGGCAGCTTCAGCCAAGGGCTGGGCAACTGTCCATAATCCCACAACTTAGCTCGCTCACTAACACTTTGGGGTTTATTTTATGGTTTTTAAAGCTATTGATGCTTCTGTCTGAACAGGCCGTAACACACTTACTGTCTGTAGAGGCTTAGGGTTTAGCTCAGTGTTGTTAACTGTGTGCATGTTTACTGTACCCCTCTTTCAGAGTTTAATTTGTATGTCAGCTAATGCTGTGTTAATTTTATGCTTGAAAAGGCCTTTTTGTGACATCTTCGTCAGTGTCAGTCAGATGCAGAGAAGAGTAGGTGAAGCACTACTAAACAGAAGGAGGTTTTTTTAACCTGTGAACTTCCTAAATCAGTTGTCTTGTAAACTCTTTCTTTGGACTCTGTTCCGAGTGTTTTATTAGGAAAATTGTCCACTGTCTGGTACATTGTCGTCAACCTTCTCCATTCTGTTACTTAATCCTTTTAGAGTTTAGCCCCTGTAGTTGAATTAGAGATAAATGTTTTCGTGTGAAAAAGAAGAGCTTCCTCTAGAAACTACATATTCCTCACTTATAATGCATCAACTTTACAGCTATATGAGTCTGGAAACCAATAGCAAAGCTCTTCCCTGAATGGTTCCAAAGGAAAAGTATGTGAATGGGATCTGTCTCTTCTTCCATTCTCTAAAAGCAGGAGTACTTTGTTCCTCTAGGCCATTAGAGATTGGTTTAACTTTTTCTGAAGTAAAATCCCATATTGGTGTGCAGAAGTATGTATCTTGTGGCATAAAGCAAGTTTTATCTTTACTGTATATCAAATAGTTTCTGCTTTTGCTGTTTCTGCCTTGTGTGTTTTAAAGGGGCCTCAGCTGTTTTTCATTCTAAAACTTTTGTTGTTTTTATCATTACTAAATGTAGTGAAATTAGGAGGGCAGATGTAATCACCAGTAAAGGAAATAGATGGTTATTTCTTGTCATGGTGAAATTTAACTGAGTACTGATAGTGTCACGAAATAACTCTTTGTTTGTCTTCATATTTTTCTATAGTTTCAAACTCCCCAAAATCTAATACTGGTCTTTTCTTTGATTAGTTGCCTGGACTTTATAATTCTTGGTTATTACAACTAGTTTGTGATAGCTTTGCAGTCTAGAAGTTTGATTTTTAGCCCACCCTAGAGCTAAACCAAAATAATTTTAATATCTTTGTGAAAAGGATTCTGTCTTTTAAGAATCTTGGGGATTTATGTTCAGGAAAGGAGTCTCAAAAAGATTTTGCATCCAACCGTTTTGAGGTTCAGACCTTGTCTACCTTAGTTTTCTATTCTTACACTTGCTGCATTCTTAGTCAGGAGAAGCAGGTTCTTGGTTTGTGTCTCCAAACAATGAAGTGCTGTTGTACCAGTGGGATTCCAACAGGGAAACTCTGACCCTGACCTCTGTGATGTAAGAAATTTCCACCTTCCTCACTCTGCTATCACATTTTATTTCCTTTCTAGGAGAGTCAGCAGGGTGGGACGGTGAGGTGGGTCTTAGCTGTTTCAGTTTAGTTTGGCTTATGCTAGGCCCACACAGAGTTGGCAGAAATAGGAACAGAAGTTGTTTTACTTTCTAGAGCTCTGTTTAAATCCCCAGTGTTTGTTCTTTTTCTTTTTTTTTTTTTTCTGTTTTTTGGGGAAGAATGGGGAAGAGAGGGTAAGGAGGTAATTTGAAGGCCTTTTTATGTTAAGGCCTATACAGGTCCTGTGGTATTTTGCTGGTTTCATTTTCTGTACTGACTGGGTAGGACAGTGTGCTGCCAGTGACCCTGACCTTAGGGGCAGTAGATATTTGTGCAGCCCATCTCTCCTTAGATTACCTACCAAGTTATAATCCATACTGTCTCACTTAGTTATATTCCTACATGATAGTATTCCTGGAAAAGCAGGGGAAAGGTAAGTTGACTGCAGTGATGGTAATAGAGTGCTTTTTAAGAAGTGCTGCTTAATTGTTGTTTCCTCTTCCATTGAACAGCTATTACTGCAGTAAAGCTGGCTGCTTTATTAGGAAACAGAAGTTTGTTTACCAGTTGTAATGTGAGTGAATAAGTGAAATTATATAATTCAAATTAATTTTTATTGCTAATAGGGTGATGCTTTTCTTCTGGGAGTAAAGCCATAATACTGCGATGCTATTTCTAGGCCTTGCTGGAAATGGTGTGTGGTGCCAAGGTGGTTGTCACTGGAGATGGATTTGTTCCTGGAGAAAGGAGTGTCATTATCATGAACCATCGCACACGAATGGACTGGATGTTCCTGTGGAACTGCCTGCTGCGATACAGCTACCTCAGACTTGAAAAAATCTGTCTCAAATCCAGTCTCAAAAGCATTCCGGGATTTGGTATGTCACTAAACCCTTTAATTTGAAAGGAAAGTGTGTTTAAATTATGTCCAGCACAGTTCATAACCTGCTAAATGACATAGGTTTAAATTCTGTTTCAGTGTCCAAAAAACCTTGTGTAAAATATGTGGCATGTGGAGCAATTAAACCATAAATCTCCAGAGGACACCTGGACTACATGCCTAAGCATTTCTTTTTTAAGGTACTTACATGTGCTGCTGTTGCTTGTAGGTAAAAATATTTCTGCTTTGCAGACCGAAAGCATTTTTCAAGATGATGAAAAATGATTTTCAGTTTTTTCAAAGTCTCTTTCAGCATTGTGGTTTGGGTGCTATTTCACCCCACATTGCAAATGCTCTCATCAAGCTTCTTTCTTCATTATCCAATGTGTACTATTGTGAAGATTAAAAAAAAAAAAGCTCTGTAGGCAATTGCAAAGTTAATGGTTCATTTTAATAACTAATTTTAAATTGAACTTGGCTATGCAATAAATGCTGTGCAGGATATGAAATCATCAGGATTTATAGTGATGTAGGCTGGAAACAGATCTGAGTTGCACGTATTCAGAGAAATTGTTTCAGATAGTCCAAAAATTGTTGCACAAATGGTTTCTGAATAAATAGGCAGACTTATCTGAAATAAAAGCATCTCTGCATTTTATTTATCTCTTAGATTTATTTGCTGTTTAATACAAAACTAGATTGGACAGGATATGCGTCAACTTTATGATGTCGGAAGAGTAACCTTATTTATGGTTGCCTTTTGTCAGGCCATTTATCTGAACAGATAATTTTGGCAGGATTCCATCCTGAGGAGCTCTCCTACTGTTGCACTGTGTTGCATTCACTGTTGCATTGTGTTGCATTCAGTCCTCTCAAGTAAAAGTAGCAACAGGGTAATGTGCTTTTTTTCCTCTAACAGCCAAATGTTAAGGTCAGTTTTGCTTGACAAAAGATAAATCTCTTTTAATGTGACAGGAAATGAGAAAATGCATATTCAGGTATCTTCATTATAGAGCAGAGATGTTTTGAAATCTTGGAATCAGCTGCATATGCAACTTTATAAAGCAATGATGGATGATGAAATCAGGGGTATACTGGAGAAGACTCACAGATATCTCTCTTCAAAAGCAACAAATGTTTTGTTATTAAAAAAAGCATCTGTATGTGTGCTTTTTAATGACTTTAATAAAACTGGAAGGTCAGCTCCAGGAGCTTGGATGCTAAGCTATGCTTGGTAAAATTTGGTTCCTGAAACAGTGTTAGGAGTTTGATTCAGAGTTTGATTTTTTTTTTTTTTAAATTCAATTCTCAATTTTCTCCTTAAACTGATAATCATTTCATAGAGTTGATCAGTGGGCTCAGGCAGATGGATCTGTGTCAGGTCAATATTAACAGACCATGATGCCATCTTTGTTCTGATGTAGCAGCTTAAGCCACTAACAAAATTCTGGGCTCATACTCCCCTTTGTGATGCAGAGGTGACACAGGCAGACATTTGTTCCTGTTGTTTGCTTTACAAGATGACAATTTCTGGTGGTAGAGCTGACACCTGGGTCTGTAGTGTTATAAACCACTTTGTATGCCAGATACCCAGGAATCCTCCTCAGTACATGGGCTTTCAGGACTCTGGTTGCAATTTTGTGAATTATAGCTTATTTTTCAGTAAACTGATAATGTTGGGTTATTAATCACAGGAGGGGAATTCAGCTAAACTGCATCCTTCACTGAAGCCATGATTTGATGTCCTTAAATTTTGAAAGATAAGCTTCTCTTTTGTCATAGTGTATCTAAAAAGAGGCCTTTGAAATGCATGTCTCTGTGTTCAGTCAGGCTGTGCTTTGGGTGGCATTTTCTTGCAAAAATGAAGTATTCTGTATAGCCATATAGTTAGGGGATTGTTGGAAAGTGAGACTCTTGGATTAAATGAAGATTGATGGGAAAAGATGAATCTATGTGAAGTTTGTTGGGGCAGGATCACTGCAGAGAATGGTGTCCAAAGAGGACAACCCTGAATCTCATCAGTGACAGTAGGATTTCTGCCCCTTATTGCTCCCAGCCTTGCTGTGTTACGTGATAGACCCTTAATAAGTGTTTATCAGGTTTTGGGTCTGTTTTTTAAGTTGTGTCCTGTGGTTTTTAACTAAAAGTTTTATTTTATGAGCTTCTAAAAGCCAGAAGATCACTTGGAAATTAACCAGACAATTTCAGTGCACTGCATTTCTAATTGATACTTTAGATGTCAGTCATTTAAGATATAATATTTGTGGAAATTCAACAAGCTACTTTCATCATGTCTTTCGGTTTTATCATTTCATATATTTATATGGATTATTTGTACATGGTCAAATGTTTAGGATTAGGGAAGTTTGATACACTGCCTAAATGTAACTTCTAATAAATCTTACCAAAGTGGTAATCATGCTTGAAGTTTCAGAAATATTTGAGTGAATATGCCATGTTTCTTTCAATGCAATTTTTTGGTGATCTTTCAAAGGCTTTTTTTATTTTTTAACAAGCATTACATTTAAAATTATGTTTAAGATAAGGTTTGTAATGCAAACCTTCCATATCCATGTTTCTGAAAGCCTGGCTGTATTCAGCGTAGCACATTTGTTGTCATAAGTAGTTTCCCATTTGGGTGTAAAAATAGGTCTGTGAGAGATTATGCTCCTTCCAATGGCACATATGATAGGTGAAGGGCAAAGCTGGGAATGGAAATAGATCCAGAGTTCTTGTGGCCCCCTTTGTAGGTTAAAAGTGTAAAGGTATCAGATTTAATGAGTCTATATTACAAGTAGGCAGTTATTTTCTAGTTAATTATAATTAAAATCAGAGGATTCAGTATTTCAAGGAGACATATTGAGTCATTTATCTAGTTCTTAAGTTATTAATTCTTTGCATTCCAGTGTATGAAAAAAACCTTAAAATTGATTAAAGGTGAGCTTTAAAAAAAGAAGTCCCAAGAAAAACAGATGGTCCTTTCTTCCTGGAACTGTAGCTTTGACTTGATGAATTGTGTGCAGTAAAGTTTTCAAAAAGAGATATTACGTTTCAGTAATCTCAATTTCAGAAACATTCTTGCAGCATTTCAGTACATCTTGCCAAAGCTGGCGTCTCGAGGGAGCCCTGCTCTGCTCTTGGCTGTTGCTGCAGTTTCTCATCTGACATCATCAGAAGCTACTGACACATTCTGCAGTATCAGTTTTCAAGGAGAATTTCTAATGGCATTGACAGTTTCCTGCATGGTCTGACATGATAAGACTTCTCTACAGTACTTGTAATAGATAGGAACAATTAATACTCTCATCTATTCTCAATTAATAAGGAGTAGTTTTGGAAGTGATACAGATTATGGGGCAGTTGTGTTCAGGATGTGCTATGGAATACTGTTCCAGTAGGTACCAAGGAACAGACAAAGTAGTGTTAGATGACAAGATAATGACTAGGAGATAGTTTTAATTTTTTTCTTAATAGTTTTGTTTTTGAAAGTCTGCTTGTGATAACCAGTAAGACTTCACTGGAACGAGGTATGTGTTTTAGTGATGGACAATTTGAATGTGTTGGATGAGCTTCAAGTAGCATTTGAATTTTAGTGGTTAAATGTGCTTCAACATGTATGTGAAAAATAAAATGAAATTTGGGTTTAATTTGCATGCTATCAGATAAATTTATGGAAAAGTGAGAGAGGGTAAGCAGAGGGACTAATGTCACTGCACAGCTGCCACATGAGATAACATTAATTCTAGTTTTGCTTAGTGCAGATGGAAAAGATAAATACCATTGTAATTCAGTGTACAAATGTAAAGTATGCAGGTGTTGCACCATTGATGGACCTATCTTGAAGACTTCCCTGTTTTGAAAAGGCTCACTAAGGCTGCTAAAGGAGGGAATTAAAGTTGAAGCAGACTGGGACAGGAACAGGTAAGGAAAGAACAAGGTGACGAAGAAAAAAGAGGAGAATAAGCAAAGCTGACAAGCCTGGAGTAGCAAGGAGCAGAGATAACTGAGTAACTGTCCAGATCTTCGTCTCTGGATTCAAGTTACTCTGTGGCCAGCACTGCTCTCAGAGAAGATTGCAAGACGTAGGAGCTTTTTAGTCATTGTTTTTCACTCATCTGTTCACTCACATGTTGTAGCTCTCAAAGGCTCAAGTTAAGTGCCAGGGGGAAAAAAAAGGACATTTGCTCTATTTCAGCACTGGGCTTAGCCCCACCAATCTTTTACTACACGTCAGTTGATCCATTGTAGCTGTCCAAGTGTGCGAGCCTCGCCTGAAGCAAGCTCAAAGTAATTTGAGTCATCTTAGTTTTCAATGAAGCAGGGCAAAACAACTCAAATTATCCTGCCTTTGCCACGGGCTAAGAGCATGCACACCGACAGCTATGATGGATCAGCTACCATGAAGTAAAATATTGTTGTCACTAAGCCTAGAAAATTTTAACACTTAACTCAATTGGAGTGTAGCTGAAGCAGCACGCTGTGGAGGATCTGCACACATTTATATTGGCATGGAAGTGTTCGTGCTGCCACAGCTACTTCCATAGGTAGGGATGGAAGTGCTTCAGCATAAAGCTTCTTTGTTCAGGCTATAGTTGCACTTACATTGAAATTCTTACCAACAGAGCGTCTTAGTTAAAAAAAATTAAAACTGTAGCCTGCTGAACTTTCTAGTATAGTTCCTGTGTCAAGTATCTTACATTAAAATAGGCTGAGAATTTTGGGGAGCTGTGATGTTTTGTCTTCTAGCAATTCAATTATGAGCTGCCAGACTTCATTACTGTGGAGTTGTTATCCTATGTGATTTTGAAAGTAGAAGCTGAAAAGTACGCTCTCAAATGGCAGGCACAGTTGTTATTCTACCAGTTATTCCTGGTGAAGACTCTCTTGAAGAAGTTTTAAGTGTGAATGAAGGATTATTACTTTGCAGCAGAAATGCAGCTTAAGTTCGCTGTAACTTTATATGCTTTTTTTTCTTCTATTGTAGGGAAGAAAGCTTAGGGGGGCCTGTTTCCCAGCTTGTCTCATCCAGGAAAGGCATAATAGGTTTCTCCCACCCCCGACAGGGAAAAAAAAAATCCCACAACCAAAGCCAACTAGCCTGTGTTCCATTAAACTTTCCTTAGCCTTTCTATATAATAAGGACTCCCTTTGCTCTCTACCTCTTTGCCTCTCCAAAATGCTCATCAAAAGCGTGAGATCAGATGCTAACTTCTTCCATTCTTCCCATTTTGCAAACAATAAGTGATGAAGGGCAAAGGTTGTTTTGTCCAAGCTCACAGAACAAATAAGAGCAGAATTAGGTTGGCGCATTTTCCCTACTTGCATTCCTTTGCTGTTATCTCTGGGTTGTGCAGCGTCTGTACAGCTCAGCTCTTCAGGCTGGGTTACTTTCATGGCCTTCCATGGAGGAGATGGAGCATCTGAAGATGATGCAGGCCTTTGGAAGAGGTATTTCATTGTAGAATCTCTCCCCATTCCTGACTGGTGGTTCAGATGACACATCCGTGGGAGAGTCTCTCACTGTTTGGTAGAGCCTGCTTGTTCTTCTTCACAGTCTCACAACTGGAGGTTGTTTTCTTCATGTCTTTGGAGGTTTTGGAGTGACGTGGGGCTTTTCTCCAGATACGTATTGGGCAAGACTCATCTTTTTTAATATTTAGGTTTTCATGCACTGTTCCACTGTATTGATGTATTTTTAAAGCATCAGAAAAAGCAACTTTCCAGCCATCTCAGGGCCTTTGCTTTAGTTTGCTTTACTTTTGAGTTATGTTATGTTATGTTATGTTATTCTGGTTTTGCACAGTGCATCAAATCAAATAAAATTCGAAGTATTATTTTTAGATGGATACTGTAACTGAAGATGTTTAATAGTCCGTAATGACATTTATAGCATTTTGTAAGTAGCACTAATATAATGGGAGAGTTAATCATGTAATTGTCCATATTCTATAAAAATGGCATAATTTAGGATATGAAATGAATTTTTGAATATGGAGAGTCCAAATAACATCTTTCTGAACCACAATTAAGTCGCTGAATATTGAAGGAATACTTCCCAAGAAAATTGTCTATCTCTGGGTGCTTTATATACATACATAGCCTGCTACTACTGTAATGAGTTTTTCCCACGTGCTTTCACACGCCCTGTGTGTGTTCCTTGGCTGAGAGATACCAATTCTTCCATGGAATATTCTTTCTAGGAGATGCCACAGTTGTATTTTCACGGGTGAGACATGGGCCACTGTATCTGGCTTGTCAACATTGTTGTTGCCCTGACAAGGAAATGTTGTACTGCAAGCCTTGCTTGAAGAAGCTTTTTTTGTGTTCTAAGTAAACAATAAACTAAAGCAGGGGTTTGTACTGGCACATCCTACATTCTTCCACAAGAGATTGAAGCAGAGCAAAGGAAGTGCAGAAAGCATTAATATTTGAATGTGACGTGAATGAACACAAAATTTAGAATAATTTGGTACTGAAACAAATGCATAAGAACTATGGGGAAGTCAAAGATAGAACTGACTAATCAGAGCAAGACCAGAATATTTTTCTTCTTTTCAATTACCTTGAAAATCTGTGTCTCTAACATTGCTTTTTGTTAATTGTTTTAGTAAGGAAAAAAAGGTTTGGGCTCCACATACATTGGAAGAGATGATATTCTGTAGAATACACGATAGATTACATGGGATATATATGTGTGAAATATATAATCTGAACATAAACTGGACATGACCGTAAAAATGATTTTAAAACAGATGTAGATTAATGTTCAGGGTCTGAAAGGGCAAGGCAGTAGCAAAAGCATGGTGGTTTTTAAATGGACACCTCACAAATAGATTGAATCAAATTAACAAATAGACTAAATTAGATGATTCACTATAAAACAAGGAACACTACTATGAATTCATATTTGTGAATTTTATCTCTTAGTTTATCTTGTAATTTGCTCAAAGAATTCACCCAATCAGATAGTAATCATTCAATTCATTATACTCCTATTAACTAAATTATTGGAAATGAGCATGGTTGAAGAAAACTTGCCAGGAGCAGAGATTGTACTTTACGAGATTGTTTTAAGAAGCGTTTTTTTCTCTATTTACCTAGTTTGTGCACTCAAACCATTACATTAAATATAAAAAAAAAAATTTGCTTTGAGCTTTTAGACATAAAACTATCTAGGCAATAGGAACGACAGCAAAATGCCCAATTCTAATTGAATTTGTAGAAATGTGCTTATCAGTCTTTACTGATTAAAACTAAGCAGTATATATACACAGTAACTTTACACCCTGGCTTCCTGTGTGATTTTCTGTGTGCCAGCATCTTTTCAATACCCACAGATCTTTGAAACAGGGAACATTCAGAACTGCATACTTGTTGCCTTGTGGTAATTTTATGCAGGAAAACACTCATAAGAACAAACTGTTAATGGGCCCAATTATTTGTGTGCAGTGGGATCATGAGCTTCCGAGTGATTTCCCTTATTAAGCCTGGATGTCTGGTTCCCTGATGCCTCAAAAGCCCTGATCAGGACCAGACCCCTGCTGAATTCAGGTACACTGAATAAGGCTTTTATTTTTGACCAAGATAATGCTATGAAAAAACAGTGAATAATGCAGTGGAAGAAAAGAGAGAGGGTGAATGAATATAATAGCAAACCCTACAGCTGGGTTTTTCACCTTGCTACTTGTTTCTGTAGTTTTGAATCATTTGTTGAATTTGTTTGCAGGGGGTTTAGCATTACTAGTTGTTCTGTTACATTGCTACAGGTAACATACGTAGATACCACTTTCTTGAGGGTTCTGTGTGTATGTTTGCTTTCAATATCAGCCATAATATCCCTCTTTGAGATGTGACGTTTTGGGGATATCTTAATTTCTGAGGTTATGTACATAAAATTGTGATACAAAACCAAACAAAGACTTTTTTTTTGGCACAACTCAGCTCTTTCTCTCTTTTGTTCATTGCCCCATCCATCCTTGGTATCTGCTTACTTTCAAATAACCTTTGCAATGAAAACACACTCAAGAAATTTCAGCTTTGAGTGTTGTTTTCTTCTAAAGGATTTTGGGGTGAGGAAAATAGAAGTGCAGCGTCTTAGAATTTAAAAAGCTTTAGACTTGGAGCTAGCATTTTTAGTACAATGCTGCAAATTCTCGACCTGCATAAGCTGTAGTTTGCTTTATCCCCGAGGCAGTAAGGAAATTCTGATGTACAGCACATCCCTCTATTTCAATAGCAGGCTTTTCTTTTTGTGCAAGCCCTTGTTTTTCTGCATAGAATTATATCCTAATAGGATACATATCATAACTGTGTCTGTGTTCCTAGAGATTTTAAGCTGCCTTGTTTATTTTTCTAGCTCTGAAAAGTTGATTTAAAGGTCAATGTTGCTTGCTATTCTCTCTGGTAGGTTTTTGCACTGCTGTTTGGCAATTTTGAACAAGAGCTGTGCAGTGTGATGCTTTTTGTATGCTTTTCCAAGCAATGTTAATCATCCAAAATGTCGGCCCCTATAAGAAGATTATTTTAGCAAAGAAATGGATGTGCGCTGTTACGGTTTCTTTAGCGTTGCTGTTTCTCTGCTGTGTTTTTGTCATCAGTGATTTCTTAAGAATCTGCAAATCCAAAGGCAACCATTTTCCCCCAGTCAAGTAAATGCTGCCTTTGCTAGGAAAATTCCTGTTGTCCAGGAGCTTTTAGACAACCAGAAATGCTGTGCAAAAAGAGCAAAATATATTGAATTTTGTTGAACAATATGTTGACCTAAACTGAACAGCAAGTCTCACTGCAGGCTGCATGAGAAGGGACTGCCTTCTGCTGCTTATTCATAAATCTTACTGATTAGCAAAACCTTTCATTCTGCCCATTGATTTACTGAATTCCTCCTGTTTTTCCATGCATTCCCATTTGGCTGCCATATCATGTCTTGGACTTGTCACATGTTGTTTCTGCAGCAGCACAATGCAGACACACTGGAACGGAAATCAAAGCAAGAGCTGCTTTTGCTTTGTTCAAAGGCAGGAATCTGTGTGGGGTTTCCTTTCCCACTTGACACTGGTGGGATGGTGAGCCACGTGAACAGCAAGCACTGTCCCCACTGCTGCATGAACCAGGGCTTTATAGAAATCAGGAATTCATGGTTTTGTTGCCTGGAGGCCTTGAAGCATGAGCAAATGTGGAAATTTTTCCCCTATTGTAGATGGCAAAATAGCTTGGCCCAGTGTGCTGTGCTGGGGTAAGTCGGGAGGAAACCTCAGTCCTTTACTCTTAGTCATCTATCTGTTAGGTAATCTCTTCTTATTTGAACAGTCAGAACTGTTCTATCTAATTAGGTAAACACTTAAAGGTAGATACATTCTTCCAGAACACTGGATGTTATTTATTGGAAAGGTTAGAAAATCAAACCTGTTGTTTATCTTAAAAACTGGATGCCTCCCAGCTCCTTTCCCACTCCTTCTCCCTGACATCGTACTGTCATTACATTACTGCCTCTGTTTAATTATTCATAGCCCATCTGTAACACCACCACTTAGAGCAGGAATGGGAAACTACTGCACTATATCCTCTGCTTTATGCAGTTTAGTCAGGTAAAGTACAAGTCACCCAAGCAGCATCTTTTGTTAGTAGCTAAAGGTGTTTATAATTTGATGCTCACAGCGCTATTGAAGAGTGATAGCTAGAGTGAGTTTATGTGCAAGTTTTGATAGAATTTAAAGCCTTGTGCTGCATGAAGAAAGGTAGGAGAGAGGATGGGATCTGGCAGTTTTTTCCATATTCCCTTTGTTGTGGACGAGAGTCACTCCTAAGGAGCTGCTGACCTGGGGAAGTATCAGCAGGCTTCCTAAGGGCACATTTATTTTGCTTTTTGCTTCCATTCTTTCAGCCTACAGACTCTGATGCAATGACAACACAAGGACTGAATAATTTAGGCCTGATGTGTGATACCACACAATAAAATGGCTTAGCACAGTACAGGTTTCCATGTACTAACTTAGGTGTAGTGTCCTGCCTATGTAAAACATACAAAAGGTCTGGGCTGAGGGCTAAGAACATTTGGAAAACACCGAAACTACAGCAGAACTTCCCTAATCTCTGTATTTTTCCACTCTGTCATGTGGAGCATCTGCATTCTCACAGTTGTAAATGCTATGGCTCAAGGCATCTCTGTTTCTGCTCAGAGGGATTTTGTCCTTTGCTTTGTCCATTTTTATGAATTTGATATCAGATGAAGTATCACAGAATATCTTAAGTTGGAAGGGACTCATAAGGACCATCAAGTCCAATTCCCTGCTTCTTACAGGACTACCTAAAACAAAGCCATATGTTCAGGAGCATCAGTCAGGTGCTCTTTGAACTCTGCCAGGTGAGATGCTGTGATGACTTCCCTGGAGAGCCTGTTCCAGTGACTGACCACCCTCTCAGTGAAGAACCTTTTCCTAATATCCAGTCTGAACTTCCCCTGATGCAGTTTTGTGCAATCTCCACGTATCTTCTAGAGGAACCAAATGCTTGGGCACCATTTGGTATGAGAAGATGTCCTCTTTATGTAATACTAGAGTGGAAATGAAGCCCTGCTAAGTTCAATTTCAAGTACTAGTTTGGCACCATTTTTGTGCCATGTATTGTAGCAGTAGGAGATGACTGCATGCCAAAAGACAGTATAGTTAAATTACATCAGTTATTTTAAAGTTACTGTAAAATATACCTTTATTTTTTTCCTGCAAACAATTTGTTTAAACATGGGTAGCCTCTATTAATAAAGCTGTACTGACACTTCTTGATACTGCAGGTGTGGGAATGTGATATGTACATAAATGCACATAAAATGTTGTGGTCGAAGTTGAGTTTCCTTTACAAAGGGTTTTCACTAATATAGTGTGCAGATTTGAAAAGATTTGCTGAGACTGCATTCTGGGCATTTCTCTTCTCTATTCATAAAACCACTTCTAGTGTTCAGTTATCTGACTGTCATTGATTATCTGGATATCTGAGATGTGTTAGGTCCAGATTGCAGAAGGCATGTTTGTTATGCATGTTCCATCCGTTTAACTGGTTTAAAAATTAAAAGTATTCACCCCATGGTATAGGTCACAAATCTTTAACAATACAATTAATGTTTCCAGCCAATACAGAAGAGATAAGGCAGCAGGTTAATGTATTATCCAGGCTGACTGACTTACAAAGTTGATTTAAAAATGAGTGACTTTAATAAGTAGTTGTCTAGCATATGGTCCTTTCAAGATACTGCTGTGGGCAGAATATGAAGGAATCCTGTAAAGAGGAGCTGAAGTAAAGGGCAAGAATTACATGCTGTAAATCACCAGCAAAGGAAAAACAAGCTTTGAGAATGGTGGTGAGCAAAGAGGAGAATGGGCAACTGTGATGTTTTCTCTTTGATGTGCAGGATCTCTCTGCAGGTTTTCTGATGAGGTACAAGCTCGCCAAGTACACTGGCAAGGCAATGTCATGCTCTTCTGAGCCCTGTTTAGGAGGGAGCATCACAGGCATGTGGTGGAGCTGGAGCACTGATTTTTCATCCTGCTGTCTGAGCTAATGGACAGAACTTGTAATATTATGTGATATGCTGTACACTGTATACTTGTGCCAGAAAGAGCCAGGAACACTTACTGAAGATAATGGGGTGTGACCCCTGAGCTGCAGGCTCAGCAGCAGTTTCACTTACTTCACTGCATTATGTTGTCAGTTTGATGGCAGGCTGTGAATCTTTGTGTGTATTAATACAACCAGACAGATATACATAATTTGTTTTAATTCTGTAATCAAGTGTAAAGAAAAGCTTCATATTTTCTTCTATGAATAACGAAAATTATAAGGAGGAATATGTAATAAAGCCCTCAAAGGAACAGATGCTTTCTGGTTTTAAATGCTTCACCTCAGAGAATCATTGCATTGTTTAGGTTGGGAAAGACCTTTAAGATCATCAAGTCTGAGCACATCCCTAAGCACTGCATCCCTAAGCACCCCATCTACACAGCTTTTAAATGCTCCCAGGGATGGTGACTCAAACACTTCTCTGGGTGGCTTGTTCCCAGGGCTAGCTTGACAACCCTTTTGGTGAAGAAATTTTTCCCAACATCCAGTCTAAACTTGGTGCAACTTAAAGCCATTTCCTCTTGTCTTGGTGCATGTTACCTGGGAGAAGAGATCAACCCCCACCTCGCTACAACCTCCTTTCAGTACAGCATTGACCCTGTTCTTGCTCTGATAACTTGAGTTTTGCATTTTGAATGCATTTATGCATTCTTTGTTTTTTTACCAATCCAAAACTCTTTTTACAAGGTAACCAAGTGCTCTTAATCAGAGTTGAGGACAGGTGGGCAGCAGATAAAATGTTGTGTCTAACATAATTTATAAAATTCTTTGGAATAACAGACAATGTGGAAGTATCAGAGTGAAATGTTGCTAAAGGTATATTTCTTTTAAACTTTAGGCTGGGCAATGCAGGTTGCAGCCTTTGTTTTCATTCAGAGAAAGTGGGAAGATGACAAGAGTCACTTTGAAAAAATGCTGGATTATTTCTGTGACATTCGTGAACCACTACAACTCCTCATCTTTCCAGAAGGAACTGATCTCACAGGTAGGCTGCATTTCTCGTCTTCTCAGGGAGTGTCCAACATGGAAATTCTTTGTTGTTTATGGAAAGAGTTTTAGAAAATCCAAGGCAGGAGCAAGACTTGGTTCTCATGGGTAGTAGAAACGATAGTAAATGATCAAACAATGTGCTGATTCATGTGAGAGGCACAAATGTAGTTCCACTGAGAGACTTTGCCAGTCTTCCTGAAATAACTTACATTTCAGAGCATCTGATGATTGACACTGCTTTTTGTTGGTCATTCCTGTACGTACACCGCATTAGCAAAAGCAGGTTTCAAGACCTGGAGTATATCACTTGCATGCTCCCATTTCCTGAATTACTGTGACAAAATCATTTCATACCTATGAAAGAGTGACTGGAAAGGACTAATGATTCAGTTTGATTTCTTGCCTAATGTTTTAAGAGGGGAACATGGAGATACTTGTTCCTTAGGCCCTGTAAGCACTGTAAGCAGTCTGTATCTGCCTCTACAAGGGAAATATCTCTGTAAAACAAATGTTGAGATTATCATCAGGGTAAATGTAATGAGTTTGATCCTGAATATTAATTTTTAAATCAAATATCTACCTTAATACAGGTATCTTATGGTATCATTAGGAAGCTGTTAACCAGTGTTGGAGATGACTCAAGTGCCTATCAAAGAAAACATTGTATGAATGTTCTGTGTTGGTTCATGCCTCCAGCATGATGCCTGATTTGATAAGCATTATCTTTAAATAGAAAATCATTTGCAATTAAGCTTCTAACTTTTAGCTGATTTAAAAGATTTTTGCTGTACTTTCCATTGCAGATATTCTCAAATCATATTTTATTGCAAAGCCATATCAGTAAGTACTAGACGTGGTATAAAAATAACTAGCATATGCTGCTATTTTTTCTTCTGTATTCCAGATATCCTTAAAATGGGTATGTATGTAGTATTCAGATGCTATCACACTGTAGGGAATTGTCATCACTTGATCAGCCTTCCTAAAAGAGGATAAATCCATTGAACATTCTTGGACTGCTTCACATGATACCTCTTGTTGAATTGGTTATCTTATATCTAAAGTTAGGAAGAAGGATGGAATTTTCTTCACTAGAAGAGTGGTGAGGCACTGGTACAGGTTGCCCAGAGAAGCTGTGGTTGCCCCATCCCTGGAAGTGTTCACAGCCAGGTGGGATGGGGCTCTGAGCAACCTGGGGTAGTGGAAGGTGTCCCTGTCCATGGCATGAGGTTGGAATGAGAGGATCTTTGAGGTCCCTTCCAAACCAAACCATTCTATGATTCTATGAAATTATCTCACTTCAGCTTTTTTCTTTGAATTCATGAGAAACTGTCTCCTCCTAGCTCTAAATTATGAGGTACAATTTTCATCTTACCCGTGGAGTCAGGAGACATGTCCTTAGAACACTCACACTCTCTGAACACGTGTTTGCAACTCAAGATGTCTGAAAGAACTGGATTGTTTGGAATTTATTCCATAAATTATGTATGCCTTCTAATCTCTAGAGGAATCTATTATTCCTGAGAGACAACAGATTTTTAAAGAACTGAGGAATTTTTGTGCTGCATCTTTAAAACAGATTTGGCTGAGGACTGAGACAGCCACAGAGTGTTAACACTTGTGCTGCACAGTCCAGAAGACAGTGGTGAGGATGCTCCCACCTGAATGCAGAGCTGCAGAAGGAAACAAAGGATTTGCTCTGTGCTGTAGTTACTGGTATAAATGACTTAGGCTAAACTTACCTATATGCTGTTGATACCTTCCACTGAGAAACTCATGGAAACAAGTTTCTTCATTTAATATTAAAAAACCCCTCTAATTAAATTTTTGAACACAGGTTGTTGACAGAATTTTTTTTTTCCCTTTGGTAAGATACTTCTGTTGTTCTGATTACCCTTCTTCATACCTGTGGAACATGTACTCTTTAACTTCACAATGCCCAGTGAAGAGCTGCACTAACTGTGGCGGGTGCGAGCAGCCCGGGAGGAAGCAGAACGGCGGGAAGGAGGGGGTGATGGGTAGGGAAGACAGCAGGGCACTGCTGTCCTGGGTTCTGACCTATTAAACTGTCCTGTTTACCACTCTTAACTTGCCATCAAGTGTTGGATGCCACTTTGATACTACATTTGTGCATAAAAGGATGTAGAGAGAGAGACAAAACCCTGGGACTTCTTCTGTGGAAGTAAATAGCTCTCCCTGTCTGATTGTCTTCACAGGAAATACTGCTTCATATATATTTTAAAATATTATAGGAGACAGGGAAAAAATCCCTTGACAAGCAAATCCTCACCAAGCAGTAAATTTATGCCATATGAGAATGCTAGAACATAATATATGTAACATTTTGAAGAAATTATTTTCAGAAAAGTGTTATGTTGTTGACATATTAGGACCAACTGCAACCTCGTGTTCCATCCTTTGGAATAAGAAATAAACTGTGGTTTTGTTCTGAACAGTTGCTCAAAATTCTAGGGAACATTTTGCAAAAATAGAGGCAATGACTCTTGTTTTCTGACCAAATGGCAGAACTGCTAATTACTTCTGAAAACAAAATTCCTCTGGTGCTTAAAATGAAGAGTAACATTCTACATCACTGAATAGCAGAATTGCTGTGCAGCTCCATAATTTTTTTATCCTCTCAGTGGCCACGTGACAATGATAGATTTACGCCTCTTTGTAATATTTTCAGGTATTTGAGAATGAGATTTCAGAGGAATGTAAAATAAGCCTGCATTTATACATGGGCTACTGCCTGACTTTAGGGTGGTGAAGTACTTTGCAGTGGAAGATGCTACGTAAATAAATTTTAGAAATAGTAATGTCGTGAACCCTGAACATTGTATTTGCAGGCAGGATTGTATAGGGGCTGAGGTAATAATTGTGTAATTATATACTTATTTCTGATAGGTTGGCCATCTTTTCACTCTGGAGCACTTGAAGGTTAAAGCTCAAAGGTATTTTATTGTAATTGCTTAAAAAGAAGCCCTCAGCAGGTAAACATGTAGCCAGACTTTCTGAAGCCCTGAAGAAAGCAAAGCAACTATGAGTCTCATGCTTCTGGAAAGCTGGAATACAACCCACCATATTGCCTGTTCTTTTGGGTTTTTTTGGTGTTCCTTACAAGGTTGTTTGGTAGTAATTCTTCAGAAAGCAATGACAGAATAAAAAGAGTTTCTGTGTTGCTCTGTGCCTGGTAAAGCCTCATTTCCTCTGGATTTGTGTGTGCATCCCTGTACATGGTCCTTTCTTCACACCAGCTGCTCCTTTTCCGTGTGTTTCCTCCCGTGTGACATTTCCTCCACAAAGCTCTTGCCACTGCCTTGGCCAGAGGCTGCGTGTGCTGTGGATGCCCCTCGCCAGTCCCTCTGCTCCCCATGGACTCTGCATGCTGTGCTGAGAGCCCTGGCACACGAACAGCCATGGACCCCACCCTGGATTCTCCCTTATCCACATCTCTGCTCTCAGAAGCTTCCCTATGCCCATTTTTATCTAAAGCTTCTGCTGGGCTGGATTGCCTTTGAATCTCTTGTCCCCGATAAACTTTGTTTGCAGGGGGACAATAGCTTCAAAAGTTAAGGGGAATGAACAGGTGGACAGAGTGTGATTGCACAGAGCTTTTTTTCTGTGAGGAACAGCTAAAAATCAAGTAGGAAAGCTTGCAGGAGTTCAGATTTCGGCAGGAACGTTGTGATGTGGATGACAGAAGGTAACAATCAACTGCAGTTGGATTTTTAACTTTGCTAGTAAATGTGATGTGCTTTGGTAGTACAAAGAAAATATTGATCAGAAGCACTGGTAGGGGTTGCTCTAACATGGAATAGGTTGAAAGTAGCACAAGTAACAAAAATAGCTTCTTTTTTCTTAAAATCTTAACTGTGAGCCAATATAGCTTTATCATTTCTATGCAAACCTCTAATAGGTAAATGAGGGTTTTATTTATTTATTTAGTGTAAGAGACTTTTGGAGTACTCATTTATTCTTTCACTGTCTGGCACTAATATAATTTGAGAATACCTGAAGTCATAGAACATGCATGTTTTTATCAGTGTGCTTTTATCACAAGTGAAATTAAAGGAAAAGGTAGTACTTAATATCGAATTTCAGCTCATAAACTAAAAATACCATTTTACTAAAAAAATTTGAGTTTCTTCATTTTATGCACAGCTTTTCAGGAGTAAAAGAGATTTACCTTCTTTAAAATCTGTAACTCAAAAATCAAGAAAATGTGTTAACATCGTTTCTTCCTCCAGTTACTTTAAATGAAATTTTGAAGTGGGGTGTTTCTAGAAAGTGTTGACTTTCAGCTATTCCAGTAATTTTACAGTGTGGCAGATGGGATTTGGAGAGAAATGGGAAAAAATGTAATCAAATTATTTACCAAAGGTGGCATGGGAGCAAAAAAAAAAGTAAGACGTTTTGGCCAGAACCCTTAAATTCTTGTATTTTTGTGTAGTTTGATAGTTGCTCTTCAGAAGTGTCTAAAGACTCAAATAAACTGGATGGTTGTACCTGTCACCACCCCAAAGAACGTGCTCTGAGAGACTGCATCCATTAGCTGAAGGACACAGGGGAGGAGAGGCAAGTTGCTGTGAGACCTGAGGAGACAGAGCATGAAGCAGTTCTGGAAATGTCCCACATCACCCTCAATTGATAAACTGGTGGCATTCCGTAAAAATAACTTATTCTTCTTATTCTTTTTTAACAGCAAATAAAACCAGTGTGTTAAAATACTCCTTATAGGAATGATGAGCAAAAACTTGGGGAGTTTTTTATTGGGGAGAAAATTACTTGGGGAGTAAATTTGCTTTGACTTAAATACAGTGTAAGAAAGAAAATACTTGTTCCTAGAAAGCAAGGAACTTTCTTGCTCTACTTTTCGGAGGGTTTGGTGATAGGGGACATTACTTGTAGACAGCGAAGTGATGTGAGTGGCCTTTTGGGATTGAGGAGACCCAAACCAAGTGCCTTTCCAGGCCCTGTTTCAAGGGCTGCTTGATGCTATTTGTGTTGGTAGTTTGGGAGAAAAGAACGTATGTTTCCTCTTTTTAAGGAAGCTTTTAGGCATCTTTCACTTTTTTTTTATTATTCCACCTAAGACTGTTACAAACTGGCCTGTTGAACAATAAGACATCTGCATAAGTTTTGCAGCACTGACAGTGCAGCCTGGTCTATTGATTAAGGGGTTTTAAAGAGACATTTGTTGTGTGAATTCCTTCAAGTTGCAGAGGATATAAAAAAGGGTTTCTGATTTCTTGGATCGGTTTTCTAAGCTCTAGGTTTCATAGAATGGGAAGCATCACATATTCTGCCTTTTGTTGGCTCTGGTTCTGAGCAGCAGAATTTGCTCTGAATTTTCCCCCCAAGGTTTGGGCACTGGTGTCTGGCACAAGGATCCCAAACAGCAGTGGGCCCAAAGGTCCTTATATTGGATGAGATGGCAGTCAGAGCATTTAGTTGTAAGTTATAAAAGAGGAAGAAACTGGGTTTTTTCCAATGTCAAGATTACAGGAGGGGGAGGAAGGGCATCATTCCTACTTTTTTTGTAAAATGGTGGCTTACTCAATCCTTGCTTTCAGTATATCATCAAAGCACATTGACCTTCGTGACTTGCTGTAATAAATAATGTTTAATGCACAAAGACCTGTGGCTTTAGAGTTGTTAGGAAGGGGAGAGGGAGATGATTTTTCCAGATGACAATGATCATTGTATTAGCTGGGAGCATTATTCTAGTTGTAAAATCCCATTACACTAGGGTCATGCAAAAGGGGAGGGGAGCAGTCTCTGTTATATAAAACTTACAGTTCAGAGGCAAGACAGGCCTACAAATGTCAGGAAATAGCTGAATAGTGTTGGCCCAGTGTGCTGATGTCCAGCTGTTCACACATTTCAGAAAGGCAGTGTAGTAAAGGGAAATTTGGAAGATGTTTTGCAGATGTTTACAGTGAGTTCTTTCCAAGTACAGGGAGGTGTACTTAGAGGAAGTTTGAAGATGATTACTTCAAGGCAATGGGCACTGGAGGTCCCAGATCTTTCTTACAGCATCCATTAGGTCTTACTCAGAGAACATAAGTGCCCTTTCACTCTTTGGCCATCTTTGGTGCAAGTAGGAGTGTTTTGCAAACACCAAGGAGTTCATTTTCATGCTCCCTCTGAATCAAAGTGCTAGTAAGCAGACACACACAGATAGTCTTGCTGAGTGCTCATTAACTGTGTGCTGTTTGAGATGCTTAAAACTTAGAAATTTTTTTTTTCAGACTGCTTGACTTTAAGTAGACTTATATGGTACTTGTGTCTCAAAGCTCTGATTGACTTGATTAGCAGATTGCAAATTTTCTGAAGTGAAACCCAAACCTGGATATGCAGAAAATGGAGAAGATGCTACTTCTGTCCTTTGGAAACAACAATACATTACCTTAAGAATTTTGCGATAAATTAATTTAAAACATTTTACTCGAATCACCCCAGAATCTGGAAAAGAGCTCCTGATTTGGGTATTTTTTATAGGAACATGCTTGGTTATCTGTGTCATTTCTTAGAAAATAGTTTTAATTGTTGAGCTAATACTGGTACACCCAAGAGGTAGAACCTGTTTTTTTGGAGGGGCATTTAATAATTATAAGATTACTGTTGCCTCTTTAGCCATTCCAAGTCTTACTCATGATTCACTTTGCAAGTTTTGCCATTGCAGTGGGAGTCTGCAGTGCGAGTGCCCCTTTGCTAATTCAGAATAGTCATTTGCAGTGTTGAATGGAGTAGTAGTTGAGCAGGCAAAAATAGATATTCTGACCATGTGGTTAAAGACATAATGTATATGTCCAAGGGAAGATAAATTAAAGTTACACAGCCAAGTGTAATTTTAGTATTTCACACATTCTGTAATTTTAGCAACGCTTTTTGAAGTTGTCATATTTTTCAAGTATTTGTACATTTTGGCAATTTGGCAAGAATTAGGTCTTTGGATCCTCTTTGCTGAATCACTTGCTTGGCTACTGTGCAACAGCTTTCCTTTCCTCCAAATCACATGGTCAGGAAATCTGTGCAGTGAATCTTAAAGCTTGCACATATGAAAAGCAGCACTCTTAGGCAAGGAAACAGTAGGTCACAGGGAAAAAATATTCAGTATACTGATATGTTATAGCATTTATTAATTGGTGGACAAACCTTTAGGAAGGGCACCAGCATTTTTGATAAATAAAGAGGTCATGTAATTTAGGGAAAAAAGAAAGATGGGGGAATGTTGCATTACAGCAAAAAGGAAATCTCTCACTGCTGTTGATTTGTTCACTTGTGCTATTGTGCCTTTACAGGAAAAAATTACTAGGATTGTGAGGGGAAGGATTTATCTCTTAAGTTATCCCTTCTGTTAAATGATTAAACAGTAATGATTAAACAGTAATATGTTTTCCATTACTTTATCTCCCATCTCTGTTAAGCTTAACTGTGGACCCTTAAAAAAGGTCTTTTTCTGCTTAAAAAAAAAAAACCAGATTACTTAAGCAGTGATTTTGTTCCATAGATCTGTTGCTGGGGTTTTGTCTTTTAAACACCTGTAAAACTTCATAAATATGAGTTATTAAGTAAGTTATTTGATCAAATTGATTTTTGCCATGTTGCCAAGGGAACATTGCATATGCTCATTGCCTTTTGGCCCCAGGGGAGTCACAGCAGGGCCCACAGTAAAGAACTGAGTGTAGCCAGCAAAGTCCATTTGGCTGCTGGCTGAGGCTGCTTGGAAGAGCCTCCTGCACAGCACAGGAGAACAAATTGCCTCGTCTCCACCTGTTTCCAGAAGTTTTGGCTTTGGTGTCCATGTCTTCCTTTCTTAGTGGCCTCTCTTAGCAACCAGCCGTGGAAGGCCTTTGGTTTTCTCGTGAGAGGTTTTTGATTACCAGAGGTTTGAAACACATTTGTCACAGGGTTTAGCCACGCTGCTTTCCAGCTGCCTTGTGTGTACTCTGTGTACAGTGGCAGGCATGTGTTGTGACATTGAGGTGCTTGGTCAAAAAATTAAAATGGGGTAGGTATGTGCAGCACAGGTTGATGAATAAAACATGGCGAGTTCAGAATGAAGATGTAAAATACCATTTTAATGTATTAGATTAACTGCTTTCCTCTATTTAATGTGCTCTTTCTGAAATAAGTTTAACATGCTTAAATACTGACTTCAAGGTAATTCTATTCATAATATCAAGCCTACATTACTATATGTTGTGCCTTTTGAGTTGAAAAACCCCCAAAACACAATTGAGCCAATTAACACATTTTACTGTAGAATGGGTATTGAAGTGTACAGAGAATTATTAACAGACTATTAATTTATAAACTTCAGATTGCATTTGATAAGTATGAAAGGTTTGCTGAGTATTTACTATCATTAAATGAGAGGGTAAAAAGGCTTTTCTTGCAATCCACATGGCTCTTCCTCATACCGTGGTATGGCCAACCGAAATCACACTTGTGTCTGCCTCCACATCCCTACTGTGTGAGCTGCTGTTGTACCGTTCCTGTCGTGTGATCATTCCAGTTAATCCCTGCTCTGCATGCACAGTAACACGAAGTGGTGCTTCTCCTTCTCTCCTCAGCCAATACCAAAGCCCGCAGTCATGAATTTGCTGAGAAGAACGGACTTAAAAAATATGAGTACGTCTTACACCCGCGAACGACCGGATTCACCTTTGTGGTTGAGCGTCTAAGGGAAGGTAATCCTGCTCTGTCCTTTTTTTTTCCTTTGGGGTAACAAATCTTACCCAAGCTGATGTTCACAAAACTGCTTGAAGTAATTTCAGGAAAACTGATCACGAAGCAAGCCCTTGTTTGCAACCCTCCTTAAAATGATTGTAACATGGAGAGATTCGAGACAGTTCATAAGAGACACTCATATCCTCAGGAGGTATGCAGTGAACGAAAGCAACTTTTGTTTTGTTTTGTTTTAAATATTTTACCTTGTTTAGCAGTCTTACCTCAGAAAACTAGTGGGAAAAACCCCAAGGAAGTTCAGCCTATACCATCCTCAGCCCCAAGTGGGTGGTTGACACTGAACACACAGGCATGTGTATGTCACTGCCCTCTCTGGAAAGTCTTCTAGGTTTAAGTTTGAGAGCTGAGTAAACAAGTTGTTGTGTTAAATGGACAAGGGGAATGCACAGGAGCATGGAAACACAGCAAGTCGACTGCCCAGTGCTGCCAGATGTTTTGGGTGATGGTGACTCGGAGGAATTGTGTGAAGTACAAGTTGTGCTGCCTGGCAGGGTGGTGGGTAAGAGAATGAGTGATACTTACTTTTCACTCAGAAGTAGTTTTCCACCCCAGTATTAATCTGGGGGTATTAATCTCCTGTATCAGGAGAACAGAGTACGAAGATGTGATTGTTAGATTGAGATGTCTGGCACTTGTTTTGGGAATGGGCGTTTTGATGAGGTTTGAGGCCATCAGGATGTAACCTTTAAATTGAACAGATGTGGCAGGGATTCAAGTACAGAAAAGTGAATATTTGCAGGATATATGGTTGAAGAAAATAAACATGTACAGTAGATATGAAGTGACTTTTTTATAGGTTAGTTCTTCAGGGAAAAGCAGTTCTAGATTTTTAACACATGCTGGTTATTTTGACTGCCAAAGAAAGAAGTTTGAGATTATTAAATAGAATAGGGGCCTGCTGCTTGGGTTTTTTGCTAGCTGGAATCTTTGTTTGGATTTTAGAAGCAGACCTGGCTTGCATTTTACCTGCTTCCTACTAAGCAGATATCCTAAAATCCCTGCAAGCACTTTGGCACTTTGTCCAGGTGGACAATCCCAGTTGTACCATGTATCTGTTTGACCCTATTTGTATTGCACATTCAGAGCTGGACACCTTAGATTTTAATCTCTCTTGAATGTTTATTACTCAGTTTGCTGTAGTAAAAAAATTTGCCACATACACGATTTCAAAACCTTGCTTTACTTAGAACTTCACAGCACTCAGTTAACCTAGTGCATACGAATATTTCAAACCTGGAAGAGATTTTCAGTTAAAGAAATGTTTTCCACTCGATGTATTCATAACTTTAAAAATCTGTATTTGCTGCAGGAACAAGCCTTGTGGTTTACAGTAATTTTCTAATTTTGTAAAAATGCTTTTCTCTTCCATTGCTCTATGAGCAATCTTTGCAAATTAGGCTATTGGGTTATAAAAAGGAAAATATTTGAGGCTGATTAACTGATTTTATGCAGTGGAAAGCTGGGGAAAAAACAATAACAGTCCAGCCTTTGAAGTGGTTTTATGTCTCCCTTTTATTTAAGGCAGACAAATATTGTGTGAAATATTAATGCCCCTTTAGTGTTGAATTTACTAGATACTGGGTACTTTGATAGGCATCATAAGCTATATATATTATAACTGTATGCTATTATGTAGTAAATTATGTGTGAGAAGGTAGTTCAAGTAGCATTTTAAAGTACTGGGTTATTACTTATTAATTTCAGAATTGGTTTTCAACTGCTTCCAAGTTTGCAAAATGGGGACCATTTGCGTTGAAAAGTTTTGGGGTATTTTTATATATATATATATATATATATACACACGTAACACACAACCCAGCTGTAGTTGCTGGGCTGTAAAATACTTCAGTATATTATATACATGTGCATATCTACATCTATCTCTGTCTTTTTATGTGTACAATGTAGATGTCAAGGTTGATATTCAGACGCAGATGGCCCAGTTGGTACCTGGCGTTATTGTGCAACTCTGGTTTGAGTTATTGCTTAAACTGATAGAATGCTTTTTTTACATTCCTACTTTCTGATACTAACAGCAATAAGGAAAACCAAGACTGCCAAGGGATATAGTGTTAACCTGAGTCCCCGTTTCTGAGCTGTCTGAAAGCTACAATTATAGTAATAATCATAAAAATAGATTTTTTTTTTTCTTTTTTTACTCCTTGTAACTGCAGGCACAAAGCAGTGTGGGTGACTTTAACATGCAGGAGGGAGTGGTGGAGATTTTAACATCATGTTTACGTCTTTGAAAGTATTTTTGTGCATAGATGACAACCTTATTGCCCTGTAGCTCTCCTGTGAATACATTTTGGCTCATGGCTGTTTTCCATTCCTGAGGCTCAAGTGTCTTTTCTTCAGGCCTGAGTACATTATTTTGCTCCAAAAATAGGTTGATGAAAAGAGGGGGAAAATGTCATTAGAAGTTTAACTGCTTTTTAAATGTTGAAGAAACTAATTTAATTCGGCAAGAACAATCATTAATATGCATCACAAGCTGTAGCATGGAAGAATTACCTGTTATTATATAAAAATAACTAATAGTGACCCTTCTGAATAGGAAATGAAGAATCAGGAGAAAATAACCTTCAATAAAATCTTGCCTGTATCTCTGCAAAGGAGTTAATTCCTGGAGGAAGCACTGTCTGCACCCTGCCAGCATAAACTGAGCAGTTTTCTGTTCTTTGCTTTCCATAGGTGGCAGAAAGCACTCAAATTCCTCTGGCTGGCTTCTCTCTCTTATAGGTCATTATTTCAACTATTTGGTCTCTTTGGCCCATCCGTGCTGCTGTGATGGTTTCTAAGTCACTGCTGAGATTATGGGAGCTAAGAAAAAATGATCTGTATAATGTCCACCAAAAAGCAATAAAAGTTGTTTAGGTAATACATCTCCTTGGCTTTTGAGTCATACCTTTTCTTTCCCCATTCTGCTTCTTCATGACTGGTAGCTCTTCCCCCCTGAGCTGACTCTTCTGAACAGAAACCCACGTAGAAGCTGACTGTTTTTTCCTTTCATTATGCTCAGGTGCCAAAACAGTAAATCTATTATTTTATTTTTAAATGATCACATTATTGTTTTCTCATTCATAGAAACCACAGAATCACCCCAGAGTAAGCACAAAATATGAATATGCTTTAGATGTATAACTAATAATATACTCAGGAGAATAAGGACTGCAGCTGTTCCTAGTTTTCAAGCAAGAGATACCTGGTTTGATGACTATTGATGGAAAGCTAAGAGAAATAAAATAGGTGATTTGCTTCTTTCTAATTCTGTTCACTTGATCAAGTAAATCATTTGTCTTGTCTAAGCTGTAAGGAATCCTAATTTCAATCAGCACCTGGTAAAAAATTACTAGAGATTTTCGCTGTATTTCTCTGGGGAACAAAGGTGAGCATTTGGTGAAAGACAAAGTGAGAACGTATGAATGAGTAACAGAAAGTGAACTCCAGGCACCAAAATGAGGATTGGTCATTACTTTTTTTAGTTCATCCCTCTCTTTAACCATCTCCGAAAATCATATTTAATCCTTTTTTTTTAAAGCCTGAAACTTTAAATAGATGTTGTATATGGAGTAATTTTTGGCAGAACTTGGGTAGTTAGGACAACTCATCTCCTTTTACAAAATATGGGACTTTGAAAAGGGCTGAAATGTGCAGGAATATGACTTTTATAAAAGCATGTCTTTAACAATGTTAATTGAAAACATTTGTGGTTTATATCATGCTCTTGAAGATCCAGTTTGTGAGATCCTTCTATAAAAGGTCAGGAGGTTACTCAGAAATGACGTATAGGTTTTCAGACCTGTTTGTCTTTTATAAAGTTTTTTCTGAAGTGCCAAATGACATTGAAAGTTCAGCTGACTTGAATGCTCCATTTCAAAGAGATGGAAAATAATACTGGTTTGATTTGATTCAATATTGTCTGGATTCATTGAATTACATATATTATCTTGGCATAATATCTGTAATTGTAGCCAAATAGTCTGTCAAGAGAAAATAGCTGTTTACAAATGTTTTCTTAAAATTGCTTCATGGCTTTTAAGCATTTTCTCTGGCCTAAATAAACAGTGAGTGTTAGGACAGAGCTAAATCTTTAAAGCATCGATAGATGATTATTCATGCTTTTGTAGACAATCATTTCTGCCAACATTAAATTTAAACTGACCTCTTTTTGACACTTCCTCTACAGCCATCACCAGTCTTTAATAGCTGGATACATTGGACTGGATGTTCCCATTATGGGGTTTATATTTTACTGGTTGTACAGTATAATGACTAGTCAGAATTAGTTGTCTTATTATAGTATTTCAGCTTTGAATTTATTTCTGGTTCATAATTAGCCAACTGAAAAAAAAAATTGCAGATAACATCTGCCAACTGCAGCATCCCAAAATAAACAACGATACAAATTTAACATACTTGCCTTCATTGCACATCCTTACTGATGGAAAGAAACTGTGATTCTCATCCTTTTCCCATGATTGGTTCAGAATTGATAGTTTTGCCCTAAAATTAATGTTTACACACACAGAGTCAGAAACTAGTCTGTATCTTCTAATGTTCGTACCTGGGTTTTACACTTGTTTGAGTAATTGCATGCAGGTATTCCAACCTGTTTCATTGCTAAGGCAGGAAAGTTTTATTTAGGTGTTCAGTCCAGGTTATCTCTATATAATACTATGTAGATGTTTTAATCCTGGGATGCTTAGTGACTATTATGTAGATTCTGTATGCTTTTCTGGGAGTAGAGTATCCAGGGATGCATATTTGCGTACTGAACTCTTTGTGGGGTTTATTTGGGTTCTGGTGCAATTCGCTTACATGGCACTTTGGAGCTAATAACGTAGGGAGACAGTTTGTGATTTGCAGATCGAGGTAGAAGACAGTCAATAGGAGACGATGATGAACAGCTCCTGAAAGCTGACACATGGTTTGGCTCCCCTTTGCTGAGGTGTGAAGTAGCCAGGGTTAGGCAGCAGGTCTTTGTGAGCAGTGCCTGGATGTCCTCACTGTACTCCAGGAATATTTATTAATGAAACCCTTCAGTCTAAAGTAGCCAGAGTATATGAACTCCCAGAGCTTTTTTCTTACTCTGACTTTGAAAGAGAAGCAGGAGGTTGCTTGTATGAGTTGATGAAACGTCAGTGAGAAATGCTGCCACGAGACTGCCAGGGGCTTGTTTTCTGGTGTAGATGACACTTATGTCCAAAGCAACTACAGCTTACAAGACAGATGCCATTTGTTCTTTCAAACATAAATCAAAGTAATACCAATTTCTAAGTGTGTTACATTTTTTAAAGAGAAAATTGATGCAAGTGTGACAATCAGGTCTATTCATCGACTGAAATGTTCAGGCTGTGGTAGGTGGGTTGTATGAATGAATTATAAATTCATATTAAATAAACTGCTTTTTATTTTGATTACATAGTTTCTTTCCTCTTCACATAAATACTGGGTGAGGCACTGGGTGGGTCTCGATCACAAAAGTGTCTGCTGAATTACCTGCAGAGTTTTTATGTGCTCAAACAGAACCATGTAGCAGGACTGCAGCAGCTTCCAGGTTTGTACATAATCGTCTTGTGTAACAAATGTACAGGACGTAGAAAGGCCCCACATCAAATGACAGAGAAGGTTAGATTTGTTGTTTCAACGGAATTTAGCCTCCCTCTTTGTGACTGAACAGATTTCTGACTCCTAGAATTATATGTTGGCCCACTGCCAAGATTTCTGTGGGTTTTGGCGAGGCCAGAGCTTGCACACTGACCAGCACTGCCGTCTCTCAGAGCAGCTCCTGCCTGTTTGTGCTGGTTGCTCGGTTGTGTAAACTAAAACCAGTCTGTTGTTGAAACAGGAACATGTAAGTGTCCACATCAGCCTTAGCTTTGGGTCCTCAATCAACTAATTTCACCCGTATGTCCATCAGATTTGCAGAGATTAAACAGAAACTCTAAACCATCATTCCTTAATGCAAGGAAATTCTTTCTTCAGGATTTTTTTTTCCTCTGTGCATGTGTTCCTCCCAGAGTCATGTTGCTAAGTAGACTGATACTCTGAAATTACTAGCTATTGTGAAAGAGCTTTGAGCAAGTTTTTAGCTGAAAATGCGGTATTAGAGCTTCACAGACTGCTGTAATTGATCTTCTGCTTTTATGAGAATTGTATCCTGTGCATTAAATAGCACAGTCTTTGATACCGAAATATCAGTATGTAAATTAAAGCTTGCATGCTTTTTATGCCTTTTGTGTGTCAGTAAAAAATTCATAACATTTGTTATATATAAAAAAAAGCAGGGACCTTGTTCAAAAGCACACTTTTATCGCTGGGCATGTCTGTGAAATTCAGCAGTGCAGAAAATCGGGTGCAGGCTGTTGTGCTTTATTGCAAATGCTGACAGTTGTCTCTGTACTCTGGAACATGGGAAAGGGCAGCTCGACTTTTTCCAGAATCATGTTAACCGCTGATGATTACCATGTCTTGCAAACATCTGCGTGTGTTGGCTGTGATGTACTTCTCAGAATGAGCACCAGCTTTCTGTTAGATATTTTCTGGCCTTTGGTACACGTTGAAGTTTCTGTTTCTCTTCTTTCATGTCTTACTGGAGCAGCATTCTGCACTGCTCGCCCCACCTCTGTGGAAAACAGTCCATTGTTTCAGTCCTCCTGGGAAGGATTTGCTTTTTCCTAACCACTCTTCTCTCTCAGCCCCCATCCTTTCCTCTTTCCACCCCCCACTGTTATTGAGAAGGGAGCACGGCCTTTCACTGGAGGGTGTATGGTGTAAGAATCGCTGCCCCTTTGGAGTTTGCAGGGCGACACGTTGCTGTTTGTGCCACCACACATCTGTGATATTCATCGGAAACACTTCAGGTTTTGTGTTCTCGAGCCTATCAAGACCCGCCTACTGCAGTAATTCCCTTGCAGTCTCTCACGTGTGAGTCATGGCTCGTGACAAGCAGATACACTATGCAGTGGATCATTTTCCATTTACCTCCTCACAGGTTATTAATAGTCGCAGTGGTAACCATACTAAAAAGTTATTATTTGCCAGCAGTTACCCCACAGTGGTATTAGAGGTTTCCACTGTTTTCCCTTGACTCAGAATACACAGTATCTGTGGTAACGATGTGGTAATGTTTGGCGAGTGTGGACTTTTTTAATTGCTTCGACTGGAGGCCCTGGAACGATGTTAGCTCATCAGATTGCATATGTAAAAACGAAGCTTGGCCACAGATGAGTTCAGGAAAAATGATTTTTCAGGAAAAACTAGAATTATTTTCTTCAGAATTATGAAAATGTTCCTGCCCTTCAATTTTAATCTAATGTTTATCTCCTCTTGAAGTTTTGGGTTTTTTTAAGAAAGGTTTTTCTGGAAGTTGATGTGCTTTGACTCGGTGGTGGACCACGAGTGTGAGTAACAAGGGGTATCTGCTGGTCCAGACTGGGTCAGCATCTCTCTGGGTGTGTGTTTTGAAAGGTTCTTCATCAGATTTGAGTGTTTTGAGTACTGAGCTTTGTGGTTGTTTTTACAACAGACAACAGGTGAGCCTCAGGTAAAGTGCATGTTCATTAATTACTGCTCATTCTTGTCAGCCACTGATCCACGAATTTGCAGGTGATGTTGGTTGGATCAGTAGCACATTTAATTATTGCTGAAGTTGAAATTAATTCCTATAAACAGAGGAATAGTATTGGCATCTATTTGTTTCACATGCTATTACCAGATGCTTTACACAGCTTACCCATTTCTCAGCTCTGTTTATTAGTTAGGCAGATAATTGCTTCAAGAAGTCTTGAGTAGAGAAGAACCTAAACATACTTTTTCCATACTCTCTTTTTCTTTTCTTTTTTTTTTTAAACGGCTTTAGTTTCCGTTAGGAGATGATGTTTCCTGATGTGTTTTATTAGAAAAATAGCAGCATCTACAGGCTGAATAGACTAATCCCAAATCAAGAGTCTTATTGTACAGGAGATTCTCAGTCATATTTTTTGGATTCTCCACTCTTCCACTTTTTGCAGATGCTAGCTGTTTTTATTTCCAGCTGCATTAAGGTTGCTGCAAATGTGTTTTGTGTATTCCTGATACCACTTTCCTGTATGAGTAATTACTGGCAGGGGAGAGGGTCCATGGAGTATCATTTCAGTTACTGGAAATGTTGGAATCCTCAAACTGTTCAGATATAGTCTCCAAATCTGTAAGATAGTAATAAAACTTTCAATCTCATCCACTTGCAAAATACGCTGCTTATGTATCATTAAACCTTAAGTAGTTTGTTTCTTTCATTCCTTTCTGCTGTTGCAGCTTCAGCTCTCCTTCCCTTTGCCCTCCTCCCAGTCCCCTGCCACTATTTTCAGGATATAAAAAAATGAGCCCAGCATCAGACTTTTCCGAGCTGACTCAGATCCCTGAGTTTAGCAATTGCTTGCGAGGCTCTGCTCCAGAGATGTTGTGAGCAGTGCCACAGCCATGAATCCTGGATGTTGCTATGGGGCTGATACTGAAAAATGAAAAACATCAGAGGGCAGAGGAGCTTGGGAAAAATTGTAGTAGAGCATAAATGCTTTTTAAAATAGATTTTTATCAAAACATAAACTTCAGCATAAATTCAACTCTACACCTCATTCATCACTTTATATGTAATCTGAAATATTCCTGTCTTTGGAACTTATTTTGTCAACCTTTTTCTGAACTGTAGGATTTTGGAGGGCAGGAAATAAGGTCTTGGCTCTCTGTGTTCTCACTAAACATTGGTGGGATATAGGAAGGGTTTCCCTTTAGTGCCTGTGTGCCATGCCAGTAATTTGAAGTGCAACATGCATTAAGTGTTGTAATGAAGTATGTTACAGCTATAGAGTTTGACTATATTTTCCCATAAATTCATTTATTTGTAGAATGGCTACTAGTTAAGAGTTGGAGAACTCTTTTAACATGCATTCAAGTCCATAGTGTCTCTCCCTAACTCTATTTCATACCATTAAAAACTAGTATCTTAAAATAAGCATCTCTGAAATGCCTATCATCTATATTTAGACTTATGTAAAACTGTCATTTTTTTGCACAGATAGTCACTGTTGCCCTTGCAGCCTAACAATAAAAATAAATGCTCTCGATGATTATAAAATAATTCCAGGAGCAGGGACCTGAGCAACCTTCTGTCCTGGCTTCTCCTGATCGCCACACTGCCCTGAAAGGAGCCAGCCTGACCTGATGGATCCTGGCATAGCACAGACAGTAAGGACATGTATTAGGAGAAAAGAAGAGCACTCACAATAAATAAAAAGAAGAGAGGCATTTTCAAAATGCTTCAGAGACTTTGGAATTTGTGAGCAGTGGCACGTTTGTGTTGCCTGGAAGTTGCTATGGGTACTGGTGTTTAAAAGCCAAACACAGAGGGCAAACCTTAGGGACATAAGTCCCATTTAAAATCCTATAAGAATTAGTGTTCTTTTAAATCTGCTTGGATGCTTTTGAAAAATCATCTCTCAAAAGGATTCTTTGTCTAAGTGCTCTGCAGGTTCATCCTGTCAGCAGCACCATTGTGACTTAACTAGTTGACTTCTGCCTTCACTTGTCCAAAAGCATTCCTTCCAGCAGACCTGAAAGCTCCCTGCCTTCCTCTGTTAGCCCTTTGCTTGTCTGCTCTTTTAGCATGTATCAAAGAATTAAATGAAACATATGCTCAGCAGCTCTGTGGCTCCTTCTTTCCTCCCCATTGTTCACCCCCTTTTGGAGGCAGATTGTTTTGGTACCTCTGGAACACCCATCTCACTGGTGTATAAGCTTTGTTGGAGCAGGTAGCAGTTAAGCCACAGCTGTCTCAAACAGTGCACTCTGCATGCCCACAGCATTGCAAATATTTAATAAACCTGTTAATAATACATTCCAAACCATAGAGGCTGTGGAGATTCGTCAGGATTTATGCTACCTGTGGTGATGACAAATTCAGTTGACATTACACACTGAGACACACACATAAACATGCACTCAGTGTTCAAATATATACGTAATTTCTGATTTATAATAGCAGTGTTGTACATTAGGATAGAACATTTTCAAAAGATTATTCTCCTCCTTGAAGGGATAAATTCTCTTGATTTTCATTCCTGTGCTTTTCTGTCTTCTGGTACATGTAATCAACCAGTAGCATATTCTTTTTCATGTCTTCTTGTTTGGATAGCAGTGGACAGCACAGAATTCATTAAAACTGAACAGCCAAAATGCTGGTAGACTATAATGTGCCTGTGACTCAAATGGTGGTTTTTTTCCTGTAAGGTCTGGTATATTGTGTACATACAGAACTGTGTGTATGTATAGAGAAGAGTTTTTGTGGCTGATTTCCATCTTGCTTGGCAAACTGTCTAGGATGAGGGTTATATTCTAAAACCCCCATTAACACAGTTACAGAAAACAAATCTTACTTAGCCTTTGTGAATTTATGCATAAGGATATACACCCCATGATTTTTTACAAGCAAAATAGTTTTACTCTGCCACTCCCTCTACTCTGACTGAAAGCACCTTGGGCAGACCAGGGCTGCTTTACACCCAAACTAAAGAGCTTGTTGTTCAGAATGAGTTTCATGGGCCTCTTGCTGAAGGCCCACTGCTGCCTCTTAGCTGGGTGAGAAGAGGAACTCAATTGAGTAGGTACACATTGCTTGGAAACTGTTCAGGCATCTGCTATCAGGATGCCCTGTCTTGATCTACAAGTGAAACAGCCTCATAGGGCACTGCCTCTTTTCGAAGTAACACAGGAGGAAAGTGTCAAGCATTCAGATTGCATAACTAAATACTGAGAAGTGGGAATTTCGAAAAGGGAGATTGAATGCAGCCCTCTTGTGGTGTTCGCTTCGGAACAAGAGAACAAACGTGTTTTGCCAGTTTGGTGTTTTCTTTGCTTAGAATGACAAGCTTCTAACAATGTACTTCATGCTTTTTCATTTCAAACAATGGTAAAAAAAAAGTCAGAATGGAGAGCTTTTTCTGGCAAGGCTTTGAAGTTGATCTGCTGTGTGAGAAGCTATGAAAGAATGAAGTAAATTCCATAATCTGTAACATTCTCTGGAAGAGCCCAAGAGGTGTAAACCTGAGGAAATGAACAGTTTCTCCCTAGGAGAAAGGTGGAATTCAGGAGTATCTGGTTATAACTGCGGAAATGTTGCCTTCATTTTCAAATATTCTATAGTAACTCTTTTACAGCGGTTATTTCAGCATTGTTTTCTCAAAATATTTTGCTATCCAGAAACACATTCCTAAGATATTTTCATTATTTTAGTAGAAGAGTTGTGGCAAATACAACAGGGATGGAAGTAGTGGAGGTAGATGAAAGAAATTAGAGGCTTGAAAATTTATACTTTGACAGCAGTGCATACATCCACATCTTGTAAATACAATAATGGGGTTTATGTCCATGAGTAGTCCAGACTATACTTGAGGAAACAGTAGTCTGTCAGAGGGATACTTGTGCATGGTTACATAATAGGCATCTAGCTCTCAGATTTTGTTCTCTTAAAAAAAAAAAAAATAAGGACAAAACCCCTCGAAAGAAGTAAAAGAAATAAAAGACCACCCAAAAGTTTTTCTAGCTTTCAAGTGCTGTTTCTTTGTTGGCTTTCATTACTAAATTTTAATTCTGCTTTATGAAGCCGAAATGTCATGTTGTTTTTGCCTCCCTGGAATTTGCTATGTATACCTGATGTGGAAAAAAATCAAGAGCTATCTTGAAAGGAGCACCAGCATAGTTTTAATCCCAGAAGAATGACACTTCACAAAAGTTGTTCTCCGAAAAATATTAAACACACTAAGAAAAACCAATTATAAACAAATAGGAACATGAGCAGTATGCTGGTCAGGCTTTTGTCACAAAATAAACAAAGACTGTTGAGACCTGCATGTAAAATATATTTTGTCTGCTACTTAGCACACACTGTAGCTAAAATGGAAAATTCTGTAGAGCCGAATGATAGCACTAAGTGAATTGGCATTTGCAATTAGTTTTCCAGTGGTTTGGCAGTATTAATAATGCAGCAGAAGGACAGGATATCCTTCAACTTAGTCAGTATGAAAAAAGGTTTTCATTAGCATTACAATGAACTCTGAGAACCAGGTATTCTTACTCACAGGAAATAAGGTTTGGGGAAATAAATTTTGTGCTTCAAAATGTTGGGTGAATTTTGGAGCATATCTAAATATGACTACTATCAGAAACTGGTTTTAGAATAGTGTAAGGATAAAGTGTCTTTCTCAGGCTGTTATTGTAATTCATAAGATATTATTTTCAGCAGTGTTTATTATACAAAAGAATGTTCAGAACCAGCTAAATACACTAGGGAGCCTGGTTAAATAGGAATAAACCAAAGGAGTTACTTAAAGTTACAAGAGAAGCAAAATGTTGACATGAATGAGATAAATTATTCTTTCTGTTGTTTTTCCATAATAGTCTACTTTGGTCAAAACCAAAGAGCAGTAACTAATATATTTGCATATTTGTGGTTCAAATTTACATGAAGATCACAAGTGTTCTGATTTATCAACCGAAGTAATATGAGATTGAATCAATCCAGTCCAGAGTAGCAGATTCTTATCAGCAGAGCCCTGGCGCTGAAATAGATTAATTGGAAGCCATCAGATGCAAGCTGCTGACAAGGAAGGGGTGGATGAGGAAGCAGAGTGCCTTTTTGTATCTGTTGTCACCACAGGGCACTTGTGTTTGTCACAATGGTCAAATGAGTCCAGTCTTCATCATAACATAGTGTGCAATTCTGCTGAAGTGGAGCTGACCTTCTGGCAGCCTACAGCAGCTTTGGAATTTGGTGCCTTTGCCAGTGTATCCCATCCTGAAGGGCGTGCTTAGATTTGAGCCTGATGGCCAGCCACCTCTTTATCAGCCAGTAAGATCTTTTAGATGAATTACAATTCGAGCTATTACACAATAGCTCAGGGTCATCCAAATTCTCAGTCTTTTCTACATGCTTGGTTAGAACACTAGCAGGATTTTTATGGAGGCTCTCTTCCTACACTTCCCTGCTCTAAACACTCCAAATACACTTTCATAGAATACTTTTAAGTCATTGTGGGTCTGTCCTCTGTGTGTCCTCTTGCCCCTGCCTCAGATAGGCCTGGAAGAGTGTCCTAAGTGGCATCACAGTTCTGCAGAAGACAGTTCATTCTTCAGTGTTCCTTCTCTCTTACACCACCTGATTTTTTTCTGTCTTCATCTGAGAGCAGAGGCAGGAAACTGTCAAGTTCAAGAGAATTAAGAAATCTCAAGCCTTCCTGATTTTGTCTATTGGACATTTCTTCTTTCTTCTCTGTGCACTCACCACCACATTATTGCTCTGGAACTGACTACAGTGCAATTAATTGCTGGTAATTTCTGTGTGTTATGCTCAGCTTGTTCTCTTAAAAGAAGCCATAATTTGGATAGGCCCCTCTCTGAAGCATGAAAAATGTGATGCTGTGCTAATTTTCTTCAACAAAGTCACTCCAGATCAGTTGCTTGCCAGAAGGACCTTTCTGTCACCTGTGTGAGACTTCTGCTCTCCATACTTCTATCCAAGGCAGCCCTGGTTGTGCTGCTGCCTGGAAGTTGCCCAGTACAATAATGTTTTAATCCAGCGTACAATGCATCAAATTTCTTGCCACACAACAGACACTTGTGATAGTAAAAGTTCCAACTCAACACTGCTGAGATATATTTGGTTCCTTTTTATTTTGTTCAGTATAAATAATGCACCCCATAGATGACATTTTGAGTGAAATTCAATTAGCTCTCTTTTATAAACAGTCATGAACAATAGAGTCCCCCAAACTTATGTTTTAGATGACAGCCAGCCAGCTGGTCATTCTCAAAGGAATTTGCTTCGAGTGGGTGATGTGCTTGGATGATCTTATCTGTCAGGTTGGAAGGCAGATCCATGTTGAGAAAAGCTCCCAGAGGATGTGTGAGTAAATCTCCGTGAGGGACAGGAAGGTCTGTACCAGAACCTCAGTGGTGCCCTGGGCAGAAGGTGAGACTTGGGGGCAGATGTCCAGCTGTAGCTCTGCCGTGAATTTTTGGCTGAGCTTGAAAATAATTGCCTGAAACACCAAGTCTGGAAAGGAAAAGAGATTAAGGCTCTGCTAGCAAACAAACAGGAGGTAGTCACTTTGGTAAGTGTAGGTGAAATTTGGTCCAAAGTGTCTAGCCCAGGAATAGCAGATTTGAGTGGGACTTATTCCCAGAACTGCAAACTGTTTTAAGTATCTGAAGAGGGAAGGAAATGGCAGAGGTTGTTTTTGTCAAACCTGTGCCCCAGCTATTGCAATACCTCAGTATTGATCAGTCTTAGTGTACTGTGAAAATACAAACGTTTTTAATGGTTTGGGGCTTTTTTGTTTTTAATATAGCAGTTCTGTCTTATCTAGTCGTAGGGTAGAAATTCCTTTCCAGAAATTTCAGTGGCTTTTATTGCAAGATTGCAGTAAGATAATTTTAGGTGTCTGTTTTGGCCACCAGATCTTTGCAGAATCCCTCACTTGGTGAAGTTCGTAGACAATTTCATATTGGCTGTACTAGGAAGGTGGTTGTACATGTTCTTGAATGTGACAAAAAAAAATGTATAATGTCTATATACAGCAATTTTTAAAATCCCATTGTGTCAAACAGGTATTGATGTGTTTATTCTAAGTTTCGGTGAGGCTTTCTCTGCATATCTTGTATATGTTGGGATAGGTGGAATGACTTTGAGAAGAGGCAATACAAAGGAGAGGAGGTGTGTGTTTGAACTCGCTCAGCTGAGTGAAACTGAAATGCGCATCCCCTTTAAGTGTAAAACATCAGAAAAAACGAATCAAAACACAGAAGAGGTGGAGATGAGTGGGAAATTGCTACTCATCTGTTGAATGGAAACTTGATGTTAAATAAGATCTTCTTATGTTTCACCGTTTGAAACACAGTAAGAGTTCCAGGAACTAATTACCTAGCAATGGATGATGACATGGAAATATATTAAATATAGATAGATAGCTAACCATGAATACTTGATGCATGCAAAAGAAGAGTCTAGTTAATTTTTATGTAAATTAAGCAGCATTGAAAGTGGCAATATAATAAGCAACAACACTGTTTTGCATTTGAATAGAACAAAACAGTAAATTCACACTTGAAATAGAGCCTTTCTTCTTAAACTGTCTTTTCCTGGGTAATATTTTAATGTCTGCTTTATTCACAGTAAAAATGTGGTCTTCATAGGTAACATCTTGTCCAGAAACAAACACACAATTCAAGCTTTTAAAAGCTAATTTAATTCTTTAGTGGGTTTCATGTCTGTGTTCTCTCTTTTAAAGGGGCTTGTGTTGAATCAGTGTGATAAGAAGGCGTAGTTAATGCCAAGGTTGTGAAGGGATTGCTTACTTCCAAAACTTTGTGGAAGTAATGAAAAGGGGTGCTCCCTCCAAAGGGAAAGTGTTGTGTGTAGACTGGTCTGGCCGAGGTGGAGGTGCTCTAAGGTGGGCTCAGCTGCACCACGCTGCTTCCTTGGGGAACAGCTCCAGCACAAATTGAGCTCAAGCTTGGTATCTGACAGATAGAAAACTCACTTGTGGTGACTGAGTGGAGAATTAAAACTGAGAAGGATTGAGGAGGAGGAAAAAGTTCAAAAAGAAGGTGCTTCTGTCTTTAGCCTTCTACTGCAGATTGCTTGAGAGATGGCAGCGTTTATCCTGACTTTATGGATGCTTTATTTATGCTGCTCACATTACTTCATTTCAGAATTGTCCATGGATACACAAAAGTTTCAGATGTAGATGTATATACCTTTTAGAACTCTCTTGGAGCTGTTAGTCTTTGAGGGTCAGGGAGGAGGGTATTAAAGTCATTATTAAATATATTGTAATTAATATGTACCGGTAAACAAAACTTCAAGCCCTGTGAAAGAACAGCTGCCTTTGGCACATTTCAGTGGTAAGCATATGGCTATTCAAATTTGCAGTACAAATCCCAAGGTATTTAGATCAGTGCCTGTCAAACAGTTTGTCATGACAGAGAGTTCAGCTTGAAGCTGCAAATTCGGTGCTATTCCTTCTTTCTAATCTACTGTTGAATTTGATTAGTTGAGCCACCACTCAGCTTCCTGTAGGACAGGAGTCCTTCAGAAGCAGTAAATAAACTGCCAGAGGCATGCAGGGCACAGCGTTTTATCTCTGTGCTCTACAGTGCTGTGTTACAAAGGTTTGAATAACTTTGGAAGGGCTGAGGACAAGTGTTTGCATTAGGGATGATTAACAAAAATTAAAAGCATCATCATATTATATGATGTTCATATTATATATGGCCAAAATAAAAATAGGCTCTTACTGCCAACAGTTTACATGGGTAAAGTTTGTAGATGAGGCTTTAACAATTGAGCTGAAAATCAAAATGACAAGATTCTAATTTTTTTCCTTAGCTTGCTTCCAAATCTACAACTTTCACATGGAGTTGAAGTCTAAAATAAATGAATAATTTTATTTATAAATGTCTGAGAAACAGAATCAGAAAAATCATAGTGAATTGGCTTTATAGTTGCTAATGGGCACTGGTTTTATACATGGAAAGTGCTAAGACTTAGTCATTGACGTTATAAAATTCGAGTCTTCCTTCACAGATCAGGCTTGGGCTTTGAATTTAAAAGCTGGTGCAAAACTGAATATTTGAAGGTCTAACATATTCTTTAGGACTGAGGCCAGATTTCTTTAATACATTTCTGCATCCAATGTCATTAAATCTTACAGGATTATTTTATTCCATTAGTTGTAGAACTGGTAATTTTAATTGGATGAAACCAACAATGAAAGCAAAATAAAAAGAGAGAGAGAAAAAAAATTGACACTCAGAAGTTGACAGGCATTATAAAGCTATTTGTGGAATCTTAATTTGTCTTTCTTACATGTATATGTGAGATGATTTGGTCTTTAGCTAAATGATTGCATGCCATTCTCTCCACACACATTCTCTGCCTCATTGAGCACTCACTGAAGGAGCAACTTTTAAATATTTTGTTTTCCTCTCATCTTCAGTGTGTGGCCCTGGGGCTTCTATGCTGCATTATTCAAACTCTTCTCTGAAAACAGATTTTCTATATAAGCATCTCTGCTGCTTGCTGCTCTAGTACTAGAGTGCTTCCTGATTTTGAAAGAATTTATTTTCTCAATGCCTGTATTTCTCATGTGTGTGGGAAATGGAAGTGTGCAGCAAGAGTGAGGTCAGGTCTGCTGCGTGGTTTCAGCCACCTGTGGGCTTGTTTTCCAGCCGTGGTGCTTTCTGTGCCCCTTGCAGCTCAGCCTGCTCAGCAGTGCTGCAAAACTGACCCCAGAAACGTCCACTCAGCCCAGCCAGAAGATCAGAAATTCAAGTCTGTTTATGAAAAAAGGCAGAAATAGCATTCAGTTCTCTGGGGTTTTATTTAGCTTGAAGATTGGTTTGAGACTCAGCTGTCTAAATTTGAACTTGTCCTGTTTGCTTCCCCCTTTCTCTGTTTTGTTTGCTTCAGACCTTCATGCAGCAGATGAAGCAAAGCTCCTGCATTCAGTTGTTAGACAGCCCTGATTCACTGCAGATTCAGGTCCTGGGGCAAAGTAGTATATCATCACAGAACTAAAGATAATATCCATTATATAGGCAGAGGCAACCATAGATCTGGCATTTCCCTACATCTGAGAAATGAACTTTACAACCTAATGTTCTTCACTACTGATGTTTTCAAACACTAAATCAGCTGCCGATCACGAAACAGATTAGTGCCACCATCCCTCCGCAGGCTGGGTCTCTGCTTTGGTTGCCAAATTCCCTTCCAGAGTTGTTAAATAGTTGTCCTCTTTGCATTTGAATCAGATGGCTTCCTTCCCCGTGCTGCATGGGTGGTCACATGCAGGAGCCACGAGGGGATGGGGATGTAGTGTGGTCCTTTACTCGGAGGGAATGGTGCATGGATTGAGGACTAGAAGTTGAGAATACTCAGTAAGGACAGATTCTTTTTAAATTTCGGTTGTAAACTCTACAAAATGTTTGCTGAGCATGTGCAAAATTAAGATTCTTCAAAGGCGCGTAGTTGTTGGCCAAATTTGGGATGTTTTCTTGAAAAGTTGGCAAAAGGCATATTACTGACACAAATACCATCTCCTGCCAAACTTCCAGTCCCAGTTCCAAGGCTTGGGGATGTTATTCCTTTCCAAAGAGCAAACCATCTGAAATTCTTTGTGACTTTTTAAGTAACAAAACCATTTTTTCCATAGCCTCAGTCTTTGATATAGCTGAATTGCTCTAACTGAGATTGTGGTGCTTCTTCTTCCCTTCAAAAAAAAAGAAAGAATCTGAGTCTGAAAGAGCCTGGAAATTTAAACCACTTCAGTCCAAGAGGTTTAAACTTGTTGCACATAGCAATTACAGTAGGTTCTTGTAATGAAAGAGTTGGGAAATTGTAATGTGGAGGTACTAAGCCTGCTTTATAGTAAAAGAAATTGGCTGTTGTCATCTGAGTTGTTTCATACTAGCATAAAATTGGTGTTCAGGAACTTTTATTTTTAGATGAAATAGCCCTGTCTGGACTGGACAATCTGTCCTGCTTCAATTTTTGCTAGCTCGGGGGAACGTGTGCTATGTTGGCATTGCCACTGTGCAGACTCAGTCCAGCCATCTAAGGCTGGTTTGTTAGGATATCGTCTTGCAATAGGAAACGTCTTTTTGTGACAAGAATGTGAAGAATTTTGTTGCTAATAGCATCTTGCCCTTTATGGGTAAAGTTACTTTACTGCCTTCCAAGCTGAATGCAGCTCTTGCCGACTTCAGCGCGAATCTGCTGCTTTTCTGCCCGTCTTACTCTTGCAAGTCTGAGTCTTTAGCTGGACTGAATTAGTTCAGCTCTCTTGAAATACATACAGATTTTTCACTGTACATCCAGTCAAGTATTTGCACTTCTTTCAGCTAGAATGTGTGGATTTGCACGTGGAAGCTCAGGTTTTTATTTCCCAGCTAAACTTTAGTAAAGAGGAACCACAAAGCTATTTGTAAGTTGCTTTGGTTCTCAACAAGTTACACAACTGGGGTGGAGGGGATGGGGGGATTATTAGTCCACCCAAAAGCTTTGTAACCAACTGTGTAGTTTTATGTGCATGTAAACCAGCGACTGCCACTGGGGGAAAATACAGGAAAAGGATTATTTTACGAGAGGAGAATTTTTCTTATGTGATTCACCATCTGGCCTGCAAATCCTGATGTCATAGCAGTGGTTGTAGGGGGAAGGAGCAAACCTGCAGTGCCACAGGCAGAAAGCAGGGGAGGTGGATGAAGCTGTTTCATTTTGATGACAGTGGAGAATGCCACCTCGGGTGCTGCAGCTTCATCTAAAGCAGCAGGGCAATCAGACCAGTTGGCAAAAGAAAGTCACTGATTCTTACATGTATGAATAGGCATTCAGTTTGATACATCTGAAAAGACCATGGGATATTGAACTGTTTTACTTTCATGGGGGGTGGGCACATGAAGAGTCCAGATCTCCTCTTCACACTCATGTGTTCACTGTACTACAGAATAAATTGGTAAATCTGGCACACTGGCCATTTTCTAGGATACTGTTCTCTTTTTTTCTCCAGTTGACTGTCGTTCTCTGAAATTTAGTATTTGCTGTCTCCTCTTGTATATGAGCAGGGGTTGCTGAGAATTCAATGCTCTGTTTCTATTGATCGAGGAAAAAACATGAATTCATTAGAAGTCAGCTTGATATTAGGTGTCAACATTGCTGTTTTTAAATTGCTTGTGTCTTGTAGATACAGATGAATCAAAAACATAACCCGCAGCTATTAACAAGTATAAATGCCTTCTGATACTCTCTGGTCAATCTGTTGTATCTCAAGTATCTCAAGCTTTTCGAGCCCCATGTTGGGTTCCAAAAAGTAGGGAATCACGAACAGATAGAGGGGTTTGGGTTGGAAGGGACCTTAAAGATCATCTTTTTCCATCCCCTGCTATGGGCGGGGCCACTTTTCACTAGACCGGCTTGCTCAAAGCCCCATCCAACCTGGGCAATTCATTACAAATATTTAACAAGGAACAGTTAAACATTTTTCTTTTCTAGAGTATCTTCTAGGTTGTGGGATTCTTTTGATATTTTAATTTTTTTTTAACTTAATAAAAACACTGTGCTTGGTATAAAATAATTCAGTAAAATACTGGTAGTCTCCATTTTCAGATTAGTCTCTCTTTGAAAAAGAATGTGTTAGAAATACCAGAAGACAAAATGTATTTACCAGAATTTATAGAGCCTCATCATTTGTTTTTGTTTAATGTATGCTCTTTCTTATACAAATACTACAGATATTGTTTGCTTTAATTCCTGTTTTGCTTTTTAAACAACAGGAGTCATAACAAAAGAAACGAAATGTTCCACTAAATGTGGCTACTATCCTATATTTAAAGCTACTTAACTTGAAATTAGTAAGACAGCAGTTGCTTGTGTGTTGTAATGACTATAATAAAGAAATGGTTTTGATAAAATCATGACATGGCCTGCTGTACTTCATATGGGACAGGATCATTCTAAAATGAGCAAATACCCTCCTCACTCCAGACAAACAAACAAAAACCCTTAGACAGAAACAAAATAACTTTTTGTACTTTATGAGAGTGTTTGGTAGCCTTACCAGCAGTTGCAATTTTAGTGGTTTTGCAGGAGATTGCATAATTTAAATTTAACACGTGAGTACTTCAAAAGGAGCTGTAAAAGCTGAACCTCTGTCTGGGTGCAGCCAAGAGAACAAACCTATCTGCAGGCACAGCCTTAGGAGCAAGCACCTTTCTTCTTGGCCATCCTAAGAGTTTAAACTAAGCAGGACTATTTTCAGAAGATTGTTGTGGAGATTTGAAGAGTAATTACATGTATCTGTAATACAAAATCTGTCACCTGTGGTGACTGTAGTTCTGGCAATTTAAGAAATCGTTCATTTTGTGCTGAGCACTGTAGCTTCTCTGAGAACATCTGATGAATTGAAACTCCTAAGGAAATATGCAATCACTTGTAATAAGTGAATATAAAAATGAATGTGTTTTTTGAAAGATGCCAAAATACAGGCTAAGTCATGCTTGTAAAACAGTGATAACCTATTTTCTCCTCTGAATTTCCAAGAATAAGAGACACTTTCTTGTTTTTCTTTCTTGGCTGGACCTTGAAATTCAAAGCCTCAGCCATGGAAGAGTTTCCTTAGAACAGAGTCTTTAAAGGTCCATTAATCTGTCAGTGGTTTTGATATAGTTTCTTATGTGAAGATTTGTTTGGGAACCTGACTTTTTGCCAGTTTCAATTCCATTTAGCCTCCTGTCCTCTTTTCTCTCTCTTGTTTTCCTGAAAAGGGAACATGTAAGTGTTGGTTGAGTTAAAGCTTCCATTTGGTGGTTTCTTGAATTAAGCCTCGCTTCCCCTGCCCTCCCACTCCACCCAGCGTTTTCTTCATGACTCACGCTAATTTGTAGGTAGTGAAAGTATTGGGATCTACAGATTGTCCCTTTGCCACTACTGACTTTCTTCCAGGAATTATTTAAAACTGTAATGGAGCATATCTGTGAGGCCTCCTGCAAATTGTGCCTGAGTCCCCACCTCTTAATAACTCATGTAAAAGTCTGGCTTGTTTGGGGCACATTGCTCTGAGATTTTTTTTTTTTTTAATGTAGCAATAGTTCTTCCTTCATTCCACTGTAATTTTAAATGCTGAACTAAGGAACTCACAGTCAAAATAAAAAAGCAGAATATCCGGCAGAACACTGCAAAGGGATGGGGTAGCAGCAAGTCTCCCATGCTCCCTTTGAAGACTTCAGGAAACAGAGCCCTGTCCACTGAAATTGTGGTTGGGAGGGTGGGGTTTGAGAAGGCATTGCAGAGCAATGGCAAAGGTGTTTTAAAGGAAAGGAAAATGAAATAACGAGTATCCAAACTCCTTCAGCAGCTGCTTCGGGAAGAGATACAAGAAACAAAGAAATTGCATACTAACCAGCCAGTCTAGGAATCACCTAAAGATGTAAATGCTCTGAGTCTGCCACCTAGATCATTGCTGGTTTACTACAGAGAGGAACACGGGTTTGTACATGCTATGAATCTGGGTCTAGCAAAATTTACTTTTGTGAGCTGTGGCAGTGAGGTCATGGGCAGACAGAGTGGAGAGACACATTCTGCAGCTCTGTAGTGTCATATACCAGGTATGTGAGGAAATGGCTTAGCTTAAAAATTGAGGTTTTCAGTAAAATAGCTGTAAAACATCTATCAGAGACTAGCAAAACTATTCATGAGATTCTGATTCTTCAACTATGGGAGCATTGTGGAATGTTGGTTCTCCCATCATTCATTACAACCCTGTAGCAAAAGCAACATATCTGGTCTTCTTGTGTGTGTGTCTGTAGTTTTTGCCCTATTGTTTTGTAACCTTAAATGGGACTTCAGTTTTCATGTATTGTCTGGTTTTATTCAGTCTTAATTCCTTTGAGTTTAGTTTTTTCGGAGGGTTCCAGTTATTGATGCATTGAAGAATATCATGGACAGAGGTTACCAAAAAAGGGTGTGACTTGGGAGTGGAGTAAATTTAGCACATACACATTTTATTAAATTTATGACTCATAAAATGCTCAATATTTCACAGAATAGCCAACTGACCTTCATTTTGCTTGTGCTGATGGATGTCCTGAAGTTTTGCCAAATAGTTTTGGAATTATATCCTCCAGAAAATGTTATTGCCTATTAAAAGCTTGAATGTGACCTTTTCTCCTTTCTCTTCTCTCTGACCTCTTTCTCTGGACAGATCCCATATTGAAATTCTTTTTTTCCTCTGTCCATTTGCCAAAAGGATTCCACCTCCTGCACACCCTCTGTTGTGTTTTAGTAGATGTAAAAATGGACATTTTTGCATGCAGCACCATCTTCAGAGTGACATCTGTCTTTGTATATTATCTTTGTTTCTGCATCTGGACAATCTGAAACATTTAGACAGGATATTTGTAATAAGCTTCAGCTCATGAAAAACTGCTTAATTGTTAAGAGAGTGGGTTTTTTTGTTTAATCTTGTTATGAAATGTTCCTTTTTGTTTTCTGTGTGGTTTTTTCCATACAGCTGTTGATATTGTAAACTGCACATTTGCAGGGACACATGTGTCTGCAGCATATGATGCTGTCGGCTTCTTAGTAGTTTTTCCTGTTTATGGACTGGAGAACATTTCAGATGGAGAAGAGCAGCTGGAGGGAGAGCAATGTCAGCATACCCTACTGGGATTTTGATCACACTAAATTCTGTTAATAAAATTCAGGGTCTATATATCAACATAGAATAACTTGGAAATGTTATATAAACATTTTCCAGTGAGGACTAAGGGTCTGCGAGATGCAACTTAAAAGGTATTATCTTTCTTTAAATCTTTTCAATTCAGAGCTGTAAAAAAGCCAAGGTTTTCCTAGCTTCACTGGCAGATTTTAAAAAACAAAGATTTAGGAGTCTTTTTTGGTAAATGTTAGAGGTAATACTTTTAATCATGAGCTAAGTCAAATCTATGAAAATAACCTTTAGTGCCTGTTTTAAAAATTGTAGCAGTAAAGATAGGTGGGCTTACAGCAAACTCTGTAGGTCGGGGTATGCAGATGTACTTTGCAGAATGACTGTGGGTGCACTCACCTGACCTGTGTCCTGTTACAGCAACTGCTTGTGCAAACAAAGAGTGACGTGGGGTCTGTGTCCCTCATCTTAAAATCGTGTGTCCGAGAAAATCAAGTAACGTACGCGAGGAGAGAATAACACGTTATATAATGCCCTGCTTCTCTTACTCACTCACTGCCTCAGCAAGCACATTTGGCCACTTCATGGCTTCCTCTGCCTGCACGGAATGTGGTTTGTGGATTGCAGGAAATGAGGAGAAATGAAAGAGCTGGCGCAGGGAAAATTAATAAGCGTACGCAGAGGGGTTGTAAACTGTTCAAGGCACTGGTGGCCGTGCATATGAATAAACAGGTACGAGAGGTGAAAGGGAGTTCTTTAAATTTTAGATCCTAATCTAGCAATTTCATTTGTGGCCAAGGGATTGCACAAGTACACAGGGCAAGTTATGCACATCTGATTTCAGGACTGTTAGTACATTAGGTTTCTGAAAATAAAAATAAAACAATTTATATGAAACCCAGACAGCATTCCTTATGTAATTCATCTTCTGCAGGCATCTTCTTTCTTTCAAACATGTTGAAACACAATATATTTTTATTAGTTACCCTGTCAACTAAAAAAAACAGGCCTGATTTCTGTTTTATTGTGTTTTTCCTCCGAATGTATTTTGCACATTTTATTAAATGCTGTCAGTAGTCACTTTCTGTCCAATTTGAATAATTTTTTACCCTAAAACCACAGGAATAAAAACCTTTAACTTGTTTTTTAAGACATGTAGATAAACAGATACAGCTGCATATATATATATATATATATATATATGCATGTATGTAGTTTTCAAGATGTGCAGTTGATATTTTTAATACTAAATTTTAAAAACTCTAGTTGCATTCCTTTTTAGGCTAATTTAGTAGGGTTTGATATATGAAAATACATTTACAGAATGCTAAAGTAGCTTATAATTGTCTTCTCATTTCTCTCAAAACCAAAATTGGCCATCTTTTTGTGTAGTAACTGGGTCGGGGTCTTTTTCACACACAGGATATCCAGTGCTATACTGGGGCTAAGGGATGCAGATTTTGACCTCATCAAATGCAATGCAATCATCCTCAATTCAGAATGGCTGCATTGTTTTTCCAAATAGCCCCTTTCCTTTCTATTTTGGAGTGGAATATAAAAATATCTTTTCTGAAACCTTGGTTGATCTCTTCTCTGAATGTATGAGGTTAACATTTAATTGCAATTCTGTGCTTGAAACAAGAAGAGAACACAGGATTTAGTTGTGTGATCTTGTTTCCACTTGGGAAATGGAAAAGTACAAGCTCAAGTTCTGTCTGAGTGAGGCATCCTTCAACTGTTGAGTACTTCAGTTAAGCAACAGAAGGAAGTGGGTCTACTACACTTAGAAGCTAATTTTCAGAAGCAGGCAGTGAAACATCATAGACACCATTTAAAAACCTGAACCAAGCTTTTCAGCCACCGGTCTGGGTAATTTTAAAGATAAATTATGTGTTCTGTCCTAATAAGAGCCTCCCTGGAACCCACAGGATTGTTTTGAAATTCATCCATAAAGCTGAAAGTTGTTGTAATGAACTGCATTTTAATAATGTTCTGCAGGTTCCAACCAGGACCCAAAGGTTTGATTCATATCTGCCAAGCACAGAGAATACATGAAAAACAAACAAAAAGATATGGATCCTCCCTGGAAGAAAATTGTTTCCGTGCAAAACTTTGGTCATTTTGCACATGGTGGGAGCATTCCCAAAAAGCAGCATGAAGCATCTATGAACTTTAACACTTTGGAGATCACTTTTTGGTGGGTGGGAGAGCAGAGACTGAGGTAATTCATGTGCAGGGGTGCCAGTAATGTGCCTGCCATGCAGTTCTTGGCAGATTGCCTGTAAGGGGGTGAGTCACATCATTTACAATAAAGAATCCGAGGTGTAATTGAGGATGGAAATTCTAGATGCATTTCATAAAGGCAGAAAATATAATTAGATGGGTTTAAGCATGCATGTTTCTTGTACGCATTGTGTGTGGAGAAAATATTCCTGTCTCCTAAAGCACGGTAAATTCCAAGTATTAGGCGCACAAACTACAACTTGGTTTTGAGAAAATGCATTAACCATCATTTTATAACTGCTTTTTCATAGCTGTAACAAAAGTCATGGTGGAGAATGCTTGTGTCTAGTTCAGGCTTGTCTTTTCCATGCCCCTTTGATGGCAAATCTCTTTTTCTTTGTCTGAACCAGGTTTTTTGCAGACGTTTACTCAGAGTTTTAGTACTGAATAGGTGCGTTCAGGCCTCACAAGGTTTCTTATAAACAGCCCTAGGTGGGTTTTGGTTACTGTTTCTATCTCTGCAGTTAATTCTTTGGTCAAGCACTTTGTCATTGGGAAAGCAGTATAAAGTCAAGGAAGCAAGACTGAAGGACTAGGCAAAGCAGGGGTTGTTTTCTTTCTTTTTTTAAAAAAAAACCCCCCATGGCTGCTTGTTTTCAACAGGGCTTTCTGTAGCAGAAGTAATTGTGTTGCATCAAGCGTTAGCGCTGTTTGATCTGTCAGTTTACAAGTGTATGCATTAAGCCTTTCTTGTGTTGAAACTGAAAAGCACTGAAAGGCAGAAATGCACTATTTACTAAGACAATATCAGCTCAATATGTCGTAGAGGGAGCTTTAAGCATCTCGCAGTGTAATAAGGAATGTATGTGTCTTGTCACTTCCCCATCAGTTAAGACCAAGAGCTGGGTGACTGATGGGAGGCAGGAAACGTCTTGTAAAAATTGCTGTATTGAAACACAGACCCTGAGTTTGGAAAATAAAAGAAACAGCCCTCAAATCTAAAATTATAAATTTAAGTCAGTTCTGGCTTTTTTTCTGCAGATGGAGGAGAAGAAAAAAAAACGACCTAAGGAACTATTCCACTTGTTTTTCTGTTTGAGCTTTTGTTTTGCTCTGTAGATGGAATCTGCAAAATTCCAATACCCAGGAGTTCAGGGCTATGCATCTGGAGGCAGTGGCATAGCCCAATCTTCATCCTGCTCTTCTCTTGAGGCACTGCTGTTTTGAGTATCTCCTATTGACAACAGGAACCTTTTTGTTAGTGTGAAGGTGTCAGAGCTGAGCGCTGACTGATGGCACAGGGTGATATTTAATATGGATTTCTTCCTCCCTGGAAGTTTTTAACTTCAGGAATATGCTGAAACTTTTTGCTGTTCTAGATAAATGAATGCATAAGGATACTGAGGGTGGGAGTAAAAAGTACTAAACCCCACAGTTTTATGGCAACTTGAGTCCATCATTGGTGTTTTCTTCTCACGTAGTTTGGGGATGTTTGCGATAACGCACACGAGGCAGGTAGCTGTTCTGTAATCCAGTCTCTTTTGTGTTTTGTCTGTGGGGAAGAGATTTGGTCCTTCAGAGCAGCAGTGACATGTGTAGCTGATGGGCAGAGCCTCTTTGTCTGCAGGGATGGAGTGAGTGCCTACACCTCTGGAGGGAGGAGGCAGGGTGTGCCCCTCACTTCTGCTGGAGTTTGTAGCTCAGAGGTCCTCTTGGGCCCTTCACCATTTCGGAAAAGGAACAGCTGTGGTTCCATGCCTTTGTTTTTTCCATCTGTTGCTAGCCAGGAATTTGTGAACATCCTTCTCGGATGTGGATCTTGCTGAGGTTATTCATGTCTTTGTCACCTCCCAGGCTGAAATACTGCAATCCATACTTGGAGCAAATGTTCCTAAGTCTCCCAAGCATTTAGCTGGTGTGTACAAAGCAGTGGCATACTTCCCAAGAGGGTTTAATCAGCATGGGCTTGATTTTTTCAGATAGCTTTGAGCCCTTTAGCTCTGTGATGAATTTGCTGAAAGCTGCAGGTGTGTTGTATCTCTGAAAATCAGGTCTTGGGAACACACTGAGCTCATGTCTGTTACTCTCCTCTGGCTACCTAACTTGTTCCAGATGCTGTTCTAGGCAATAGCAACTAATAGAGGAAAATGCTACTCTAGGCAGTGGGAGAATAATGAAGAAAAAATGTTCCAACCCTTGGCCCACAATTCGTATGAATTGCAGGAGGACGCTGTGTTCTGTGTAATCTTGTTTTTGCATCTTACCAACACAACAGATGTCAGCTGCAGGTTGGGTCCTCTGCTGTGAGAAGACAAGCCTGGACCCACGTCTTGGATGGGTGGGGGAAACAGCACTTACCCTCCTTGGTGGATGAAGGAAGAGGTTTCTAATAAGAAAACATACTGTGCCTGTAGCATCCAGCCTGATAAACTTCCCTGGTTCCACAGGCTGGCAGTGCGAATACCTGTGTCCCGCTTCCATCCATAGTCAGGGGTTCAGATTCCTCAGCAGCCCCAGTACAGCTCTTTGGCAGGCCTGGCTTCTGCTGAGTCCGTGTGCTGAAAGGACTCAGTGCAGGATCTGGTGAAGCAAAGGGAGCATCCAGTGTGGGGCAAGAGACAGGAAGATAATTCCTTTCAGAGATGGGATATTACCGGATTGGTTTTGCTGTATCACCTGCATGCCAAGAATAAAAGTGGCTTAAAACCTCCTTTGGGAGGGAAAAGTGTTTGCTATCAGACTGAACAGGCTACACTTCTGGTTTGGTAGCATACTGAACATTCATGTTGTTATCTAGCCCTCTGTCCAGGACAGTTGTCTCCACAATTAAAGGAGTGCAAGCAGCAGATCAGAAGATCCATATTTGAGGTGTTCCCAGGGGGCAGAGAGCAGTCCTGAGCTCAGATGTGTTTATTTGCCTGTGAGAACATGGGTCATTGTGCTGATGATGCACAAGCATCCCCAATACGTGTCTGCCAGCTGTACCTCCTGCTCCCAGCAGTCCCTTTCCTGGCATATGGGTTCCTGTTGCAGGGCATGGAGCACGTTCCATGAAGTCCTTCCAAACAACCTCTCTGTGCCTCATACCTATTAAAATCACAGAATCATAGAATGGTTTGGGTTGGAAGGGACCTTAAAAATCATCCAGTTCCAACCCCCTGCAGGGGACAGGGACACGTCCCACTAGACCAGGTTGCTCAGAGGCCCATCCAACCTGGCCTTGAACACTTCCAGAGATGGGGCAGCCACAGCTTCTCTGGGCAACCTGTGCCAGTGCCTCACCACCCTCACCATAAAGAATTTCTTCCTACTACTTAACTTAAACCTACCCTCCTTCAGTTTAAAACATTCTTCCTTGTGTCACTGCGTGACCTTATAAAAAGGCCCTCACCAGCTTTCTTGGAGATCTCAAGATCTCAAACAGGAAGAAATTTCTGGAAATCTCCACCTTCACAGGCAGGAAGATTATTTGGCCATGCTGTGTAGGGGTTAGGGGTAGCTTAGGCATGGTATGACTGTTACATTACCAGTGGGGCCATTTTTTAAACCTACTTACAGAGTCCTTAAATGCAAGCAACAAGTCCTCGTTCCCATGGGGAAGAGAAAAAAAGGAAGGAAAAAAGAAGGGGAAGAAAAAGAAAAGGGAAAGAAAAAAGGAATGTAAATGTACATATTGTATCTTGAGATGCATCTGGCCTGGAAAGCTGATGTCTATAAAAGGCTTACAGGCAGTCTGTTAAAAGTAGTAAATATTAGTGAATATTTGTGGTCCCATCTTGGAGAGAAACAGGGGTCTTTCCTGGGAGGTTTTTAGATTTTGAAAAGAGCAAGGAGCTGTTGATGGGCCACCTTTATTCTTGCTATGAACCTAAAACTATGTATGTTATAATGGACAAAATAGAGAATATCTAAAATAAATCCCGTCATAGCTGTTCTTTAGCTCTAGATTACAGAGAAGAGCTGAGTCAGGGAGTCAGTCAATTTATTTTCTGGGTTTCTCTAGCCCTGCTCCAGTCTCTGTTGCTGATCAGTTTTAACAGCAGTAGCAGATTGCATGCCAGGACATCTTTGGAAGTGAGAAATTAGAACTGTTGAAGACTACTTCACAGATGTGTCAACCCAGGAGTTAAGTGAGAATTAAACCTAAATAATATGTGTAGTCTTAAGAACTGAGCCTGACTTTGGGTTAGGTTTTTTGTTTGTTTTTTGATATGGTGTCAAGGGTTTAAAAGTGAAACAGTACTAACTATGCACAAGATTTCGCAGAAATTGTGAGGGTATGTCCCCAGCACGACGACTGTCTTGTTCTCTAGGTAGAAATACAGTATTTAAAGCAAAACCAGTATCAATTCATTCCTCTAATAAAAAAATAATGAAAAATATTTATACACGTCTATTCACTATGGATCGTGAAGACAGAAAATGAAACGCAGCGCTCTCAGTGGCATTTAGGAACATGGAATTTATGGTGTGCTGCAGTTCCTTGTTTATTGTGTTTATTGTGTTTCACAATATATGGCAGTCTCACGTTTCCATCAGTGTGCCTTAATGCCTGACATGCCTCTGGTGCCAAAACATCTCATTGTGGGTTATCCACAGGCTACGCTGGATTTACAATTTCCCATTTCACCTTTGTAAGCAGAATGTTTTCTGTGCCTGGATAGATAAACGAGCACATCTTGCAGTAAAAATTTTATATGGGAATTCCTGGAGCGACCAGCACAAAAGCTGAGGCATGCTATACAATTAATGATAAGACTTGGGCTTTGCATTTGTGTTGAATTGTGAAAGGAAGACTGAAATCCCTTTTCTTAACATAAAATATTTAAAATCAAGCATTTATTATGCCTAGATTTGATAAGGCTACTTACCAGCCTAGACATGTTTGCACACAGCAGTATCTTCTCATTTAAATTCAATCACAGTCACAAAACAAGCCTGGCTTAGACTAGCTGAAGATATAAACTTCATTTTCATCTCATTAGGCCACCTGGAAGCAACAATCAGTGAGTAGTCCTGACGTCAATGGTCTCTCTACTTCGTTAAAATGTTAATTTCATGGCTTTAATTCCCTTTGTAAAACGTGCTACTGCAGGACACTATATGCAGATTTATTCTGCAGCAGACAAATCTGCATGCCATATTCCTTTTTAGTGCCTTAGGTTCCTTTGGATTTTTATTTTTAGCCATCCCTATTTTTGTAAACTGCTGTGAAAAGATGATCACCATAACAACCAAAAAGTAAATATTTTCTTAAAACTGCCCTTTGAGAACGTATACTTAAGAGTCAGGAATTCAGGGCATCATGCATTTACTGGTATTTTGTTCTGCTGTTCCCTTTTCCAGTATTTAAAAATGAGACAGGTATTGTTACTGGCTAACATTTTCGGACAGTGGATCATGAAGGGAAAGCAATATGTGGTAAATCAGAAGCAGCTACGTAGATCAGCTACAGCATCAACATCTTTAGCTGAGGTCCTGCTTATGTCAGGACAAAATGATGGTCTTCTCAATTTTGGAATCCTTCCTTGGTAATATGTACTTCCTCAGCATTTAGTCATCTTCATCTTGCTTTAGGGGATACATTTCTGGTTGTGTGCTTCAAAATTGTACATCATAGATTGAGTTCAACTGTTAGCAGTAGAAGTGTGTCTTCAGAGCAGGGAAGCAAGGGAAGGTAATTGTTCATCTGGTCTTTTACCCTTTTACTGCATGCAGGTCTTTTTTAGGAGTCCAAGCACTCTTGGGTATTTTTCCAAGTGCTGTGTAAATGATTATTAAGTGTTAGTGTGCCTGTGGCATCTATAGATGGATGAGCTGTTCACTCCTGTTGTAGATGGTAAGTCCAAAGCTCAGGGTCTGGGCTTCTCAGGACCCATTGTTGGTGGAGCTGCCTGGCTCAGGAGCACTGTGCTCAGCCAGAGGGCTCTGATGGCACACTTGGGTCTGGGCTGGTGACAACACTTAGCAACACCATCCTCCTGCTCTCCCCTGGCAGATCCTGTCACTTTAGGCACTGCACAAATCTCACTGAGGCCCCGCTGGCACGTGGTGCCAAGGCCCTTCTGTGCAGGCCCTTGGACAATGCATGGGGTCTGCCTGGTGTTAACCTGGCTGGAGAGGACAAAGATCACCATATCACAATACAGCAAATAAAGGAGGGTTTCCTTGCTAAGCACTGGACACATCCGAAGTTTTCCATCGGGAAGTCTCAGTGGGATTTCCCTGCAGCTGGCCCCAGGAGAGTGCTCCTGGTAACTAGGAACAGGTAGTTAATTTGGCCTCCTGCCTGCCCTGAGACTGCCAGGAGAGCAGTGGAGATGTAGCTTTATCATCCTACTGCTGTGTACATCTCTTCTCCTTCTCTGCCCTCATAGGGAGCAATATAGAAATGTGCCCTGTAGTTGTAACTGAGAAGTAGCCAAAATAGCTTAAAAGGTGTGAATAAAGTTAGCATTCCTGACTTCCATAAGTCTCCTATTTCAGATTAAGTAAGATAATTTACCAGGGAATCTAAAAACATGTTGGTACCTAATTTTTCACTCTTAGTGTCAAGGGAGAAGTTTTTTGAAAGTCAGTGGAGACAGATGGACAGTAGCCAATTCGTTTCCATCTTGGGTCTCTTGCCTACAATGTTATTTCATCACAGGCAGTGCCATAACTCAATGTACTAGTCAATTTAAAATGCCAAAGTGTGCCAGGGTTTTACTCTATGGATAGAATTATTCATTCATGTCTGCAGTTGGTGAGTGGAGTGATACTATGACGACTTCTCAGATCACAGACTGATCTAGAAAAATATTCCATTTGTAACCTGAGATGTTAGCTGTTATTGCAGCAGCATACTCGCTCTTCTAACACTGTGTTTTGATTTGTCTTACAAAATGTCTTATAAGCTAGTCAAAGAATTTATTACTTTGGTGTGCAGACCACTTAAACATGAGTTACTGCAGGTGTTTGGACAGTTGTCATCAGATGGTCAAAGGAATTTTGTTGTAGCCTGGACATTTGAAAAGCCATTTCTATGATAGAGCAGTGAAGTTGCTTCAACACAGTTGAAGTTGCTGTCATCACTTAATGAACTCATGACTGTGGGTTGACATGGCTTTGGGAGAATAAAAATAAGAGGTCTTACTGTTTGGTTTGCATTTCTTTTGTCTCAGTCACTAAGTGTGTGTAGTTCCAGAGATATTCATGCTATAATTGCTTATTGTTTGGTGTGTTTATTTGTTTTAGTGCTCTTGGAAGCAGGGCAGATGGGAGAGTTGGTGGGAGGTAGTTTGTGTCACCAGCTTGTGTCACCATTGCTTAGGCAGCAAATATACTGAGAGGTGGACTGTAGGTTTCAGCATTCTATGCATTCCATGTTTCAAAAAGTATATCAAAGCTACTGAAGTTCTCTTTGGCTTGTGTTTGCCCACAGAGAGAAAGGTTTCAACCAGAATTACCTCTTAGAGCTAAACCATCTTTGCTCCGCCAAGCTACACTGGATTTTTCATCACCCACCCCACTGTTTATTTTTGGAAGACTAACTGGCTGTTCATCATTCAGCAGCTCTTGAAAAGTCTGACTTTTCTTTCTGTTCCTCAGAAAAGAGATTATGCTCTTCAGATAAACTTCCACTCTCTCACCACCTTTCTTGACCTGCTGTGTGACCCAATGGCAACTTCCTTGGTCCCATTGGTAAGGACAGCCTTTTCTCTTCCCACTGGGATGGAACATGGGAGACATCCATTTGCACCTGGCTGGTGAAGACATTGTGCTGTACCATGGCAAAGCCCTCCTGCAGGCAGCTGAGAGTGTTACATCAGCCCTGGGCTGGGTCTCTTGCTTGGCTCTCATTCCTCCAGAGCAGAGGTGTTGTTTAGTGGTGTTCAGGAGGGCTCTTGTCCTCTCCCTCCTGCCTGAAGCCCTCCACAGCTGTTTGTGTCTGTAGGCCAAATATGAGTGGGAATAGCACTTCAGTCTTCCCCTGAAGGCTGTGCAGATGGTGTGTAGCTTGTCCATGGGCACTGAGGCAGAATTTAGCAAGGCTAAATGTTGATTGCAGTGAACAGGGTTATGTTCAGGAGCACTTGAGGGAAAATAGCAACGTTCTGCAGAGGAACATGGAGTTTTCTGGGATGTCCTCCCAATGTGTTTCTCATCTGTTTGCTGTTCCTGTACACCTTGGGATCTCCCAGTGGAGGAAGCTGTGGAGTGAGGATTTTCGTGATGCCTTTTGTGCTTTCAGTGGTAAGCCTTAAGGGATCAACACGCAGATAGATTGATTGTTCAGGTAGTTTTGAGGAAAGTGTTTCTGGACTCAAGTGTGTTAGGGATAGCAAAGTGTATTTATGGAAAACATAGCTCAGAAGGATTTTCTCTTGTGACACATAGTTTCTCCCCTTAATTAAGCATTGTCCTCTCCATGCACTGTGTGAAATTTAGGGGGCTACATTTTTCCTTGAGTTAAAATATTTAAGGAAAACAATTGTGTACTGACAACAATGGGCTTTTTAAATTGCAGGCCATTTGTTTCTGTAATTCTTATGAAATAAATTCAACTGCCTAAGTTGATTCTATTCATTGTGGTTTAGTTATGTACATACTCATATTTGTGTTAAAAAGCAATGTTAAAAACATTAGTGATGAGTGCTTTCAGAGCTTTCTAGCATGCAGTGCCAATGGAGTTAAATGTTCCACTGGAGTTCAGAAATGGAAGTTTATAGCAGATGTTTTCAGGAAACCAACTTTAGACTTCTGTTCAAAGATGCCTGTACATGAAGGATTTACAACATTTCTCATCTGTGACTTCAGCTGCCAGCATGGCTTTGCCTTCTGATCAGTATAAAAACCAGCAGACCACTACTGTACACATCTTTAATATGTAGGTACAAGGCATAGAGGATGACCCTAAGCCTTGAGCAACACATTGGCTCAGTGTTGGGCTATTGCATACTGAGATAAATGGTCACTCCCAGCCTTGTTCTTGTAACACTGAGACCAGATCTGAAGATGAACCACTGGCCCGTGTCTGACTCTTTTGCTGTCCTTGCAGAAGGAATTCAGTTTTTAGTTCTCTGGCTGGCAGACTGACAGCATCACACGTGTGGAAGTACAAGATGGGTGCCCAAAATTCAGCTTCAGTCTGGGCACAAGAATGACTGTCCAGGCACTCCCTGCAGTCTTTGTTCATTTTCATTCAAGGGATTGACTTTGGAATAATTTTTCTAAGTATCTCTATGAATAGCAGTAGTTGGGAAAAAGCATTAGCAAATCGTTTTATCACTGGAGACAGATCTTTCTGTTGCTGTGCATGTAAAATTGCTGCAATCCCTCATGCATCTGTAAGGCCATGGTGCTGTGTTTTCACACATCCCGTGGTATGGGGCATCCCTTTCTCTTTTCTCTGGCATTGTCATGAGAGCTTCCATTGGTACAGCCATTCTCACATCACCAGTTAAACATGCCTGAGCTGGAGCTCGGGGAATTGTTCAGTGCTTCCAGCAGTCGCTGTCGGAGGAAGCTCATCTGCTCCTTCACCTCCCTATGTCTATTTTCTGCAGGGCACTGCAGGATAGAGGAGCACCTCCTTCAGTTTTCCTATTTTCCATTTTACCAGTGAAGGGAAGAACCACTGTTTGCTCCGACACTCTAGAAATGTGATGCAGGATAAACAGCGCATGTCCTTCACCTTGGCTTGAGTGAATGAAGGGGTGGCAGCTAGCCCAGTATCCTGTAGGGACCACCATGCCAGTTGCCACCAGGATGCCATCAGGAGGATGTTTGGTTTTGCAATAAGAATGGATTGGGCGACTTTTTATTTTTTATTTAGGAAAAAAAACCAAACTAGGAGACATTCAGTTATGTGCCATGGGTACCTGTAGGGCCATCCCTTCTTAAAGAAGTGCATCCTGATCAGGAACAGTCAGTCTTGCAGTCAGTTCCTGCAGGTGGGAAGGACTGGAGAGGTCTGCACTGGTTATCCTCTCTCCTTCCATAGCAGCTGGGAGGGTGTTTGTGTTATGTGAGGTTTCTATGCACGAGGAGGATCCAAAAGGCCATCAGACCCTTCAACATTATGGCTCATTTCCATCAGAGGAGCTCCACCAAGTAGCAGCAATAGGGTTTGGGTCTGATCCTGTGTCATTAGGGAGGAAAGAAACTATATAATCATTATCCTTTTTAGAAAGTTTAATCACAGCCTGCGGAGGGATGGCAGTGTTTTATCTGACGAATATGTCACTGTCTTTCATCAGTTGATTATAATCATCTTGGAAGTTCCAGTGTGTCTGTTTTTCCCTCTTCTTTTTTACTATTGTGTTTTGTTTAACTTTCCCTAATGAGCCCAGTGAAAAGCAATTGTTCTAAATAAATCATGTGCGCTACAAAGCAGTATATCACAATTAGGTTTCCATTATACTTTAATTAGGCATTCCATTATTAAATTGATGTCTTTGGCTTCTTCCAGGTCTCAGGCTAATCCTGAAACAAATTCCTCTTTGTGGATAAATATTAGTCAGTCGTAATTAAAGAGTATTCATTGGTGTTGCAGCTTTTCATTAAATCCCTTTCTGATTAAGATGGCTCCCCCAAGTACTGGGCTGATTAAATTTAATAAGATTTGTTCGCTTGTGTGTATCATGGTCTGGTGGAAACTGTTTTAGCACCAGGGGATTGGGAGCTCTAAGTTCATATCTTGGTGTAGGTAGCCATGGGTCTAAATGCCTATTTTGCCCAGTGCTGTATGCTCTTGTTTCAGGGGGCTCTATGGTTTGTGTGGTCAGTCAGCAGTGGAAAAAAAACATGGGAATTGAATTAGCAGTGTTAGAGTTGAATTTCAAAGGGCTAAGTTACATCTAGAGGGTTACAATAAAGAAGGGAAGATTAAAGTGTGTTAGAGGCTCTGTTTCTTTGACTCTTTCATGACTAGGGCTTTGCTGCTTAATTCAAACTCGAGTGCTTTTCTACCCCAAACCATTTTCTCTCACAGAGATGTATAGATGAGCTCATTTCTATGTAAATATGCCTCAGCTGAAAATTCAGATAATAAAACAGATGCTTCTGACAGAAGTTCTTCTAACAGCAGAGAATGAAATGTTTTCAGAGCAAAATCCTTGTCCTGGTTTTAAAAATCAAGGTGAAACTAAACCATTATATGGCTTTAGTGTATATAACCATTGGAGAGAGGTTATAAGCATCACTATTTTCTGTGTGCTGAAATTATGCCTTCTTGTGGGGCTGCTGGTGCTGTTCTGCATTCCTCCTGCTTTGTACACAGAAATGAAAACAAACCACTGTGACCAAGAATGGCAATAGCACAAATCGGTGAGGCGTGCAAGAGATCGGCTCAGGACATCTGCAGAAGCACTCCATCCAAATATTTGAGGTGGCAGCTAGCAGGTGTTTTTTTCAATATCCAGTTCATACTCTATTTTTGGTGCAGGGTACATTTTCATCTAGTGTTTTGGTTTGGGGTAGGCCGTATTTGTAATATCAAATATCTCAAAATGCATTTTCAGTGTCGTGTATCTCAAATGTAATGGTACTGGGAATATCATCTAGCCAATCCGTCATATTGCATGGAATCAGAGTTGCCCCCTGATTCCAGATTGCTCTTCCTGGGGCTGCTGCAGGCCGGTGAGTGATGCCTGGGACAGTCTGAAGGGGCAGGGTTGGAGGCGGTGTCAGGTCAGTGCGCAGCTGAAGAGTTCTCTCTAGCGGTTGGTTGTGGGTAGTGAGGACAGATAGCAACGTGCACTGAATGAAGGGAAGGGTACTCATCTGTAGCTACTGAAAAAGGGGAGAAACATAGAGTAAAGGGAGGAAAGGAAGCTGACCTTTGTAGCTGAATTATAAAAAGGAATAGTTGTAACATGCTAGAAGCCAAGAATAAAATGTCTCTTCTCTAATAGGCATCATTTATTTGCTCACTGCTGCTGCTGCAATACAGCAGTGGATGGTGTTATGCTGTTCTTAGCACCATCCCTCCACTGGCCTGAAGTGAGGGCTGATGGACAGCAAGAATTCATGGCATTTCGGAGGAGATGGGGTGCACTTTGAGCTGTTGATTACCAAGCAAGAACTGCCACAAGTGCTTCCTTCTGAGTGTCTGTGGTGAATTAGTTTCCTCAGCTCACAGTGACTCACACTAGTCTTGTAGTGACTTTACCAAAGACAAGGCTCAAAATAAGCTGCATGCTCAGTCTGCAGGTTTGGCAAATGTTTGTTTAAGGCAATGTGAAAGTGCTTAAAAATTATGAAAATGATGAGAAAATGATGAGAAAATTCCTACCTTATATCCTGACAAATCCTAGAACCATAGAAAAGAGATAGAAGCATTTGAAAAGAGTATAAGCAAGGGTTTTGGAAGAATTGGGGGAGATAAATAACATCTAATAAGAAAACCAGGGAGATTGGAAAGTATAACCTCTTTAATGCTTGTGTTTTAATTGGGATTCTGAAAGCCTACATATGCTGTTGTACTGCCACATGGCAGTTCATACATACTGCTACTGCTTGCATCTTTTAAAATGTACCACTTTTCTTCTCCAAAAATTCCAGGGTTTAAGCCAGCTCCATTGTTTACCTAGCAGTTACATCCTGCAATGTTGAGCATCATTGGTATGACAGTTGTGTATGTAAACTGTTCCAGAGTGTTTTGCTTTACTGTTAACTCAGTGAGGCCAGTCAGAAATGGCAGTGGAAATTGCAGATACAACAGCTGGATTCTGGTAGGACTGCATTACCTCAAGTAGGAATGTGTTTTCTGTTGTAGAGATTGATGCTTAGTTTCATCTGCGTTGGAGAAAGATTGTTCATTCAAGCAGACAGCAAAGAAATAAATGTATGGGGGTGGATCACTTCTTTCTCAGATTCCCAGGGATTTGAAATGCTCAACAAGTAATAGAAGAATTAGGTGGACAGTCTGTTATGTTAAAGATAAGAGCTATATGTTTGTATATGATTTATTTTAAGGGTATTTGGTGTCTTATTTTTGCTTAATTGTAATGATACTTAGCTTTCCAGAAATACCTGGATGACTAGCTTAGCATTTTTTTAAAATAAAAATAACTCAGCCATTTCCTAATTTAGGTACATTTGCCTGCCTAGCAAGACATCTTATCATGACAAGGTAGAGTACACATGATGTTTTTTGAAAAGATTTCACTGAAGTGTAGTAAATTATCTTCATTTCAAGCATAATTGTGATTCTCCTCTGAGCTGGTTGGCTGTTTGCCAGGAAATTCATGTTCGAGCTCAGAGGAGTTGGAAAGTTGCATACCAGAGTGTCAGTGTCTCTCTCTTACATGAAACATCGTTTTTCTGTTTGAAAAATTAGTGGTGTCTTATAAGCCTAGAAACAGCATGTCTTCTTCTACCTAACTTGTAACATACCTGTGAAAACCAAATCCCACATGTGTGTGTAGCACAGACGTGTAGCAAGGGAGGCTGGGAGAGAGCAGCTATGCAGGCAAGGGAATAAACATGGCATTTTTGTTATCTGGATTTGACAAATATAGTTTGGGAATGATAGAGTAAAGAGTGGTGAGTCAGTTTTGCCTGGTCATCTCTAGTGACTGAAAATAACTTGTTATTCCAACCCTTTTATCCCTTCATTCCCTTGTCCCTGCATATTTTTGTGGTTTATTTATAGCTTGACCAGTTTTTGCTTTGCAGTTTGTAAAATAACCCTTCAGAGTTGGGGAGGAGGAGCAGCAGCTCCTGGGGAGTCTGGTGGATGGAGCCACTGGATCATTCCCTGTTACTGTGGCTGGATCCCCCCTTTCCCATGCACATCCTTCCCTCATCTGCACAGAGATTCCTCTTTTAAACAAGCAGCCTTGGTTCCTGAAGTCATTAATGGGTTTATGATGACAGGAGCCATGTGAGATGTTTCAGACCGGCTGGCTGTGACTGGCAGCAGCAGGGTCAGAGGCCCCGCGTCTGCAGAGGTGGCAAGGCTGAGTTTTATCTGTGAAACCTTAGTGGAGGTTGTAAGCTGTCCTGAAACGCATGAAATCCACCACCACGACCCATACTTGTATTTATCCTGTAGAGCACAGCTGTGTAAACAATGCTTGCAATAATTCTGAGCTAAATCTTCTGTGTTTGGCTTCAACTCCCGTGCCCAGTATTTTTGTCCAGATTAATCCACAAACTGAGGATTCGTTTAGCACTTGATACATCTTAACTTGCAGATCAGGATAAGATACTTCTTGATCTGCTCTTAGGTTTCCCACAGTACTGACTTCATATAACATAACTGGACTACTCCATATTAAACCATCTGATTAGGTTTGGAGAGGTGGAAGGGAGCTGGCAGGCTTAAATGCAGTCCTTATTAATTGACTGATGGAGAGGGCAAGGGGAGAGACGTGTTCAAGCAATAAATGTGAGTCATAAAATTATAGAATGTTTTGGGTTGGAAGGGACCTTAAACATCGTCTCATTCCAAGCCCTCTGCCATGGGCAGGAACACCATCCACTAGATCAGGTTCCTCCAAGCCCCATCCAACCTGGCCTTGAACACTTCAGGTGATGGGGCATCCACAACTTCTTGGGGCAACCTCTGCCAGTGCCTCACCACCCTTACAGTAAGGAATTTCTTCTTAGTATCTAATCTAACCCTACTCTCCTTCACTTTAAAGCCATTCCTGCTTGTCCTGTCACTACATGCCTTGTAAAAAGTCCCTCTCCATCTCTCTTGTAGCCCCCTTCTGATACTGCAAAGTGCTCTAAGGTCTCCTCAGGGCTCTTCTCCAGGCTGAACAACTCCAGCTCTTTCAGCCTATCTGTAGCAGAGATGCTCCAGCACTCTGAGCATCTGCATGGCCTCCTCTGGCCTTCCTCCAACAGGTCCATGTCTTTCTTGTGCTGGGGACCCCAGAGCTGGACGCAGCACTCCAGGTGGGATCTCATTAGAGCAGATCAGAGGGAGAGAGTCTCCTCCCTAGACCTGCTGGCCATGCTGCTTTGAATGCAGCCCCTTTGACAGTTGGTGGAGCCAATTAGCAGACATCAGCCTGGGGTGAGAGAATTTCAGGCTGTGTCACAGGTAAGACTGGAAAAACAAGAAGCAAGTAGGAATGTTAGTACTAGATGCCTATGTATGGACTTAAAGAGGTCATTTTTGGAAAACTCTACTGGTTCCAGCACCCAGGCTTTGAAAAGTATATTGAAATATTAGAAGGGATTCAAAAAGCTATTAAAGAGATTTGAGCTTTAAAAGCCACGTTTCATATTGAGATTTCAGAAACTGAGTAGGTTTAGTTTGTTCAGGAGCAACTTACGAGGTTGACAGATCATACCACCACTTACCTCTGTGAGCAGACAGCTCTCTAATTTAGCCAAGTTACGTGGTCAGGAAGTAGAAGTACAAAAATAATGTACACAGACACATACACGCCCCCCTGATTAATTAGGGGAATTGCTTATCTCATGGTAAAAGCCTTAGGGCAGTGTGAGATGTCTGTCTCAGCACATCCCATGGCAAAACCAAAAGCGTTCTGCATAAGCTCCTGTGTCATTCGGGAGAGCAGATTGGATGATGATAACATTCTGTCTGGTCTTAAAATAATTAAATGAGGTCTTTACAGAGATTTCAAAGTCAAAGCGGATCTCCCTCCCCAGCACCACCATCTCAGCAACTTCAGTTAGTGATACTGTTTACACATTAATGAGATGTAGCATCAGGCTGCAAAACTATGTGATTTAAATGTATTTAGCAAAAGAATTAAGCACATGTAATGCTTGCTGATAGCTGTGAGCATATCCTTATATCTCTTGATCTTTGTACTGTCTGGGCTGGAGATACCTGGTATCAGGTCCCAGTAGTCCTCTACTCCTGTAGGCAGCACCCAGAGCATGTTTCCTTCCTGCTGGGGAGCAGAAAGCAGACAGGGCTGTCCTTTCCCCTGGCTCCCACCCTCAGGGACTAGAGGTGCAGTGTCCTTAACTCCTTCGTGTCAGCAGGTGGAAGGTCTCCCTCCCTTCTTGTATCACAATGCCAGTGGAAAATCAGATAGGTACAGAAAGAATTGGTATGCAGGATCACTCTTCTCTGTTAATCAAAGCCAGCATTATCATTCTGTCTTTTTTTGTTTGCTTATTTGATTGCTACACTTACCTAAAAAAGATTTCCAATAACTACTGAGTTGAAAGTGATTTAGATTAACCCCAGCTGACACCACTGCTTTAAGGAGGGCTGCCTGAAGTTTTAAATCCTCACAAGCATGATACTTCCCAGGAGGGGCTGTAAATCCTTGAAGTTGCTCCCTCCTGATACTGTGTTCTCAAAGAAAAATCACTCAAATCTCGTGAGCCAAGACAGTAATATTTCCCAGTGAGCAGTTTTAGATAGCTTTTGTTTTAATTTCCAAAAGTGTATCTGTGTTTAAGGCTAACGTACAATACTCAGATATTGTAGAACATGACAAGGTTTTTTTCTGCTTGTTTCCATCTTTTCTTTGATTATCTTGCTGATCAGTTTATTTACAGAAGTGCCAGGCCTCCTCTCGGGTTTCCTAAGGAAATATGTATAGGGTGGAGGATATTAAGGCGTAGGTGGGCGAGCGACAGCCAGTGTTCTATGGAAGCCTGGAAGTGTGTGGAATATCTGGAGCTGTGCAGTGAAGGGACAGGTATGTCTCATTGCAGCAGGATGCAGTTATATTGAGCTGGGAGGTGGAATGGACAAGGGCCTCACATATAGGTCCCACTTTCAACAGAGCAGCTGAATTGAAGAATGAATATTCTGTTGTGAGAGCATCTCCGTGTGCCTCTCCCCGTGGTGGCTCAGCAGCTCATCAGCTGCTCTTCTGTGATGTACCCTGGTTAAGAACAGCATCCTCTCTGCTGGAGCAGAGCAGGGGAAGAGACGGTATAACCCTTGTAAGGTTTAAAGGAATGTCAATGATAACTAAAGTAGGACAAATTAGGGCTGCTGAGATCCTTGCTAGGGATGGAAATGGGTAATAGCCACCCCTGTTAATGCCAAGAAGACTCCACCTTTGAGGCTGGGGAGAGTCTGAGCAGTTCATTGCATGGATTTGCCTTGGGGCCATCCTCCTTTTTAGCTCACTGGTGGTCATTTTGGCTTTCAGAGCTCCTGTTCTGAGTCATTGTTTTGGCCCTCGAGTCTCTGTTTGTACAGATCCCTTTGTCTCACAGTGAGCTGGCTCAGCATTGCTGGGTAGCAGCAAGCAAGTGTCCTTGTAGTTGGTGTGAGTCAGAACTGAGAAACAGGTTGTGCTTGAGCTCCCAAGCAAGGCTTTAGCACAGGGAATGGGCCCATCCATCCAGGACCAGGGGCTGGGTCCATCCCACTTATTTGGGATTGTGCTGTAGGGCTGAGCTTCACCTCTGGCAGCTGTGTCTAATTGTAGCTTCACTGCAATATTCTCTTTGTGAATGTGTTAGAAGGAAGCTGAAAATAATTTAATCCTGCCTTTTATATTCAGGCTGGGTTTTTTCCCCTAGAATTAAAATATTGTGTTGGCATGGTATTATTGAACACACAATTAAAAGTAATTTTCAGTTTACTTGTAACATCTTTATTTTGAACCTAGTAAGGGGCTCTTGGTTGTAAAGTTTTATAACAGGTGATGAGATAAAAGGTTTGTCTGGACCCATGCAAGGGAGCACAGAGGCAGAAGGGCAGGCAGGGAAAGCTCCAAAGCTCAGAGGAGCAGGACCCTTAGCCCAGCTCCTCCAAGGGCTGTAACGGGGCGGGGGGGCATCAGCCCATGGGCCAGGAGTGACACCTGTCACAGTGAGAGGGCCTTGTCCATCACCTTACAGACTGAGGCAGGGCTCTGGCAGTCATTACGGAATGCCAAAGAGAAGCATTTGGGGTTTGGACAAGGCTTATGGTGGGATGTTTAGGGGAGGAACAGGCAGCTGGAAAAGAGAGGATCCAAAGACCAGCTACTGGGTGGCCCTCAGTGTGTAAAGCCAGTTACTGGAGAGGTCAGCAGTGCATGCAAGGAGTCTGTACTACCACTGGAGAAGGAGTGTGGCCCCGGGGGCTCGTGTGTCCAGGTGTACCAGCACCTGGGAGAACCAAGGATCCGGGCCAGCTGCAGCATAGACTGGCAGTAATGGAGGCATCCATAGCCTGTGCCTCATTCCCTCTGACAGGCCTTTATCTTAATCAGCCAGAGAGGGGAGCACCTTGGGGCCATTTTGTTTGCTTGAGAGCTGTTTTCTGTCCGTGTTGGCCCACAGCTGGCCCATGTATAGTGCACATGTATTGTGTGTGAGTGTATTGGGATTGTGTGCTCAGGTTTGCTGGGGCAGGGCGTTGCAGAAACTGAACTGTACTGGGCTACCAGATGCTGCAGGGTAAAAACTCTGATGGAATAACTGGTGTAGTGGAAGAAAACGTCCTCATTTTTCCTTGGAGGTGTTTTTTTTCAAGAAAACCACATCTTTCTCTGATGCCTTTATTTTGGTCCTGAGCCTGGTCAAGTTCTCCCTGTGCCACCTCTGAGTACAGTGCCCAAAGCACCCAGCTGTGCATTGCAATCGCCTGAAGTAACGTCGTGCATCAACAGAGCTGAAATATAAATAACTTTGATTGGGGCACAGAAAGTTCAGTAAGTTAAAGCATAGTGCTTTTGAGGCATTTCGTCATCCCGAAATGGAGGCTGCCACACGGATTAATCATCATCTGCACGTTCTGCAGTTTACAGCCACTTAACAATAATTTGAAATAGACTTTATATTCACTCCTGAGCACTGCAGCAAGCTTTCCTTTTCTGAGGTGCTTTTATAAAGCATAGGACAAAATATTATTCATGGGTATGAAGGATACATAGTTCTACTGTAGGAAGAGAGTCGTGAGACTGTAAAGCTACTGAAATTGGTGTTTCTGTTTGTCCTGAGGAGCTGGGCTACCTGCCTGACATTTTAGCCTAAATGGCAGTTTCTTACCTTAATTAGATTTCAGATGCAAATCTCTGAACATTATTTGATTTCCTTTGTCCTTCATTCCTTCCTCAAGGGGTCACAGATACACGCACGACAAAGATGATCCTCAGATGTCACTAAAAATATTGCAAGAAGTGTTTTGTCCTCCAGCAGCTTCTCTGAGCTGTGAACAGATACATTTGCTTATTTATTTTTTGACTCGCTAGAGAAGTAGAATGATGTGGTTTCCCTTAGGGATTTTTTTTCTTAAAATGAGCAGGAACAGGTTTTTGAAGCAGGTCTTTAAATTCAGGTGGAAAAAACATCTTTAAGTCAGTGACTGCCCTGTGTCTTCACTTAGGATTGCTTGATTTTCTGGTTGACTGGCACTTTGCTACTGACCTGAAACACGTGCTGTTAGATATATCTCCAGATTGCCGAGACAACATCCTACCTTCACAGGGAAACAGACAGTAAAGATGCTCAAATGATGCGGGTTCAGAGCTGCCTGATTAAACCTAGCCTAAGGGAATTTTGTCCCTTCTCATGAATGGTCTACCTTCATCTGCTGTGGTGACTTTTCTTCTTTTTAGCAGATTGCCGTGCCAAGGAATTAAAGCTTCAGGCTGCCATTTGTGTGGAGTTCTTAAATATGTATGACCCTAGCAAGGGGCCTCTTGCATATGAAACCTGGTGTTCTGGTCTTCCTTCTGATATTTCTGTTCTTTCAGATATGCTGAAATTACCTTTGAAGTTTCTTTTCTTCTAGTGTAAAATACACTTTCATAGATGAACCTTGCAGCTGGAATTAGGAGATACTGGTTCCAGCTGGACAGAGAGCAGGCTATGTAATCCCCCTTTGCCTCAATTTCCCCACATGTAATGTGGAAAGAGGTTCACCCTCCTCTATGCAGCTCTTTGAGCCTTGTTCTGGGTGACTAACAAGGAAGCCATAATGTAGTCTAGACCTTCTAGAGTCTGGTGGGAAGCCCTGCTGGAAGGTATCTTGTCTGGGCATGCTATGGGTCCATAGGCAAGGAGTAGAGGCTTTCCTGTTTCGGATCAGGAATTCATGGGGAGAAGTATACCTGCATGCTAAAGAGATCAGACCAGCTATGTGAGTGCAGGGAGTCCTACTGCTTGCACAGAGTCAGAAAATCTGTGTCTTAAGCAGATCTGATGATTTATTACCTGTGGTCTGTATGCCAGTGGCCCTTAAGTGTAAAGCCTTGACTTTTCAAGTAGTTCATGTAGCTGGCAGACTGATAGTTTAGCTGCCCAGACATGAATGGCTGCAAGATGTGCAAGAAACTCATCTAGCCAAAAACTCTTCTCATAAAAGGCTTTTTTGATGCGAGGATATCAGGAAGACTGGGCCTTTCTGGCCACCCTCTTGGGGTAAAGTGTGTAGGTTTTACGTTCCACTAGACCTGGGGAGCTATGGAGGGTCAGGAGGAAGGAGATTGTAAGAGATGGAAATCTCTTGGAGGTTTATGTAACAGCCCTTCCTCTGGTTGGACCAGGAACTAAGGGGTGGATGTCTGTCCTGTAGGATGACTATAATTCTGATGGTAGAGATATTTGGAATACGGGAGGAAAAATGCAAGCTGTTCTCAAAACTAAAATGTTTTGTGCTAAGGTGCAACAGGCTGGCCATTATTTCCCTTTGTAAGGGCTGGGTGTCTAAGACAATGTTGTTTTGGCATCTCTTGGAAGGAGATCTGAAAGGTTTTACCTGTGCAGAACACAGGTTCTCTCCTCAGTTCAGAGGTGATACAGGAGCTAGACAAAAGATGGAATATTGAGTTTTGCTCTGATAGACCTCCAAGGAGCCATATAAATTTCTTTAAAAACTCCAAGTAACCTGCCACAAAACTGTCCGAGAGAGATGGTTTCAAGACAGCACAATTGTAAAATACTCTGAAAGGCTGAATAGGGTTTTTCCCCCTCTTGTGATATTTGGAGTTGAACTTTTGATACATCATTTTGAACATGGCCTTTAAAGTAACTTTCTATTCTGACCCTGTCATTTTTAGGGCTGTAAAGGAAAACCAAAATGCCAGGGAAGGGGAGGAAATGAAAACGAAGAGTGGGGCTAAAGAGTAGGTTTTGATCATCTTTGCAAGAAGTGGCATCATCTCTGAGAACAAAAGTCTTCAATTGCTGCAACTGGAGACAGCTTTTAGTCTCCAATTCTATTTTGCCCTGAGCCAGCCAGCCAAATAAAAACAGCAACATAAATCATTGCTGGCAGAACTTAGCAGTTATGCAACGTCCAGTGCACCACATGCCTATTTTTAGATCAGTTTTACACTAGCCGAATTTACTTTATGAAATCTAAAAAGAATGTCTGTTCAGAGGCCGGGGGATAAAGACAGTGTTTAGAAAGTGCAAAATGTAGAAACACTTGGTTCAAGGGATGCTCTAGCAAGCCCTGCTTTGGCAATACCAATATCCTTTCAAAAATGTTGGCTCAATCAGGCATGCTAAGGAAGAGTAGGGGTAGTATTTTCATCAATATCCTCTTGAATTTCTAATCTGCAATTGCTGTTTGAATGGTTAGCTACATTCCTTTTACCCAAACAGCTGAACATCAGACTCACATACAGCGCTCGTTATCCAAGACCAGATGTGCATCTTCTCTCCTTTACATATGACTTAATTCTCTTACTATTGTAATTCTGCATTAGTTTGTGCTGTGTATAATCTTGTTCCCAAAGCTTTTTGTTCAGATTCAGAACATGCAGTGATTGGGAAAAGTTTGACCTTTCAGCCTTTAGATACTTTAGCAGATGAAGCACAGTCTGCATAGTTAATGTATCTCTGGGATTTCTGCCATAATTCAGACAGTTTTGCATCATGTCTTGAATCAGATTAGTGTTTCTGACTGCTGCATGATCTGTATTGATCTTTTTTTCCCCCCAAACCTTTCTTCTAGGTGACAATCTCGATGCCATCCATGACATAACCGTGGCATACCCCCAAAACATTCCTCAGACGGAGAAGCACCTTTTGAAAGGAAACTTCCCAAAGGAGATTCACTTCCACGTCCAGAGATACCCCATAGAGACAGTGCCCACTTCTAAGGAGGAGCTGCAGCTTTGGTGCCGGAAGCGCTGGGAGGAGAAAGAGGAGAGGCTGCGGCACTTCTACGAAGGTGGGAAATGCTTCAGCGCGGCGGGGCAAGGCATCGTCCCGCCCTGCAAATCCGAGCTCAGGGTCCTGGCGGTGAAGTGCGCCTCGCTCCTCTACTGGACGGTGTTCCCGCTGGGAATGCTCGCCCTGCTCTACCTGTACAGCTTTGCACAGTGGTACTTTGCAGCCATGATCGTCTTCTTCGTTGCGCAGCAGAAGATTTTTGGTGGGCTGGAACTCATTGAACTCGCTTGCCATCGGTATTTTAAAAAGCAACGGAAATTTCACGACGCGAGAGCAAAAATCAATTAGTTCCGGGGTAGGGGAAGGGTGGTTTTGAGATGCCCTGCAAATTTTATGCACAGGGAACAATTTTTGCATGAGAATTGTCTTTTACTATCGCCATTGTTAGACATTTGCACACGATTCCGTGAAGAGAAAGAAAAATGTTGGTTTTTGCTACACGTGAAAATGGTAGGTTTTAATCTCTGAATGTAATTTTGACATTGCTCTCTTCAAGCAGCTAGCAACTGCATTCTGCTGTCATTAAGAAACAAATTGCTGGATTATTGAACAATCATAAGGGCGTTAGTAAATGTGACACGCACTGAAGTTTCATGTAGAAACCCAAACAGTTCAGCTAAGAGAGACAGATGTATGATTTCTTTATAGTCACGTTGGCATGAAGTAAGTACCGGATTTGGAAAACTGGTAAGTTTTGATGGTAGGTGAAAGTTGAAGGAGAAGTTGTTCTGTTTCTTTTTTCTATTTCAAATACTCAAACTTATTTTGAAGTAATATTTTTGCATAAGCTTTTCCAAACACTACTGAACCTACCAACTACTCAGCTATTCTGGCTTGGTCACTCAGGAGGATTTTTAAGCCTTGCAGTCTTGTGTCATAGTACAGAAAACAGTACAGTGCTCACTCTGCCTCCATTTAAGTGTTTGCTGATTATTTAATAGACCTGTGCAGCTAAGTTTTTATCTCTCACTGTTTCATACTGTTTTAGTCTCCCTGTTAGCTGTGGGAGACTTGTTCCTACTGTAGTATGCAGAGCTCCGGGATAGGGGAGCTGGTTTTTATTGGTTTGTTGGTAATTTTTTTCTCACAGAGGCAAAAATAGCTGTTCGTCTCTGAGTAACTGGAAAATGTTTTTCAAAAAGGTTTCCTTGTATCCTTGTAGACATTCTTTGGTTGAAAACATTTTGTTTAATTTTCAGAGTAGGCAAGATACCTTTTTTTTTTTTTTTTAAATTAATTTTGGTTTTCACATTGCTTCCTTTGGCATTTCATGTGTTCAAGTAGATAAGCAGGAAGACTGCTTGTTCGATACATGTCAGACAGACCTGTTGAAATGCAATGGTTCTCTCCTTGGTGGTACAAGAGATGGGTTTGGGTTTTAGACTTAGCACAGGGAGGAGCTGCATCTTCCCTTTGTGTTCTGGCTTTGTTTGCTGATGACATCATTACTTTTTCAATCTTCTTTGCAATTTTTGGGGGGTTCTTTTGGGGCTCACACTATGGCACTCTCCCTTATTTTCATGACATTCAGAAAACCTGAAGGCTTAAACTCAGACAAGGCACTTTCAAGTGTATCCCTTGTCATATATAATAAAAGTAATGTTCATGCTCACACAGAAAAAGACAAAAACATTGCCATCACTTTGGAGACACTTCAGGTCTTCAGGTTCAATTGTTGTGCAACCTCAAAGATTTTAGACAACTTGATCAATTGTATTGCTGCAAAACCTTCCTCAGTTACTAAATATTTGGTTTTTGTTGCATGAGGGCTTGTTTGAGCTGGACCCAGATGGCCTGGCTCCGTTTGTTGAGTGGCACTGCCGTGAAGTGTGGCAGTCCAGAGTGCAAAATGCATCCCGTGCTGTGCTGCGTATCTCAAGTGTTGGCTCAGCGTGGTGGACACACCCATTTGCTTCTAAATTACAACACTAAGCATGCTGTCTAATGTGCTTGTTTCAAAGACCATTTTTTGAACGGATCACCAGCCTCTATTCAACTGTCCCTTGCAAGGTGACGAGTCTTTTTTAATCTATGCTTATGATAACAACTAATTGTTTATTATGCGGAAAGTACTTGAAGCCATCTGGTTTACTCCGATTTTTTTAATCCCTTTTTTCTTAAAAATAAATAAAACTAGGTTTATATTTAGGGTTATGTTCCTTGATGATTTTTTCGTGTTTGTATTTGTGTACCTGACAACTGGTGTTGCATTGTCATGAGTGGAAGGAGGTCATTTCTGCGCCTTGAAGTCTTTTTTAAAGCAATTCTGTGATATCACAGGCATGGTTGCAGCTTCAACCTCCATAGCCTGGTTTTTCTTCAGCTAATGCCCTACACATTCAGGTAACCCACTGCAAGGGAAAACCTAAAAACCTCATTTGTGGTTAATGCAGAGGAGACCTAAAAGGCTTCTTCCAGTCTGTCCTGAGCCACGGCTGTGCTTTCATACCAGGAATAACCATAGCCAGCCTACTCCAATAGCCTTAACATCATCTTCAGGAACGATTTCAGAGGGCAGGTTCCATGTGGTGGTGACATAAAATACCAGCTACGCTTTTCTCAGTTGTTCAGACAACTTTGTGGTGTCATCAAATGTATCAGGAACATCAGTGTGAGTCTTGTTTGTGGCACAGTACAGGATTTATGTCTCTATAGTTAAAGTTGGGCTCTGAAAATGAAGTCAATGCAATCCATCGTTGACCCTTACAAGGGGTTTTCTCCCAGCTGGAGCCAAACATGTAACCTACTGTAGCGTGGTAACATCCTGCAAAATCTGTAACTTGTCTTCCTCTCTCATGTGTTTGGATCAAAGAGGAAGAATAATCTTCTTGTCAGCTGCTAGTGTCACGTTTGCAATGCCCAACTCCCTGATGCAGAGTGAGTGGTGAGTGAAGAACCCTCCTCTCACGGGGAAGGGTGTTGGCTTTGTGTCAAATGTAAATGTTTAGATTATGTGCATCATCTTCCAGGTCAATTAGAACTGCAAGATGGGAAACACATTGAATAAAAGCTAAAAGCTTTGTGGATAGAGAAGCTTCTTTGTTTAAAAAGTGATTGAGGAACTGGGGGAAGATTTTTCTGTGAATGCTTTTTTTTCCTTTGGTGAAAATGTGGCTTTTTATTCAAAAGGTTCTAATATATGGATTTCTTGGAGAGTACATTGTTCCTACCCTGTCTCCCTTTTCAAAGATCACCAAGATGGCATTTAGGGACATGGTTTAATGGTGGACTTGGCAGTGCTGGGTTTACAGTTGGACTCAGTGATCTTTTCTCACCTAAATCATTCTGTGATTCTGTGCTGGGTAAATCACTTCGAAATTTTTTCACTGCTATTGGGTTAAAGGTGCTAGTACTCCAGGAATCACACAGCCCTCTTCCATGGGACACGGGTTGGCCCTGGGACTCATCTCACTCAGTAGCTGGTTTGTCCCAGTTCACCTTCTCTCATAGTCCCAGCAGCTGCACCTCTGAGCTCTGTCTGCAGGACCTACAGGTCTTGCTGGGTCTCATATACATTGTTTGGGATCAAGGCTGTGCTTTAAGGATGCTGCTCCCCTTTGCTCAATCAAATGTTTCCTCATCAGCATCAGGGGGTTTCTTTGTCTCTGCTCGGAACAGAAGGTTGAAACTCTGCCATCTGTGTGTGACATCAGGCTCATCTGGGTAGCAGGATGTCAGACCAAGACATTTTTCTCTTGACTTCAAAGCTGCAAGGCCCAAAGCTGGTCTGTGAAGTGTTGTCTTGATCATAGGAGATGTAGTTCCTAGTTTTGTGCATTGCATCAATTGGTGTTGTTTAAAAATGATCCGTGTTTTTATAACTTGATTTTATATGTGCACTGTGTGAAAGGAAACACCAGGATCCTACAAACCTACAGAAAGCCTTAGTTTTCAGATTTCACTGATAATATTATTAGAATGTTTTAACCATGTACCTGTTACTCTACAGCAACAATAAAGACCTGAAACATTGCATGTGTTTAATTTTGCTGTTTTCTTTTCACCGCACCTGTAAGGAACAAACCTTGTTTTCAATCATAGGGCAGACTGGTGCCCATTTCGGTGCTCGACTCGTGGTTTGTGGCCCTTGAGGGAGGAGAATCCCCCATCCCTCCATGGGAGGCTGGAAAGGGGCATCTGGCTCTGCCCTCCCCTCCAGCTCCCTCATGTAAAGGGGCACAGAACCCTTTGAGTGTGCAAGAGCTACAGCTCAGCTTTAGCCTCGCTGTGCTGCTTAACCAGGATTGTTAAAGAATAACCTGTCTTAGGTGGTGACAGGAGGGTAAGTCCTCCGTTTTAGCTGTATTCTGTTACCTCCCACATAATTACTGACAAAAAACAATCTATAGCAAGGTTCACCTTCTTAGAGGACTTTTTCTTTAATGTAACTTCAGGTCACAGGCCCCTTGGTTTCTCTCTCCACTGCTTGAGTGCTAATCTGGTGTGGAGGCACAAGGGCTGTGTTTCTCAGCTCCGCATTACCCAGTTGGGAATAGCCTTGCCATAATGGCCCTAGGGAAACACCCACATCTCCAGCAGGTATCCTGTGTCAGAAAGAAGAGACCCTGGTAGCAGATAGTGCAGCTGGAGATTATATTGGCCATGTCTGTGTTCTCAGAGCATTCAAATCAAAGTCAAAATGAATGGCTTATAACTCTGGAAAGGTGGTTGTCCCTTCCTCTTGGTTTCCTCACAAATATGCAATTAAAAAATGTGTTTCTGTGTTTTACCTGTCCTTACAGAAAATATTAGTCATGGAGGCCAAAGCTTTCATCCTCAAGCACCTCCTCTGCAGTTCAATACAACAGGAGCCTGGCACTAACATCGCTGCTGGGTCTTGCCCTCTGCCCCCCTGAACTATTTCTTTCCCTGCCTTCAAGGCCGGCTTTGCTCTTCGAACTGGGTGGCCAGTGAGCCAGAGGAATGGATGTAGATTAACCCTGAACCCAAGGGGGAGGGAGATGTTAGAGATAACAGGGTCGAGGTGCTGGAGAAAGTGTTGGCACCTGCCAGTGCTAGGTACAGCTGCTGTGCCATCCTGCTTTAGAGGCTGGAGGAAAAGGTCTGTGCTAAAATACTTCTTTACTTAGGAAACTTTTGAGAAAGTGAGGAGAGAAAGAACGTCCTCCATGGGGTGGCTCCCAGCAGGAGCATTGGACTGCCCTGGGAGGAGCCTCTCTCTGTTCTTACCTGACAGGCTGCCCACCAGCGCTGGCATTGCCCAGGTGTCCCTGTAGCTACTCGGGGTGCTGTCCCCTCTCTGTGCTCGCATTTCTCACTTGATGTCCTGTGTTTAAAGACATGCAAATGACTCCTGCTTCTTTTCCTGGCAGTTGTGCAAGACCCTGGGTTCTTTAAGGATAGAATAATCCCTCACTGTCAGTAAGATTTCCTCTGGCAGGCTGGGAAGCGACCCACCTTTCCAGGGAAGCTTGCAACATCACTTGTAACAGTGCTGCCTTATGCAATCCATGTTTTGCCTGGCAGCCAGGTGCTCCCTCACCTTCCTGGCAAGGAGCTGCCTCATCATCCCCCTCCCCACTGGTACAGTTAGTTTCCCTTCCCTATTATCCACTGAAATTATTCAAGTGAAGATACTCTGCCTGCTGGTAGGTCTCCACATTTGCCTCCTACAGCTTTGCACTCCCTGCCGGTGCTGTTCAATGAGCTCTCTGAAACTCAGCTCTGAACTCACTTCACTCAAGTGCCCTTTTTATAGCTACCTAAGCAAAGGTCCCCACTTTCCCAGGGCTTTCCTTGGTGCTTTGTGATGGGCACAAATCATCAGAGTCAGTGGTCTCAAGGCCAGAGGAGGGAAGCCTTCCAGCACCTGTGGATCAGACAACCACGTGCAGTCCTGGACATGGGCAGGTCAGGATCTGGCCTTGTGCTGCTTCTCACACACCTTAACACCACTCCCCGCAGGAGCAGAACCAGCATTTACAGGGAATGTTCTAAACCACCTCTTTGGGCAGCAAACAAAACTATTCTGATTCCTTTATCATTCTATGCCTTCCTTCTCCTCTCTTCCTCCCAGGAGCAAGAGAGGAGAAGGTTTTGGGACACCCTCAGTTGCTTAAAGCAGGAGAACAATGATCCTGGAGCCACTGCCCTACATGGATCTGGCTGTGCTGGCCGCCTTCACAAGGCAGGAGTTGAGGGCTGCTTGACACTGCAGGCTCCTTGCACTTGTCTGTCCCTGGAGAGACACGCCAGGAGAGGGACTGGATCCAGTTCCTCACCCACACTGGGCTCCTGCGTGGGCACCTGCCAGCCGGTTCATCTACATGAGCAGTGTGAGATCCTCATGGCCAACACAAGGACAAAGGGACATGGAGCATCATCCCACAGGATCCCAGAGCTTCAGCCAGCAGCTGGGAAGCCAGAGAGGAGCACTTGGGAAAGGTGCAGCTGCTTGGGAATGGACCTGCTGACCAACAGCCCTCAGGTGCCCTTGGTGGTCTTATCAGAGATGCTGTGAGTGATGCGGGCCAGGAGTGGGGACAGAGCACAGGCACCACTTACTGCAAGCCAGGGCTGTGTCTGGCATCAGGCTCTAACACTCACCTGTGGGTTTGATGCTGCATGTCCATCTGGGACAGGGATTATTCCGGGCCCCCGAGGCCTCGGCTGGGAGTAAGCCCCCCCATCGTGGGCAGGACAGCGCAGGATGCAGCGGGATAATGGCAGCAAACGCCCCATTGCCAGCAGCAGTGAGGGCTGGCACAGACACTCCTACAGCTACAGTAACCCAGCTGCCTGCCTGGGCCTGTCCCTACCGTGTGCCCAGCACACCCACCCTCCCCAGAGACTTCATCCTGCTGATTTGGTGGGGTTTTGTAGCCCAGCTGGGAGCGGGGCTGATGTCCAGCTGCGATCTCCGCTCTCTCACAGTTCCTGCTCCTGCACCATGTGAGGGATGTTGCGGTCTCAGAACACAGGGTGCCTCAGCCTTCATGCCCAGCCTGGCTTTAAATTAAGGTATTGAAGCTCTTGGAAATAGTCTGGTGGTCTTCTCTACTCCCACACTGGGATGAGCAACCAGGGGCAGGGCAGCTGGCTCTGTGGTTCCTCGTGGGGCTCTTGCAGCAGGACAAGGGCAAGCCGCCTCCTGTGGTCACTCAGTGATCAAGTGTCACACCCAGTGCATATCTCCAGCCTCTCACTACAGATGTTGTGCTCCTCTAGGGGGATTGCTTTCTCCCTGCCCTGGGGAGAGATTCTTTTCCAGGAGCCCCTGAGAGGCAGCACAAGGAGATGTTTTATGCAAGATCACAGCGAGGTGTTCAGGTCTGCCTCTTCACAACATGTGAAGGTTAAAGGCAGGCTCTCAGCTTTCCACTGCTAATGACAGCAAGTGCTTTGTGAGTGAGAGAGAGCATAATTAGGGATTAATGAGAAAGGAGCCTGTGGTTTTATTACCCATTGGACATCAGTCCTGTGGATGAACAAGAGAGGTTGCATTAGCTGCTTCCTGCTGAGTCCTTCCAGCAGGAAAGTCCTTAGCAGACTTTCTGCATAATTTAAGGATGGGAGGTAGAGGAGGGCACTGCAGGCAAGGAGTGATGGGGCTTGGTGTCCTCTGCTGCAGGCTGGGACAGGCCCCACACCTGTGGCCCCACGGGAGACTGTGGACCTTGGGGCAAAGACCTTGGGCTCTACTGTTGGCTCTGCCACTGTCCAGTGGCATGTGTCACACACCTCCTGCATCTCAGGTGGTTCAGCAGGACTGGAGATATCTCCTCAGGTGGTGCTCAGTGGCAGCCACAGCATGTCAGGAGAGGCACATTCCAGGAGCACAAGCAGAGCTATTTGTTTATGTGAAGCTTGGAGCAGATCCCACCGCTTTGGGACGAGCCTTCTGCCCTGCTCCAGCCCGAGTCCAACAGTGAGGGAAGCTGGAAGAGATCAGATAAAGACAGGAATAAAACCAGGGAGGTTAAATACCTTATCTTGAATGAGCTTCATCATTCCTGGCTGTTGCATATAAGCTATTAAAGTTATTACAGGACATGCTGGATGCTGGCACAGCAGGAACAACAAATATAGGTAGAGTGGTCCTTGTCATAAATATCACTCAAGCTGCCTTGACAGCCCTCTGCCATCATGACGCAGCTTGCAGCCAGCCTGGCTGGGCGCCGCCAAACCATGGCAGCTGATGGGAGCAGCTCCTTCTCTCTCTGAATCATACAAGGCTTGCACTCCCAAGGAAAGAAACCTCCTGCTGTGGGGCAGACCTGCCTCCCCTGGGTCCTCTCCGTGGGGATCTTGCTGCAAGTGCCGCAAGGAACCAGAGGCCAGGGGTTAAAAACAACGGCACAAAAAGAAATCATCCCACTTGTGCGTGCATTCGTCAAGTCTATTAATGATGTGCTTCACACGCTACTTTGAATGCTCTTTTTAATGGTTACTCTGCATATTGCCACTCAGCCATTGCAGTCACATCTAAGTCCTGAAGTTATCAGACATTCCTCTTGTAAGATCACAGCCTGACTCTGCTGATGTCTCACTACTTGATACCAAGACATCTTTATTGCCAAGCACATGGACTTTTGAAGCCTTCTGTACTGACACAGCACACAGGGAGGTGCTTTTGCTGCTCTGTTAGCTAAGCCAGGTGCCTTTTCCAGGCACACGCCATTGCACCCCTCAGTATAAAGTCCTTTGGTTACCCCTCATCTGACCTATCCAGGTAGGAAACGAACCCACCTTTTAGCTCAGTGTCTCCAAATCCTAATCCTCCCACTCTACCACGTCTCCCTGAGCAGAGGGGAGGATTAGAAAGGGGAGCCTTGCCCCGCACACCAGCAGAGGTGGGCAGAGCAGAGAGGTCGCCCTGAACCTGGAGTACTTCCAGGACCATCGACCCTCACTGAGTCACTCGTTAAGATGACGCAGCAGGAAGTCATTGAAAGCAGAAGACAAAGGAAAGAAAATGAAGGGCAAGGCATCCATTCACACCCTTGGCAGAGGCATTTCAGTTCCCGGTCCCCCGCCTGCCCGCAGGGAGGACGGGTGCTGCTTATTAGACAGGTTATGTAATTGAAGTGGTCTATATTTATCAGGAGTGCATGGCGTACACACCTCGAGGGTCAGAAGCCCAGCAGTTTGGAGAACATTAGCTCCACTAATGAATCAGCAGGGAGAAGGACCTAAAAATATGACTCGGCTGCGGAAGGACATCATGGGGTGGCTCAGGGAGCCAAGGTCAGGAGGCCCCGATGTGCCTTTCCAGCCCTGGCTGGCGTGGTGATGCTGTGCTCAGAGAGTCATTGCCTCAGAAAAGGCAAAATCTGCTCTGTGCTAAACTCCTTTCAAGCTTTGGCTGTGGCGTTGGATGGCGAGCTGTGCCTAAAGGAGGGGGAACACCCCCAATCCATGACACAACCCCTGTATTGTAGTCGACCTCCTTTTTGCACCGTTTTCCCTCTGAGCGTGAAACCTCAACGCTTGTGGGATCTATCCTCCTTTATAGGGCACAGAACCACTAAAAAGGCTTGATTTCCTTCAGGGCCAGGGTAGTCCTTGGCTGGTCCCAGACAGGGAGGCTGGTTTGTTCTCCCTGTGCTGAGCCCTGCTCACGGTGCTGGTGGCACATGAGATTTGTTCCTGCTCCTCAGCGCCGAGGAAACTCAGGGCAGGCTTCTCTCCCTCAAGCTCGGTGCCCAGCCTTCAGGAGCAGCTGTGCCACCCCCTAGTCCCTCAGCTGTCATCACAGTGGGGAAGCTGCAGCACATCAGCAGTGGCCCACAGTCACCCCGCTCAGACTGGAGACACTGAGGTGAGCCAGCAGCTGGAGGGGTGTTTCTGCCTCTTTGCATGGATAGAAATGGTTAATGAGAGTTATTTTTAGGGAACTGGAGCGGGTGGGAGGAAATAACTGATGATCTTTGTTTTCTTGGCTTCTGCCGTTATAGGTGAATTTGCCTGTGGTGCCAGGGAGCTCAGCTCAGTGCCCTGGTTTACTCAGGGCAGCGTAGGCAAACGGAGGCCCTTACCCCACGCTGTGTTTGTGCAGTGTCCACACTGTCATTTGCCTTTTTAGGATCCTGGATACTGTGCCCTGGACCAAATTCTGCCTTCCTGCAGACAGACTGGTGGACGTGCCTGCCTGGGGCAGAGAGCAGAGCCTGGATACTCAGCCTGTCCCCTGAGACTGGCCATGGCCCCGATGGCTGTGCATTCCTGCCACATCCCCAGTGATGTTTTGGTCCTTGGCTTCACGTGATTCACATGTGCTCTGAGCCCTGCCCACCACTTGGCAGACACTAAAACTATAGAGGGGTAGATGGCCCAGAGCTGCTGAGTTAGTGACCCATCGCAGGGGCCCAGCCAGGGCCGATGTCCCTCTCGGTGGGGTTTGCAGAGCAATGGCTCTGATTCAAGTGCTGCACTCCCAGGGGCCCCCTCTGATCCACCTGGAGCTTCCATGCTTTGTTATGGTTTGGAAAAGCTTGGTCAGAAAGGGCTCTCTCGTTGGTATTTCTGTGAGTTTCTGAAGAACAGCTCTCCCCCGTGGAAGTCAGGGTGGAGGTTACCTACAGGAGCGGTGGAGCTTCCCAACTGCTCCAGCTGGTACCACCCAAGCCATGAGAGGAGGATCCTGCTGAGCTCTGAGGAGCAGCAGTGTTGTGGGGGCAGCACAGGGAGAAGTCAGAGAGAAGAGTTCAGGGGCAGGACAGGAATGCAGGCAGGTGCAGGCACCGTGGTGGTGCTCCATGTGGAGCTCTGCAGTCAGGCACGAGCTGGGATCCTGTTCCCCATGCCTGGAGATGGACAGACCTCTGCAGAAGGACCAGGAGGTGAACACCAGAGGTCACATCAGTGCTGTGGGCCCAGGGCACTGGTAAGGCATTCATCTGTGTTGTGCAGAGTCTCAGTCCTACCTTCAGTGCAAACCTTGGTGGTTTCACATAAACCACAGAGGACGTTCTCCTATCATGCTCTTACTTCCTCCTTGTCTGTGGGGTCTCTGTGGTCACTGCAAAGTCCACCCATGGCACTGGTGGCACTGGATCGGTCCTTCCAGGCTCTCACTGGCCAAGCACCTGAGTGCCATCTGCTCTCTGTCCCCAGCAATGTCACTGGGCTCAGAGACCCAACCCACCACCACATGGATGGATGCACTGGCCAGCATCCCTGGCTTCTCTGGGATCAGGCTCTGTCCCACAGCAAACAAGGAAAAGGACTGAGTCAAACATAGTTGTGGGGCTGGTCTGCCCACTGCACATTTCCTGAGCAAGGAAATTTATGTATTTATTAAATTGGTCCTGGCAGAGATGTTTGAGTACATTTTTCTGCTCCCATCAGTCCTCTCTGCTGATAACTCAGCTGCCACAGCAGCTCCTCCTCCCCTGGCCCCACATCTCCTGGACAGGCTCACAAGGAACATCCTTCTCCTGCTGTGGCTGCCGAAATTGCATTTTATTTTTAAACCCTGGGACACAAAAGCCCTACCTTTATCATTTGCCTGCAGTCCCAGCAGCTCCACATATCCTCACCAAGTAACCACTGATCATCAAGTGAATCTGCCAGGCACCAAAGGTGGGGGAGATGCAGATGCCCAGTGTGCCCACAGCTGGTTCCAGCTCCCTGTGGCTGCAAAGTACAGGGGTCTCCTCCCTGTGGGGAGGGGAGAAGGGCTGTCAGGAGCCCAAAGGAATGGTGAGCTTGTGCCTTTCCACTGCAACGTGGGGGCAGGTGGCTTTGAGGACTGAGTTTATCCCAGCCCCGCCAGAATTTATGCACACAAACAATAATAATGGTTCCTTACAGGGGGTTCTTGAGAGGGAAACGTGGCAAACTGGATTACAGCCCGTGCAATTTCATATTCCTCTTTGGAGACACAATTTCAATAATCCTTTTTCTTAATTTATTTTTAATCTCTGTAGCACAGAGCCTGAGGGAGGATGTCGCCAGAGCAGGAGGACTACCTGCCACTGGTCAGCTGAGTGTGAGGAGGTGTCCATGGGGCAATTTGGGTGCCACCCTGACCCCCAGACAGGGCTACTTCTGGAGAAGATTTAGAGGGAGGGATGGATCATGCAGAGATATTGATGCAGCTCTCTGTCCAGGGCAAACCTCAGCCTGATTTGTCCTTAAATGCCCAAACTTTCAGAAGTGTTTGGACTCGATGTGTGAAGCTTGTGTTTTGGTTGGGATTAGCTCCCAGCTGGTTTCTCCAGCCACCAAGCTTGCTACAGAGACTCCCAGGGGAAAGGCCACCTTGCATTTTGGAAGAGAGCAGTGCAAAGATGGGTACAGGCAAAGAGGGAGTCCCGAAACGAAACACTCTGATGAATCCAGTGATGGGAGCTCAGGAATCACACCTGAGCGAGGTGACAGGGGAAAACTTGGTCACTTGTGGTTGTTCAGGGCCAGGACTCTGCTTTCTGGAACAGGCTAGAGCTGGGCCTGCAGCAAATTTACAGCTTGACAAGGATGCTCAGGAGTCCCTGCTGGGGTTCACTTCACCCTGAGACAGGCACCAGCTGACACGTAAATGAACTGGGTATTCCCCCCAGCTTTCACAAAGGCTGGTGCTGGGCTCTGTAATTGCACAGAGTTTTAGTTCAGCTCCTGTTTCGCCTAAATATCTTCAGGCATCACTAATTAAATTGCATTTACTGGGATGACAAGTGTCTTTCTCTTCTCAGCCACAGATGTTATAACTGCAGCTCAGGCTCCAGCACAGCCTGCTTGGACCTGCTGCAGGACCCTCGGGCTTCCCTGGCTCAGGGGTGCTGCCTGGGTGCCTCTCTCAGTGTGAAAACCAAGGGGCAGGCCAGGGATCAGCCCAGCATGGTTCTTATTTCTGCAAATAACTCAGATGGCCACAAATCTGTCTGTAGATGCTTTGTCCTCCTCTCCATGCCCGGTGGGGAGAGTTAATAATAGATGTTGGATGCTGCAGAAGATGCAGAATTTAAATGAATTCCCCTTCCTTCTCAGTAATAAAAATGTTTCTCCCCTAAGAGTCCCTTGATTAATTGATCCAGCAATTGACAAATCAAGGATGGGAACGCATAAAATCCAATAGAAAGGGATGAAAATAGCATTATGACCATCTGATGCAGTCAGCGATGTCACGCAACCAAATGACGGCAGAAAAATGGGGCCTTGGGCTGGAGGAGCCTTCATTAAGATGTGGCAAGGGTATTATTGAGTAAAAGAACATTGATTTTGTTTGAAAGATTTGGCCATCCGTGTTAAATATAATCTCCGTAATGTAATCTCGGGAGTTGCTTTAAATGTCAGCGTCCCTTGGCTACATCTGCTCGCTGGGGCTGCTGCTCCGAAATGAAGATGAAAGCTCCGCTCTCCATCACCCGTGGTGCCCCGTTAGCAGCTCGATGGGCTGTGCCCACGCAGGGGAACATCAGCCCATGGGTTTCCCACAGGGAATACGGGTGTGCCAGAGAGGCCCGTGCGTCTGAAGCAGATGTGACTGTAACAAAACAAGTCATTTACTGAGGCAGGAGCAGCCAACACGCAGGATGTTTCAAAGCCAAAAATCGCTTTAAACTCTGGGCTTTCATGTGAGACTTGAACACCTGGCCAGATCCTCGGCAGCAATTAACCCACGTAGCTCTAATCAAAGTCCTTGGGAGCTGGACCTCCTATCCCAAGTCCAGTCTGACAAATTCTGGTGCAGATTTTTTTTTTCTCTGTCTCACAGATGTCCAGATCCAGCGACAGCAATGCTCACTCAGGGCTGCCATGGGTGTGTGTGGGCTCACTGGGGAGAGGTGGCACTTGCTGATGTCCCCATAGCTCATCAGAGAAGCAGATGCTTCAAGACTGGGGCAAAGCACCATGGAACTCACAGCCCTACAGCACAGCTGATGCCAGGGTCCTCACCCAGGTGGGTGTTTCCACAGAAAAATGGTGTGTGGTGCACTGGTCCCAGCTGGGAGCATGGGCATGGTCCCAAAGAGCCACGAGTCTCGCCTTTCCCGAACCTCAGAGGAGATGGGGATAGCATTCCCTGGGGCACAGTGTGGGAAGGAGTGAGGAGGAGGATCTCTGGTGGGGACACGAAGCCAAAACCCTGCAATTGTTGGTATGAGTGCTCTTCGCTGGCTGCCAGGGGCATCTGCAGTCAGAACCCCAGCCCGGCACATGCAAAAGACTCTCGCTGTTAGAGACAGAGAAGATTCTATGACAGGGGGAACCATGGGCTGGGAAAGCATTAGCAGGACCACGGGAAGACTGGAGACTTTGGATGCAGTTACTCCTGCCTCCCAGGGGTCCAGTGGGCACAGAGAAGGCGGTGGTGCGAAGAGCAGGTGCCTGAGCACAGGGGTTGCATGGCTCTGCTAAAGGAGCACAACAAATGGCATCAAAACAGCTTCCTTGAGAATCAGAAGTGTCCAGGCACAGCTGAAGGCACTGAGCCACTTGACTGTAATGGAGTCAATTTTCTCCTTCAAAGTGCAGCATCTAAACCTTTTTATAGCCACGCACCAGCAGAGCTATTTTTATTCCCTGCCAGATGTTGAAAGCCATTTCTGTGGCTCCCTCTCCATGCCCTTGCCCACCATCCCACAGCCACAATTCCATTGCCCGCTTGAGCACCTGGGAGCTGAATGACAAAGAAGCAGAAAGCTATCACTGCACTCTGGCACTGCTTTGGGGCCAGGAAGGAATCCTGTACAGGTGGGGGCTGGCAGGAGATGGGGAGGGGGGCAGTGGCAGCAGTCACATGTGGCAGGGCTTGCCCCATGTCCCTCCAACAGGAGGCCTGCTCTGTGCATCGCTTGTGGTTGTGGGGCCACAGCAACCAGGAGCTGGGCCTTTGTGTGGTGAGAGAAAAGCGGAGTCCAAGGGAAGAGCAGGCACACTGACAGAAGAAGACCCTTTGGAGGCCCAGAAAACATCTCTGGTGCCAGGCTCCTCAACACCACGGAGATGTGTAGGGTTTGTGAGTAAGAACCCTGGTAGTTTTGCCCTAAATTTATTCTTCTCCTAATAGCCCCTTTTCAGGTAATGGGCTGTGCAAGCCTTTGCTCTGACCAGCTTCTACTTGGCCTGATGGGGAAACCAAACAATCCTTCCCATAGGTCCACTGACTATTTTTTCATCACTGTTGTGACTGTGAAACAAGAAACAGGATAAAATCGCTCTCAAGATCGGCCTGGGTAGTCCTAAGCTAACTCTGAACTAAGCGTTAGGCTTGAAACAAGAGGGGCTTTTCCCAGCATCTTTCCTCACAGTAACTGCAAAGGAGGAACAGCACCACCTTTCCCTGTGGAAAAGGACAGGGCCACCTGCCTGTGACCTGTGTCACCCCAACTGAGACCCTGTGGATCAAATGTAGAGCTCGACATTTGGGGCACAGATGAGACACAAAGTCCTGCCTCCCCTCACAATCAGTCCCAGGGCATGGAAATACAAACACAACTTCCCTTTGGAAAACAAAGGGGAAGAAGAACAAGGAGAAAATGGAAAGAAAATAGATTTGTGTTGGTTGGGTGAATCTGGTCATTTTAAAAAGCAGCAGAGCACAAAGGTGAAAGCATACATGGAAAGCAAAATACAGGAGCTTTTGTGTGATGCCAGCAATTTTCCTTCCCTTCGCTGAGAAAGGAGCTGCCTGGCTGCGTGGTGGTACAATCTGCTCTTTCAAATGGCTCAGTCAAATACCAGCTAAATCACAAAGAGTTCTACAGAGACATGAAGGACACATAATGACAATATTTTGTCATTCCTCCCGCGGATGGATGCGGAAAATGGGAAGGAGAAAAAATAATTACGTTAGGGTTCAGATAGGATTTTGATAGCAGTTACTAAATGAAATGTAAAGGTTATTTCCAAACCCAAACCCTGGATGCTGCTCCAAGCATGAACAGACTGGCAAATTATCTGAATTTTTCAATTTTCTTAATATTGCTCCTATGGATGTGTTTACCACATAGTCTAGCATTGCAAACTTGAATTTAAAAAAAGGAAAGGGAAAAGAGCAAACATTTTACTGGGTACCCAGGCAAAACACATACTGACAGAGCAAGGGCTGGATTTGGTATCTCATTGCCAGGACACCTTGCTCTGGGATAAGAGTAGCAATGAGCAGGACAGGGATTCAGACTACATGAAACAGAGTATTCTGTTTGTGCTCCCAGAGCTTCAGCTCTTCAACCCTGAGTACAACCTGGAGTAGATACTTGGTATTCAGAGAAGGAAATGTGCCTGGCATTGTCCAAACCTGGCTGAGAAGCCTCTGCAATTATGCCTGTTGACTTTGATGAGTTGGTCCTGGGCACAGGCAGCCAGAGCAGGCAGGCACAAGGCTGGCAGGGTTTCTGGAGAAACCCACGCAGCCTTCACACCTGAATTCATAGGAAGCTCCTGCACATCCAGTTTCTGGTTTTTAATCTGGCCAAGTTTACACTGGATTCAGCCTAAACCTTGTCTGAGAATAGGAAAGAAAAGGGCTTGTTGTTGCTTAGACCAGAAAAGTCAGTCTTGAAGTCAGTCCACCAGCCCTAGTGAGGTGACCAATGCGGCAGAGAGGAACCAATAGCCCGACCACCTCAGGGCTGACCTTCTTCCTTGCATCCCAGTGTGCAGGGAGCACTTCCCACAGTGTTCAACACCAGCTGCTTCTTCTTCCATCACACTGGGCTGCAGTCTTGGTTTTGAACAGCTCTTCAGAGTGACTTGTTTCAGATCCTCCTCTCCAGCTGTGTCTTTATCCAGGACTTCTCCCTCTCTGCCCTTATGTTTTATCTGGCTGGGCTGGTCCCTTGTCACCTGTGAATAACTCACCTGACAGCTTCAGACCATCTGTCATTTCATCTGCCTGGTGGTCACAAACCAGTTGTGATCTCTCCAGTGTCTTTGGGGCCAGAACTGACCTGCCTGGCAAGATTTTCCTCTCTAAAACCTTTCCATAATCTGCAGTTCTGGGGGCACTGGCAGCTGATGCTGGTTTTTGCAAATGAGCAGTGGTTCAGTGGCAGAAGGCGAGTGTGGAGCAGGGCAGTAAAGGTGATTGATGGCCACAGTGGTTATTTTCCATAGTGGGGCAGAGACTGTGTTCACTACCATCCCTTTCCATGAGCTGCAATTTTTGTGTTGTTGGTGTTGGCTTTTGCTGACCTGTGGGCTCAATACTGAGGCCTGGTTAACAACATGCCTACTTTCCAGGCAAAGCCTTTTCTTCTCTTCCCATTTCTAAGGAAGCACTGCAAGATCATAGAATCATGGAGTGGTTTGGGTTGGAAGTGCCCTTAAGGATCCCAAGCCAAATCTAGACACCAAACTGAGGTTACCTACACAAGCTTGCTCATCCTTCCTGGGTAAGTGAGGCATCCTGCGGCATTCCAGTTGTCTTTAACATCGTCACCTTATTATTTTTGGTGCTATTCACCACGAGTACCACACGCAGGAGTAGTCACACTACTGCTGTGAGAGCCTGGGAAGCTGCATGTGCTGTCAGTGACACACCAGGAGCTCCCTCTCTTCCCAGACAGAGTATTTACCCTCCCTTACAAGCTCACCCTGGCAGCGGTGAGGGTAGGAGGGTGCTGCCCCTTCACACAGAGCGGGTTGCCCATCTGCATGCTGTGCGTGGCTGTCGCAGATATCAGGCACGGCACCATCTGAGAAACGCCAGAGCAAAATGCTGAACCACAAAGCGCCAGGAGGAAAAGGTTAAAGACCTCTCGAGCGAGAGGCTGTGACTGCAGCCCCCTCCCCCGCCCACCGCGCTGCCGAGCTCCTGCTTGATCCCACATTTTTCTGTCCCGGAATGTGCGCAGGGAGGACTGGCTGCACTCCTCGGAGCTGTGCACGGAATGATGATGAGGTGACATCGTCATGGCAACACGTGCAGATTTCCTGGTCGCCCAGCAACCTGATGCAGGCTGATGTAAGCTGCGTGCTGGCTTCTTCTGCTGGCTGCGCTCCTGCGATGTGTCGGGGAGATTTGTGGTGGCTTTAGCTGGGGTTTTTCATCGCTTGGACGTGCCGTGACATCAGAATGATGAGGATGTTGTTTTGTGTGTGCACGGAGGAGAAGGGACTGAGATTATCTCCTCCGAGAGCCCTCATCCCGGGCGCTGTCTTGCTCGGGGGCACTAATGTGCACAGCTTGTTTTTAGAGGCTTGAAAGTACTTAATCTTGTACTTACTGTAGCTGCTTTGTGTAATACGGACTTGAGGAGACACAAAGATGCCTTTAAGTGATTTCGTCTCAAGCTATCCCTCTTGATTTTTGCATTAGTCTTGTCAAAGGTACAATATTTTTGGGCATGAAGCAGCTGTAAACAGGTCTGATTTTTTCACAGCATGACAGCACACCAGTGCTGTAAGGGAAAGCTGCAGGCCTGATTTTTGTGCAGACCAGGTACCTGCAGAGCTGGCTGACCCATTAGCTGTTTCATGGGTCATCTGCAGTACAGCAAGACTAAATCCTTGTTCACAGTCACACTAAATGTCTGTACACAACGTGAAATGGCAAAAGCCTGCAACATCCTTCTTGCTTAAGGGGGTGTTTCTTTATATGGAGCAGAAAAATGTCTTTACATTGGTGGGTGTGGCTTCAGTCTCTGCTGATGGCCAGATCAGGATCTACAGATGCCAGAGGGATCTGCTAAATGACTCCCAGTTCAGTGATGGTGAGGACCCAGGTAAGATGTGAGAGGTAGCTCATAAGAAGCTCATGTTGCATCAGTCTTCTCCTTGCTTTGGAGAATCTGGTCCTCAGCCTCAGGAAGCAAATTAGCACTTTGGTAGCCAGTGGCCTTAATGGAAGACGTTAATTCAACTGGCACAAAGTGCTCGGCCTTTCAGGCAGCTCTGCTCTGCTCCAGCTCGTGGGGAGGCAGCTCCTGTGAGCCACAAGCACGAAGCAGCCAGGGCAACGAGCTTGGAGAGGGGTGTCCAAGGGCCCTGCTCCAGTCAGAACACGTGCAAATTAGGCAGAACACATCCTGTAAGGAAAGCAAAGCTTCTCAGACTGCTCCACTGTCCCTGTAAGGGTGAGAGAGAATCCCAGGCTGACATGGGGACCTTTGTCTCTGGCATCTCTTCTAAGGTCACGGTGGGCTCTCAATCATCTGGACCTCTGTGGTGAACACCAGCTGGAATCTCATTTGGGAATAAAAAGCAACAGTTCAAAGCAGGGGAAGCTGAATTAGAGCTGGGGGATTAACAACATTCAGCAAGTCCTTCCAGATCTACTGGGCTATCCATTTCTGCCTGCTTAGCCCTTTGTTTGTGCTATGTAGGTCAATGGAAATGATGAAATACTTCTGGTGATGCTACTTGTGGCCCAAGGAGAGAAGCAACAAGAGCCAGCCTGGAAGAGGGGAGGGACAGCAAGCCTTTAATGGGCGAGAATCTGCACTAGCAGGGTAACAGAGAGGGAGAGAGCAGTCCTGGGGGAGGCCAGGACCACCTCAGTCAGCCACTTGCCCTTGCTGAGGGAAGGATGGAGACAAGGGCCTCCTGCTTGTAGACTTGTTCCTGTATCTTCTTGTGCTCTGTGGGGTGAGAAGAGTGGGCACTCAGCAAAGGATGCCATCCGTGCCATCATTCATGAGCAGACAATGCCCTGAGCGGTTTGGGAGAGTCAGAGTATAAAGGATAAAAGTCCCCTGGCTCCGCCAGGAAATCCATGCATGTCCCAATAATTCCAAAATCTAAGAAGGGCCAATCATGATAAATAAACAAGTAAATAACTTAATAATAAATAAAAAATATTGCTGTCAGGTTTCATCAGTATGGCACTGTCAATTCTGCAACGAAGTGTTTCGGAAGAGCCAGAAGAGATTTGTTTCCCAGGTTTCTCATCATCGGGTCCAGGAGATGCAGATGAAGAAATCTGTAAGGAGATTGAGCTGAAGGCTTTTATCATCCCAAAGACAAGTGGAATGGCTGTATACATCACTCCTCAAACATGCAGGGTGTTTTTTAGAGACAGCAGTCTCCAAACAGCTCTTCCACATGATCGATGGTAGTAAAAAGGAATCCGTCACTGTTTGGCTTCAGGCTTTTCACTCAAAACCATGTTTTATACTCTGTTTGCTCACAGAAGGGAAAAAAAAATTACTTCAACAAAGGCTTTATTTATTTGCCAGTAAATTGTGCAGAACCTGAGAAATGAGCATACCAAATTGGTGGTGCTTTTCCCCAGGTCACTCGGATGTGAGTTCCCGAGGTCTGATGCCAGACAAGCAGTCAGCCCCAGCAGTCAAATAGCTAACTCTTGTCCTGAAGCAGCCCTTTCTGCAATCTGCTTTTTTGATATTTTTCAGGGATTACCATCACGCAGAAATTTCCTCCTGGGAAGCCTGTGTTTCTGGAGCAAAAATCAAAAGAGCCTTTTTAGATGCCTCCCTGTCAGGTGCTGTGGAAGTGCCAAACTAAACAAAATTACTGTTGTCTTTTAAGACATGTGCCTAGGAGAGGCTGTGGCAGGCTTTTCAAAAGCCTCTTCCGTGTCATAGACCTTGATAGAACAGCTCTTCCTCCTCTCATCCCTTACCCATCACCTCTCTTTCCGATAACTCAAAAATGGAGAGTCTTCCTTTCTCACTCTTTTTTTTATTTTTGAAAATTTGTTCTCTCTTTCTTTTGGATATTAAAACCACTGCAGTTATTATTTCTTTCCCATCCTGTCCTGTCCTATTTTGTCAAGTAAGTTCTTTGAGGGGATACACCTGGAGCAGGATCTCCAGCTTCACTCACAGGGCTGCCCCTACGTTGTATGGCTCAGGTAGGGATACTTGTATTGCTCTCGTGGGAGCATTTTCTCCCCAGTGGAACATTTTTGGCTGAAAACTGACTTCTTTGTTGCCAAGAAAACTGACTTCTTTGTTTTTTCTGTGAGAAACTCAGCTTTTCCATCAAAACCCTCAAGTGCCGGGAAACAATGTGGTAGAGGACACAACAGATTTGTTATTCCTTGGGAAGTTGTATGGATGCTTATGAACCCCTTGGAAGTGCCTGAAAGGCACCTCTCTGGCCAAACCCGCGTCTATCTGGCAGTGGGAGGTCTCTCCCTGCAGCCTTCCTTGTTCCATGCAGCCTTGGCCACCAGCAGGTCTCCAACATGAGGCCACCAGGAAGGGTTTGGGTCCGGCTAGGATCCCCCTTGACTTCTCCTCTGCCTCCCACCACGGGCCTGCTGTAACCACAGTGTTTGGGGAACATTTGTGGTAAAAACTGGGATGAAGGTCGGTTTTACCAGAGCCATCACAAGGAAGAGCTTATCCTCTGTCTTATCAGTGCCAAGGTAGTGCAGGCATTGCACCAGCGAGGGCTGGAAATATAAACTGGTTTGCAAGCTGGCTTGACGCCAGCCACCAGCACTGAACCAATTCTTGCAGGCTACAAGCACAAAAACTCTGTCTGAAGCTTGGGGAATTTCATTATTTTTAATATTCTGCAAACACAAATGACCCCTTAGGTGGGCAAACGCCACCTCATCCTCAGGCTTCTCACCAGGCACAAACCGTGCCCTGGGGGGTGTATCACAAAACCGCTGGAAACCTGAAGGAAGTGAGGAAGCTTGACTTGTTTAAAGCCCTTCTTCTCCTGGCTGTTGTGTTTGGGTGAATGGTTTATTATCTTCTGCCTAATTGCTTTGCTTCCCAGCCCATTCACAGAAAATCTGGGAGCAGCACCAGTCTGCCTCCCTCCCGGGAGTGGAAATAACAGCGCTGGCGGATGACATTTGCAGGGTTTTTTTTTTTTGAGGGAAGGGAATTGTTCCTTTTATTTTTTGTTTATGAAAGACTGAGAAAAGTCTCTCTGTTTGCAGATTGATCTGTTTGCTTTAGTTGTGTCCCATTTGATTGATTTCCTGGAAATCAGACACAACTGGCTTTGTGGAGGAGACCTCTTCCATGCTCTCGGCATCAAGCTTGTTCAAGAAAAGGGGGAATGCAAACCTGGGATAATGGCAGGCAGAGGCTGCTCTTACCTCTGCACTGCCAGGCCACCAGCCCTCACCATCTGTGCTGGACATGGGACTGCCCATGGGGGTGACTACAGCTCCTTGGTTCTGCTTCTTCCCACTTCCCCCTTGGGAACGGCAACACATCCTAGAGACAGCTCTGCAGAGACTGTCTGACTTTCATATAGTGAAAGGATTAAGGACATCTGTGCCTCTTTCCAGCTATCTCACAGTTTGGGGTTGAAGAAGACATTTGAATTCTTCGTTTTCAGTCCTTTTTTTTCTCATAAATACAACGTGGGGATTATTCTGGCACTTGGAAGGGAGGCACTGCCATTGCTGTTGCTGTTATTGTTGATACTGGTATTGCTGCTTGAACACCTCCAGGGACGGGGCATCCACAGCTTCTCTGGGCATCCTGTTCCAGTGCCTCACCTCCCTCAGAGTGAAGAATTTCTTCCTAATATCTAATCTAAACCTACCCTCTTCCAGTTTAAAGACATTCCTCCTTGTCCTGTCACTACATACCCTTGTGAAAAATCCCTCTCCAGCTTTCTTTTAGGGCCTCTTGGCAACTTATTTCTGGATCTTCCCAGCCCTGCCTCCCTGTCCTGGGAGACCCTGGGCTGCGATACCCATCTCTGTCCTGGGCCTGTGGGGGCAGGGAAGGGTAGCAAGAGTGTTGTCCTGAGTTGCTCAGCCCAAAGTCTGGCTGCAGAGCTGGCTTCAAGGCTCAGGAGCTGTTCCTATCTGCCCTAGAGGAGAAGGATAGGCCAGGTTTTGGTTACTGCTGACAAAGCAAGCCAGGATTTCTGCTTTGTACCCAAGCCTGGGTCTTCCTTCTCCTTGCCCCTGGAGCAGCCATGGGTGTGCAGCCACTCACCTCTGTATTTGGATTTTTCCCTCAGCAATCCCACGTTTCACCAGAAGGCCGAGATTTTAAGCCCCACAAGTGAAACACAAGCAGAGATATAGGGATACAGGATACAGGGAGCCTCGCTCAGAGGTGGCCCCTGGGTGTTTCCTGGGCTGCTCTCCCCATGGAATGTTGGTGTGAGCTGGGGCTGGCACTGGCTGTGGGGCAGAGGGGGTCACAGGGCCCCTCCAGCCCCTCGGAGCTGGCTCCTGTCGAGGAGCAAACTGAGGACAAGCAGCGGTGAAGCCACTGAAGCAGAGCAGGTCCACAGGAGCTGTAGCCTCCAGGTAAAACACAGCTGGGGCTGGGAAAACAGGAGATGATGGAAACAGCTAAAGGCACTTGGCAGCCTTTTGACTCCCAGCAGAAATGTTCTGTCATGTTCATAGCAAAAGAGAAAGAAATTTTGCAGAAATAGGGAAGTAAGAAACTGGTCTGGGCTGCTGAGCAGGGAGTCTGTCAGAGGGGATGACTGCCTGTGCCTGTGCCTTTCTGGACAGGTATCACTGAACTGGTTCCTAAGGATGCCCTGGGATGGGTGTTGGCAAGATCTCCAGGCATTCCTTACTGCTGGAAAGACCTGCTCGCCGTCCAGCACTTCGTTACTGCTGGAAAGACCTTTCCAACATCCAGCCCAACCATTTCTCCCTTCTCTAACCCACACAGAGCCCTGGTTCAATCCATTTTTCCTCTCGGGTCCTTTTGTGAACACCAGCGGTGGTTGTCCCTGTGGCTGCTGGCAGCTGCGCCCCGGGCACCCCTCTGTCCTCTCGAGTCAGGGGCTCGCTCTGAGGTGGCTTTGTGGCAGCTGGGCCACGCTGGAGGGGAGAAGACAAAGCGAGAAGAAGAAGTAAAAGCCAAGAAACAAGGGTGAGGACAAGTGGTAGCAATTTGCCTCCCAAGTTGCTCATTCCAAGCATGCTTGAACGCTGCCTTTGCATAACGTGTAGGGCTATATTTGTCCGTGAGACAGAAAGGGAGAGAGAGAGAGAAAATATTTTTCCATTGATGTCATTCTTGCTCACTTTTTCCTCTAAGAAAATCAATGTCCTCTCCAGTCCTTTTCATTCCCTTGCCCTCCACCCTGCAGACTCACAGCCCTGCCCCTCCTGAGCAGTGGTGTGCTGGATTCCTCTTGCTAATGATGGTTGGGGCTTTCAGCCCTCCAAATCTCACACCTCCTTGGAATTTCTTCTGGTTCTTCCCCTGGCAAGCATCTTCTCCCCCTCCCCTGTTTCAAATCTCCCTGTTCCTCTACCTTCCCTCCCCTTCAAACTGGGATGGGGAATGGAAAGCCCTTTCCTGGGGCTGGTTCCCAAGGGTTCCAGACCAGCTGCAAAGGAGAATCTGTGGTGGGAATGATGGGTGATGGTGCCTCTGGAGGGGTTCTAGCACCCCGAGGCAGGTGCTGCTCTAGGCTGGGTGACTGCCTGTGGGAGCTGGGGTGGCTTGCAGGTGATTTCAGAAGGTGCATTTCCCAAGGGGCTCACTAGCTTGTCTGAAGGCCACCAGAAAGCCAAGAGCAGTTTCTTGATCTCAAGAAGAAACTTCAAATGCATGTATTTCAAGCAGATCCTGCTTCCTGATCCTGGGATATGCCCTCCTCCCTTGCTCAGGGAGATGTTCAGCTCGAGGAATGCAAGTTTTTCTCTAACAAATCAATGTCCTTGAAACATCTAACACCTTTTTAGCACAGCCAGGAGAACTTTTCCTGTGAGAGGAAAATGAAAAATGATCACAAAATTGTGATTAAACTTGATTTCCTTTTTGGCTTTAAATTAACCTGACAGCTGGAGGATTTTGTATCACCCAAGGAAAACTATATGGTAATATTGACATTTCTTATTCCCTAGGTGCTAAACCTTCAAAAATGCAAAGCTGCAGCTGTGCAATTCAAAAAGAGATGCAGCACATTTCTGTGCCACTGTTAGCTCAGTGTTAACTTCTTGTGGAGCAAAGAGATGCCACTGCTTCCCTCAGCAAAGCCTTGGGACCCAGGGGCAGAGGACAAGCAGCAGCAGGGAAGTGCTCAGGCCGGGGTCTCTCCTTGCCTGCTTCCCCTGGGCAGTGGAAACACCTCTGACCTGGGACTGGCACAGTCTGGTATCTCAGCAGAGCACAGTGGGCAACTTTCTTCAGAATTTTAAAGTTTGGATTTGGAAACAGATGCCAAATAGGAAAGTAGTCCCAGTGTGTAGCATCAGCCAGAGTTAATGTGAAAGGTGTGGTGCTACTTAGTCTGCCTTGCCAAAGGACCCAAACTCCCAAGAGGTGCCCAGAGCTGAAGTCCAGCCCTGACCTGTCCTGTCTGGCACTCACATGCAGCTCCTCCCTGCCACTTTAACTGCTGCCTGACCTGCCCCTTCCTGCAGAGACAGGGAGCTGCACTTCGACCTCCTGGTTCAGTGCCAGAAAAGTGGGTTCAGGGTTTGGTTACTAATGCCTGTTGGCTAAAACCCTCGGCAGCTGAGCACTGTGCTTCCATTGAGATGTCTTCCCTAGAACTGTCATCCCAGCTTTCTTGTGTTCAGAGTCTCCCCTGTTTATGATCTGTTTCCCTTAACCTCTCTGCTGTAGTGCTTCATTTCCAGGGAAGATCAATAAAGGAGTTAAGCTGACTGGGTCTCAGGGCGTCTGTAACAGCGGCTCTTCCACTGCCTTGCTCTTTGGAGGGTTTTCATTATGCTGTTCAAAAACACTCCAGCATGTTTCAGGGCAAAAGTTGTTAGACCCTCTTCACTGACTGATCTTTTCCGTGTGCTTCTCCCCCCCCCCGCCCCCCAAATTTATGATCCAGCTCAAGTGCTTACTGTAATGCTTGTAACAAAATTTATGCTGAGATCGCCTTCTCCCATGTCATCCAGTCCCTCTGGTTTTCCTGGAAAAACAAAACAAAACAAAACCAAACCAAACAAAACCCCACAAAAACATCTGTGAAGCTAAACATTGGATACCAGCAGCCAAAGCCCCATCCCTGCAGGTTATTGTTCTTGCGAGCAAGTTCGCATCAAGCTTTCTGGCATGTTTGCTCTTGGACTGATGGGGCTGCAGATAGAGAGAGCAGGAGCAGATCTCTTCAGGGTGGAAGAAACAGTCCCTGTGGGAGGCACAGAGCGGGGGGACCAGCAGAGCACTGCGCTGATCTTTGCTCAACATCATCACAGTCCAAGGAAAACTGCGCGGTCAAGGGCCGGGTGCTCTTGTGCAAAGTGTCTTCGAGGTTACTCCAGGAACAGCTGAGAGACCTCCCAGGAAAAGAACCCCTGGGGAGCTCTCCTGAGCTGACTTCCCTGCCTGAAGCACTGCTGGTCTGGGAGTGGGACGCCCATCAGCCTGGAGCACCCGCTCAGCTCACGCAGCCGAGCACCCCTGGGCTCTGCATGTGGGGCAGAGGCAGGAGGCTGTCACACATGAGGGCAGGACAAGGGACAGAGATTCCCAAGCCACAGTTGGAGCTCACAGCTGCAAAACCTTCCTGCTGTAAGTGACGAAGCCAAATGGCTGCATCCCTGCCTGGAGCAGCAAGCTCCTGTCGGTGTGACAGTGGCTCTGAGGTGATGGAGCAGGACAGAACAGCCCAGGTCACAACCAGCACCAGGCCTTGCCTTACCTCTTCTCCTGTTGGTTTACCTTGCCTGGTGAGGTAGGTCTGAAAAAATAGTGGAGAAAGCCCTTTGCTCAGCCTTTTTCTGAAGCAGAACAGATGCCTCTGGCACACAGCAGCTCCACGTAATAACTTGGGATGGGAGCCTCTGTGACATGGAGGCAAAGCTTAGCCCAGCAAGGGCTGGAGGCAGCCACTGCCCAGGACATGCCATGCCAAGAGCTGTGCTTTCACCCCTGGACACATGTGCATGGACACACACACACACAAACACGTGTGCCCAGCTGCCTCCTCAGGGCCCTCCCTGCACACGCAGCCATAAATGGATCCCAGCGTGATCGCATGAGATTTGGGAGAAGGCAGATTAGAGGGCTAACCACAGGCAAATGCAATTATAGAAAAGTAGTCCAATAAATAGAATTATGCTCTCCCACCCCCAGCAAAGGATTCCAGACAGGCCTTGAGCAAGTTTAGGGTGAGGGGAAATCAGGCACTGGACATGGAGATTACCATGGATCTGGAAACAGGGAAGTGCATGAGGCTGAGGGAAAAATCCCGACATCCTTACCTGCAGCATTCAGTGTTTGCTTGGATGCTGCACTGGGCCAGGCTGGCCCTTTTCCAGTGTGTAAAGGCAAAGCCAGCACTCAGGTAGGTGCCTTCTCCTTGTCCCCTGCCACAGCAGCAAGCCAGGGCACGGCCTAAGCAAAGATCAGACTTGTTCTGCTTTCTGGCTTGTCAGTAACCAGGTGACTTTTCTTCATTTAGCAACACAAGGTACTAAGGAAAAGCTTATTCTGCCAGTGTAACCTCACCAAGCACAGGTGGTCAGAAACATGAAGGACGATTCATTTCCCGTTGTTATTAACTAACCAGCAGCAGAATTTTCTACCTTAATAGTCCCATTCACTAGCCAGTCAAAAAAAAAAAAAAATACTCCAAACAGTCTTGCAAATGATCTCATATCAGCACATGCTCCATTTCCCTCGTATTGTCACTCTCACCACTGCACATCTACATGCCTCTTCAATACTTGTGGGGAGGGTCATCCCACCACTTCCCTGGGCAGGCATTTCCAGTGCTTGGCAAACCTGTCCATGAAACTTCTTTCCTAATAGCCAACCTAAACCTCCCTTGGTGCAACTTGAGGGCATTTGCCCTTGTTCTGTCAGATGTGGTAACCTTATAACAGCAGAAATCTGAGTGCAGACAGGAACACAGAGCCCTCTTGTCCAACCAAATCAGCCAGTAAGCTAAAGAGCCTGAATATCAAGTCCAGTCAGGAAGAGCATAAAAGGTTGCTTGGCTGATGCCAGGAAGCCAACCAATGGACCTGAGCAGTTGTTGATCATCATTTCCTATTATCTGGTTGTTAACACTGGGGCATCAGCGCTTGCAGGGTTTAGTTCCGAGATCCTGCTACTCTCCTCTACTGGCTTTGAAGGTGGTGCTGCCACCATCCCCACCAGGCTGCACTAAATCTAACCCTGCCAGGAAATGGCTACAAATTAGGGCTGTTCCCACATTGCCAACTGAGCCTAATTAAAATGGGAAACAAGTTGTTTTTCCTCAAAGAGAAAATAGGTTTTGAGAAAGGCACTAACTCGGATGCTGTTGGTCTGATTCTTCTTTTTCTCCTGTTCCTCCTCCTCCTCATCACACAGATCCAGACCCATTAACTTTTTGGTAGGAAAGCCATGCTGAACCCAGGGTTTGCTTGCTCCAGCCTTGCTCTGCACTTGGACAGCCCAGACTCCCCAGCTGCTGGAGCTGCACTCTGGGATACAGATCATGGATGAGATGCAGCAACCAAATTGCCAGGACCTGGCCAATGCACCAGCTGTAGGTGAGAAATAGGCCCAAGCCTACCAAATGCTGACAAGGAGAAAAGGAGGCTCAGAGTGGACTTTACTGTTCTCTGCAGCAACATGAAAGGAGTTTGTAGTGAGCTGGGGGTTGGTCTCTTCTCCCAAATTACAGGCGACAGGACAAGGATATTAGGAATAATTTCTTCACCTGCCCAGGGAAGTGGTTGAGTCACCATCCCTGGAGGTATTTAAAGACACAAAGATGTGGCACTTAGGGACATGGCTTGGCAGTGCTGGGTTAATGGTTGGCCTTGAGGACCTTAAAGGTCTATTTCAACCTAAAAGATTCTGTAATTCAGTGGTGCACTACAGCTCAACAATCCTAACACCAGGGACCCACCCTGCCTTTCTCTGCTGGCCCTAGGCCAGTGCAAAGAGGCTGAAGGACACAGTGCAATGCTGCCATCCCATGCCCTTGGAAACCCTGACCCAGGAACCTTCTCCCCTTCAAAACCCACTTAAAGGTCTACATATATATATATGTATGTATATATATATATACATACACATTTTCTGATCTTCTAGACTCAGAGCTCATGCAGTGTAGCAGGGTCACAGGCTCGAGTTTTGTCCTGGAAAGGGACTTCTGAAATTGAAAGCTGAGCAGCTCACAGCACCCCCTAAGTTGGATCCCCAGGTCAAGGCCACGGAAGTGCTGGATCAGGCCAGCTGAAAGTGCAGTCTCCTGACTCCAACAGCAGACCCTGGGAAGGGTTTAATGCCTGGAATTATGATTTCCTCATGAACAGGAGGGGATGCCTTTGTGCATGGTACCCCCTGATTGATTCCTCTCTCTGAAGCTGCCCAATCACTTCTCAAAGCTGTGCAAGCGTTTGGCAGCCCCAGCACCTCACAGAGATGGGCTCTACCATTTCCAGGCCATGGAAAGCAGTGCCTCACATGGCCTATCTGAACACACCAGCAAGTGATTTATCTGCTGCCCCTGGTTCTTCTATTACAGGACAATTAATGGTCCTTTTTTGTGCACCTGCTCTCATCATTGTAAGCAGCTCTTCTCCAGACTAAGACATCCTTATATATTTAATGATTCCTCAACCAGGAGCTGCTCAGAAGACTTTGATTACCTTTGGTGCCTTTCTTCATAGATTTTTCTACTCTTCCCTGTGTGGAAGGAGGTGGGTGCAGCACCTTCAGGGCAGCCCCTGCGGTACCAACATTGGCTGCGAGGCTCTGTGTCTGTGGTGGAAAAGCATCTCTTTTTCCAGAGGGGTTTAACACCTCCAAAGCTGTGAGCGTGGCATTCCCAGCCTCACCCGCACCGTGCTGCGGGTACCGCGGTCCCTCGGCTGAAGGCATTTGCTGGTTTGGAAAGCAAAGAGCGCTGGTCCGGCCGGAGTCTGCAGTTCAATCCTGCCATCTGCAGCTCCTGGCTGGAACTGCGGCAGCATCTCCTGCCCCAGAGTGGGCAAACGACCCCTTATTTAAACAACCTCCTCAGGTGAAGTTTCTGGGTTTAAAATTCCCGGAGGTGAGAACAGGAGAAACAGGGCTTGAAGAGGAGCGAATATACTGTAAATGAGATAAAGTCTTTTATCGAATGATTAAGTAGTTAAAACACATGCCCCTGACAAATTAAGATGAGATTAGCCTCGGGGGAGTGTCTGCTTATCAGCAGCACAGGGGGCTAAAAGCTCTGTTGTTTCTCAGAAGTCCTTACACAATCTATCCATTTCAAGGGGGAAAAAACCTGTTTGTTCAAATACTTCGCCCAGGAAATTCCAACTTGCCAAAGCTCTGCTAGCCTTCAATGCTTTTTTCATAAAATCATAGAATGGTTTGTGTTGGAAGGGACCTTAAAGATCAATCCCCTGCCACCAAACCAATTCTTCTGCTGGTGTGTCCCTCTGCCACCCCCGGAGCTGTCCTAATCCCCATCCAGATCTCACCGCTTCAGATCCCCGTGCTGGAGGAGAACATTGTGCTCCATCCATCTGAACTCCTGTATTATACATGGCATGGCACGTCAGTGGATTAATGAAGTCTTCATTAAATCAGAGCATATCTTGTCAAAAAAAAAAGAGAAACAATCTGTTCCTGACCTAAAAATTTCTACCTCTGACTTTCTACCACTGGGTACACTTGAGTCTCAGGCCTCTCTAAAGGCTCTTCCATTGTTCAGTCAGAAGAAAAAGGGAGTTTTGGAAATCCTGTCCCCTTTTTTACTGACTCACTGTGGAGCTAGAGAAGGAAATAATTCTTCTATGCCTCGGTTGATTGAACAGAATCAATTCATCCATGAAGTGTCTTGAAAGCCATGAATATCTGCATAAAGGCCTAATGGCAGTTACTTCTTTGTTAATGCTATGTTAGAAGTACATCATTATATTCAAATAATCAAAGGCTCTTGCTTAGTATCTCATGCAAAACTCCCACCTCAGTGACAGCAGCCTGTTCATTAGAGAAATTATTTTTTTAAATGTGTGACTCATGAATCCCTCTAATGTAGGTCAGTGGGAATGTGTGTCAATCCACCACCAGCCTGGCAGCACGCAGGGCACATCCTGAGGCACAGCCCCGATGGCTCAGTGAGGACACCACAGCTTCCTGAACCTCTCAGCAGCTTTGCAAGCAGCTTCTGGCCCTTGCCTTCCTCGGTTTGGAGCTTCCAGCTCAACAAAGCAAAGCTGTTTGCTCAGCCTGCTGCCTCTTGGACGTGACTGCTGTCCAGCAGCATGACCCTCTCCCAACCTCGGGGACTAGGAGAGTAATAAGGCCTTAAAGTGAAATTGCACAAGGGTAAAACCCCAGAAATTGTTTTTACAAGTGTGGTTTAATGGGAAAAGGCTTCTTCTATCCCATATTCTGCATTTGGCCCTAAACCCAGCCTGCTGCCTAAGAAGTGCCTGCGAGGCCATGCCTTCACGTCTCAGCAGCAGAGCTGAGTGATTACAGATGCCGGCCTTTCCTAGGATTGTTCTCATGAAGTGAACATTGAGTAGGAGAGCTGGATCCGTCGCCTGCTCAAAGAGCTGAGCCAGAAGGGCTGTTTCCCAGCATCTGTTAGCACGAAGCTGTCAGGTAGGCTGTCTGTCAGTGCCTGGAGGGACACGGGGTTTGTGAGCTCTCCAGGTTATCCCTGTCAGCGCCAGGAGCAGGGTCAGAGCCTGCAGGGAACAGACTTTCCCATGGATGTGGTGACCCAGGTCCGCAAGCAGGAGTAAGCTGAGATCTCTTAGCTTGCCTGGCGTGACTTTCCCAGGCCCCAAGATTTTGTTCCAGGGCAGCAAAACACAGAAACCTCCCCAGAGCTTCTCTGCAGTCACCTCTGGCACAGGCACTTGCTGGAGGGGGTGGTGCTTGCACCAGGAAACTTCTGAATTCACCTTTGCTTCCCTGTACTCAGGCCCATCCATGCCCAACTTCACACTCACTGCTCCTCTTCCTTTATTCCAGCCAGTCCATGGAGTATGCTCCTGCCCCATCCAAATTTAGGGAGTTTCTGATGCCTCCTTTTGGGAAGGAGGAATGATGTCAACCCCTCCCCAGGCCAGAGCCAACACTCAAATTAGGAGTTTGCAATGCTGAATGTTACAAAGACCGCTCAGAGTCCAGAATTCCCCTCTGCTGCCTTTAGTGAGAATTCTGCCTGGCAACCAGGGCCCAGAAGGAAATGTCCAGGTCCACCACAGCACATGGCTCCTTTTGGCTTCCTAATATCTTCAGCCTGATGTGGAAGGCTTTGTCCAAGGGACCTCAGTGGGAACCAGTGATATCTGGAAGCCATGGGTCAGCTGTCCAATTCATCTTCTAAATTTGATTAAACATTGTGCCGGCCATTACCGATTGCCCCAAAAGCTTGAAACTGTTTATTTTTTTCTAATGGGGGAAAAAAAATCCCTTGGTTTCATCTGATATAATAATGAAAAGGAAAGCTTTTATGCCAGTGTCTAGGAGCAAAAAGGGAAGTATCAGAAAAAGGAAGATCTGGCACTAACAGCTACAATTTTCTTTTAACCATTCTTCTTGCAATCCAATACAATCAAGACAGCCTGACAATCTCAGTTTCATTTCACATCTCCTATCACCTGTGACTTCTAGAGCATGTGGAATGCTGGTTTGAAAAAAAAACCCAAAACCCCAAAATCCAAACAACTAGACACATTAAAATTTCCACAGGTTAATGACTGTGTTTAGGTCCAGCAAATCATACACACCATTGGTAAGCAAAGCACCATCCTGCTCCATGGATGGAGATGTTACTTGTGTCACTCAGAGATAAGGAGAAGGGGTTTTAGGTCATGGAATCCAAGGATGATGGAGAAGATTCACTCCACAGCTGGGCCTCCTACCTTATCTCGGCATTTCTCTGTGTGTGGAGCTGGGAACCATCATTGCAGCCCAGCTCCTCAGCATCAGGCAGATGTAAAGAGGATGGGAGGGTGGATATAGGACACAGGATGTGCAAGAGCCATTCCTCCCACTTTTCACTGCAATATTCCTGCAAGTTTTTTATTGTGAGAAAGCTCTACTCCACTAAGTTGCTTTTCCCTTGATTTCAGGCCAGAAGATCGTTTGCAATCTGCTCGGCTGATTCAAAATGCCTGTGGGATACCACCCTAGAGAATACACATTCTATTGAATACCAAGTACCTTTCATATAGGCAATAGTACTCCCTCCCTCTCTCCATGGCAAGTATTGCAGCTCAAACCCTGGGAATGCTTCAGGAGATGCATTCATCATCTGGCTGAATAATTCAGTGTATGGAGATGATATATTTCCTCCCCTTTTCTTGAATGTGTTGCTTTTAAATGCATAATACTGTTTGCACAATAATCTTTCATCTCGCACAGCCAGCCACGATACAGAGGTATTTCTGTGGCAGCTTTGCCTTTGATGCTGGATGGCATCAAATCTAATGGATGGCATGTAAAGCAAGGAAATAATATTTCCTCAAGTGGAAAGCTGTGTGCATTATTTAACCTGCGCCAGCCTCACGTGGACCAGTTTTCCTCTCAGGGAAGGGATGTGGGCTGGCTCTCCCAGACCTCTGGTATCCCAGAAACAATGCCAAGTTTTCCTGAGGTGCTACAACAAAGATCCTTCCCATGGTGGTTTAGGGAAGGAGGGGCAAGGGAAGGGCTTGGATTTAAGTCTTGCAGTACCTCAGCCCTTCCCAGGGGCTTTGTGAGGAACAGGTTTCCTCCTGCCAAGTGCTGCGAGCAGCGAGACGAGCGCTCAGGCCAGGGAGCCTCTAGATGTCACTGCCAGGCAGCAGAAACGGACCCCGGAGCCACAGCGGGCCGGGGACACCCGGCCCAGGCACTGCTGGCTGCAGGGACACAGGGTGGCAATGGCCAGCCTGGGGGGGCTTTGGGAAACCTGCTCTGAAGAGGCTGCTGCGCTTTGGGACTGCCAGGGCATCCCCCTGGCCAGGGCTGAAAAGGTGCAGCTGTTGCAGGGTGGGACCAAGTGCAAGGAGCGTAGCCAGAAATTGCAGGTTAAAGTATTTAATGCAAGGAACTGCCAGGTGAGAGTGAGGCATTTGAGCTGCAGCCCTGCAGCAAGGAGATCCTAAAGGCAGGTGCTAAGGCTGAGCTCGAGAGTGCCAAATAGAGCTGGCACCCCCCAGCAGAGAGGTGATCCCAGCACTTGCCTGTGCTCCTGCTGAGCCACCTGAACGCAGGGAGGGGTCTCTCCTGACAGAATTTCCATTGCCTCCTGCTCAGAGGAGGACAGGTACCACTTCTGAGAAAAGGTCACCATCTGGCTGAGGGAAGCAGTGAGAGCTGAGCGCTGCCAGGCACCCCTCCAGGCTGCACACTGGAATACCAGTCCCTCACTGCTGCTGCACCCTTGCTCGAGAGAGGCCTGTGAGTCTGCAGCCCATGCTCAGGGCATCTGCTGTGGCTGCTCCCTGCCTTGAGAAATGCCTTGCATTAAGAAGCAAAACCAAAAACCATTAGTGCACACCATAAAGTGCACGGGCCAGCGGGCTGCTCACAGCCAGGGTCTAACCCAGCCTTCCCCTCTCCAGCCATGCATGTGGCTATGAAATAATGAGCCCTTTTTTTTTTCCTTATGTTATAGTTATTCTTTCCTTAAAGAAAGTTATATGTTCCCTTGTAGTTATTTTTTCCTTAAATGTTATAGTTATTCTGTATAAATTGCAGCAGCAGCTTCTCTGTGAGAGACCAGAGGCACAGCCGAAGTGGAGAGGGAGGTTCAGTTACTCCACAACTGGCCATGGACACCCCCAGTACCCCATGCCAACAGCAGGATGTGTTCACTGAGGCGTGGGCATCAAACCACAGCCTCCAAGGTGTCTGGGAAAGCCTGGATCCAGGCTGCATGTTCAGGAAATAGACCCTGTAAGTAAGACATGTGAGAACTTCCTCCTCTGCCCATCTCGGCATGATGTAGGCACAGCCTTTGCCAGGCAGATGTAAGACACGGGGCCTTTGGGTCTCAGGAGAAGGGCAGCAAACAGCAGGGCTTCGAGATTACACCCAGAGATTATGCTTGCAGGGTCAGCTGTCACCACTTCGGCACCTAAGTCCTTCTAATGCTAATGGTTGGCTTAGATCCTACCTAATTTCATCAGCTCTGTATCCCATCTCCAGTGCTAGGGAGCTCAGCATCACTAATCTCATCTGCTTCAGCCTGCTTCTTACCCTCTCAAGGGCTTTAGCCTCATGAAGATTTAAAAATAGAGCATTTGTCTGAGGTCCTTCTCTTCAGTTTCTAACAGCAGATTCTCATACGGCTTTTCAGACTTGTGTCCCTGAGGATGAGGAACTGATTTTAATTTAAAAAAAATCAGAGATGATATTATCATAATTGGATGAATCTCAGAGCCTTCACAAGTGCCAGAAACCTCATGGGGCCCATACTCACATTTCAGAGCTGGCAAACACAGATGAAGGGGCCCAAAGATTTTAATAGGGGCACCATCCCCTTAAAGTTGGCCTTCACAGCCTAATCACACACAGATGAGATGTAGAAGTTTTCTCTCTTAGTCTAACACCCCTCTCATCTGAGCTGCCTTTGTTTTCAGTGTTGGCCCCTGCATTTGTGAAATGTATTAAGCTTCTTGTTGCTCTTGGAAATAATAGTTACCGCTGTATTAAGGCCAAATCATTGCTTTTCTCCCTTATTGACCCTTTTTTTTTTCAGGCTACCAAACACCCTTGACTTTGCTTGTGGGATGGTTAATCAACAAGTCTGTCACAATGATGGATTCCTCCTGAATTGTTGCTTAATTAGCTTGGTTGGAGGTATAAATCAAGTGGAATACCAATTCTTCCAATGCCACAGACAGGCGGCCATGCTCAGCTTGACAGCAGTGAGTTATTACTCTGGCCCAGTGCAGGATCAGCCTGCAGGCACCAGCCTGCAAACCCAGAGGGGACATGGGTGGGTCCCTGAGAGTGCTGCTGCGCACAGAGCCACACAGAGCTGGGAGAAGGGCTGGTGGCACAGAGCTCAGCTCCGTGCCTGGGGACACTCCCCAAAACATCACCTCCATCAGCTGCTCACGGAGAGATAACTCGGTGATGTTTCTCACCTGGGGTGCCTGGTGTCTGTGCCTGCTGTTTAATGAAGAGGAGACATTTCAGTGTGTGGCCAGAGTGAGTTATGAGACAAGGATCTTTGCCTCCTGACAGGCAGAACTGCCTTCCACAGAAAGGCAATTATGCATTGCAACAAAGGGAGGAAGTAACAGGTTGGCTGCAAATTAAGATTTTTAAGATTGGTCTTAATGGCTTGGTATTTTAATAGATGAGACTTTCACACAACAAGAATGTATTTAAACCAGTGGACTTGAACTGAATTTTGCAGCTTTAACAGAGATGACTTCTCTGTAGCTACAAAGAGCTTGTTCCCAGCAGGTCTGAGCCATCTTGAGCCATCCCTGAACTGTGTGGTGGAAATCATCCAGGAGTACTTCAAATTTTTTAAGTACCCTTTTTGAATTCCCAGGCTAAGCTACATAAACCTTTCTCTGAAATAGTTCTACTAATAAACCTTTTCAGCAAAGCATATTTATTTTTCCATGGCCCCCTTTTAATCTTCTCTCTTCGCCAACATTTGCAGCGGGCTTAATTAGTGATTAACGATCTCAGGTGGGATGTGTAAGTCCCACTTTGGAGAAGGGATCAGTTTGTTCAAAAATTACTGAAGAAACATTAAAATGGTCTAATTTTATTGATTTCCCCTTCCTCTCATTTCCAGTGGATGAGTGGGTTCAGTGGCCCCTCTTGCCTAGGACCTGCCTACATGAGTAATGCTCTCCAAGCTGCTGAACGGGGCACTGACACAGACTGACCTCATGATAACAAAGATCCAGGTCTCTTCCTTACCTTGTGATGTAGTTGTTGCTCCAGTGTGCAACACCTCCCTGCCAAATGGGTAAATCTTCTGCTAGCATGTGGATGCCTCAATGGAAACTTGTGCAGAGGGTCTGGGTGAGGCACGGTGGGAATTGTGTTGCCATGGCAACCCTGGATTTCTTTCATCCATTGACATTTGCATCCTTCTTTTTTGGCATTTTCACAAATAGAGTCTTCAAAGATTATTTTTTGTGGAATAGATCACTAAATTTGCTGTTATTGCCATGATAAAAAAGTATGAAGTTCATGTGTGGGTACAGAAAGGTTACAGTTATTTTGCAGGTTTAAGTTAAATTTCTGAGCAGAAATTATGTCTGAAGAAGCCATACATTTTTAAAGACATCAGGACAGAGGAAGAGAATGCAGTTCAGATAAACCTGTCTATTCCCAGACAGTCCCAATATAGATTCTGGAAGTCAGAAAAAAGCACTGAACAATCTGTTCTATATCTCTAATACGCCACCCCACTGCTGTAGCAAACAAAATGGAATCCCTATAGTTGCTGAACTCAAAAATGCTCCAGACTTTTTTTTTTCTATTTTATTAATAAAAAGTATAAAGAAAATCAAAAAGCTTTGGGTGTTGTTTATGAATTATGACTAATTTCTTCAATCATTTTCTGGCACTTATAAATGGCACACAAGAAAATTAGGAAATAATTCAAATAAATCTGTGTCTTAATTGTTTTTGTAACCTACATCTTATACACTCCTTTCACACAAAAGGCAGGGATCTGTTCTGTTTCGCAATGGAGTCAATGGAGCTGTCCCTGACTTCTGTGCTGTTTATAGGAAGACAAGAGGAGATTACAGCCAACACTTCCAGCTTGCCCACACCATTAAGTACAACCAGCTTGTCCACAGAGTGCTTTCATTAGCAATTCCTCTCTCTCCAAGGCACCTCCAGTTTGCCTGGAAAGGACTCTCCATCCCAACACCTGAGCACTGCCAAGCAGGACACCTGGCTTCACTCCTTCACAGCGGTTCTTCAAGAACTCCGTGGATGGCTTTTGTGTGGGATGGCCTTGGGCACTGTTCTACTGAGGAGGAAGAAAAGTCACCTAAAACAGAGGTAAAGAGACTCACTCAGAACACAGCCAGCTTCAGGTCAGCCTTTAGGAATCACTAATGGGAATATTTTTGCCAAGAGAATTTCTTCAGCGACTGCCAAGTGTGTTTTCCCACATCAATCACAGTTTGCTAGGCTCCAGTTTAAACAGTTCTGGTCCTCTGAGGGTCCTGTGCCATGACTGCCCAGGCTCCAGCCGAAAGTGTCTGCTAAATTGCTCAAGTGGACTGCTTACAAACACCCTACAGGCAGGATTTCATTCCAAACCGGTAAGTGAAAATTATGATTAATTACATATTCCCAGAAGTTACGATCAGTTTATGAATGATTCATGAAAAAAAAAAAGACTAAATAGACTATGAATATAATTTGCAAGCAATAATTTAAGCAACTTCATCTCCAAAGGCGAGGTCCTTCTCGTATTTACCTAATGATAGTCTGCAGTGCAAGTGCTGGGTGCAGTTGTTCTGAATACTCTGTTTCCACACATCAACACATCGAAATGCAGGTTTGCACTGTCCAAAGCTCTGAATGCAAAGGGCAGACCTTCAAACAAACAACTGCTTGCAAGCAGAGCTCAGCGGGGTGGAGGCATCACAGTGCTGAGTGCTGAAGCCCAGCTCCTGCCACAGCTGGACACACTGGATGTAACCAGGAGCCAAGAGAGAGGAGCAGCTGGGCACAAATGTTGTGCTGGAGTCGAGGTGAAAGACACGGAGCCATCCCTGCCTTGGCTCTGAACCTACCGTGCTTTCTCCCTGGGGGAATGTAATCTGATCCCCAGTTATACATCTCCCCTTCCAACTTCTCACCAAAGCTGGCATCCAATGCAAACTGCCGTCAGAAACGGGGTGTGAGACACCAGAGATGCTGTTCATGTATTATTTATCATTGTAATTCCTGTCTACAGGAAGGCTTATCTGGTTGCAGTTCGTGGATTTCAAAGAATGTCATGGGTTTCGGTTTTTCATTCCTTTTTCGGACCGGGCTGATAAGGAAAGTGTCTGACTTTGCCAAAGGATGCTCCACAAATTCCTGGGGTCAAGTGCCCCTCCACTACACATTTTCTCTAAGGATTGGGTTTTCTCCCTGTTTTCTCCTCAGTGACAAATGTCTGGGACCAGCACTAACACTTTAACACTGCAGCTGGAACAGTTGCATCACAGAGGGTCAGGAGAAGCACGATGGCCGAGATGGTTCTTGGTGTACAAACAGCACAAGTTTTGCAGGGAAGGGCAGAGTCTTTCATGAGAACCAAGCAGCAAAATTGCAAAGTCCAGAGAAACAAAAGTCCCTCTCTAGGCCTGACATAAAGTGAGCAAAAAAAGCACAAGGTAGGGACTGTTGTTCAAATGTAAACCAAATCAGTTAAATTTCAGTTAAAAATGTGAAATTCAGTTAAAAATGTGGAATCAGAATGACCAAGAATCGAAGGGACTTTGTATCCCCATCTCTACTCGACTTTACATTTGCTCCTGTGTAAGATATGCAGAGGTAATTGCACCCCTCAGAAGACAAAAACACAAGTCCTGCTCACTCTTCTATTATCTTGGGTGGGGGCAAGTTTCAGCTGAGCCATTGGTGGTCTGCTTGACTGGTAAGGTCATCAGCAATTCCCCAGAAAAAATAGCCCAAAGTCCAATTCCCTTTGCAGCCCCTCTCATGCTGCAGCTCTCACCTCTTTCCCTCTTCCTCTCACAGCTCCTCATCTCAAAACCCCCCATAACCCCAGGCTGAGCTTCCTGCAAGGGCCCCACTCACATTCACTGTGGCCATTCAAAGGGCCCCACCCTCCCTTGTCAGCACTGAGGAGATTCCTTACCATGAGCTCTGGCTTCTCTCTAGGTGTACATGACCAGAGTCAGCCACTGCAAAAAGGAGAAGAAAAGGTGCATTTAGATAAGGATGGAACACCAAGTCTTCAGACATGTCTCAGGACCTTCAGGGGTGGTCCAGTGACTGTAGTCCTTTTGTACTGCATAGGGAGAGTTAAGGGATTTTGGAACTGCCTCTTTCCCTTATTACAATTCAGGCCCAGAAACACTTCCCATATGTTGTTTTCCATGACAAATTATTGCAGCAGCTGCAGCAGGAGCAATTGCTGGGAAAGGGTGGCACCTGCCTGATTGCAAGTGGAAGGGATAGCAACTTCTGGGAACCTGGCTGTCCTACAGACTACCCTATAAAATAGGTTCAGGTCCTCTGCTTGCAAACTGTGCTCTGCCCTTGGTGCAGAACAGATTTAACGAACGATGAGGCTCTGCACTAACCACAGAGTGTAAACGGGAGCTGGCGAGATTGTAGAAGGCTTTTTTAAAAAATCCTTTTAAACACTGGGTTGTCAAATAACAGTCCCCAGACTGATAAAATGCAGTACTCAGACATATCACCATGGAGCACAGCAGGATTTTTGCTTCAGACTAGCTGATAAAAAGCCTGATGTATCCCCATTCAGCCAGCTATCCTTCAGGCTGTGCTTTTAAGACAAACAGCAGCAGCAAGCGTTTGTCTGCTGTTTCTTTCTTAAAACCAAGATGTTTTGCAATTCAGGATTAACAGATGGGGCAGTAAGAAATGAGGGCATGTTGGGGTTTTTTTTGTTACTTCCTCAAAGTCACTTTGAGCAGTGTTTCCAGCAGTGACAGGCTGGTGACAGGAAGGGAAGACTCTGTGCCTTGGCCAGGGATGGCGACCTCCATGTACAAGTGGGGCCAGGGAACCCCAGGGAAACACCTCCCACAGAAGATATACCTGCAGCCAGGCAAAACCTTCACCACTATTTGCTAGGACAAAAGCCCTAGCAACACACATCATACACCATCTTTAACTTCACCTTTCTGCTAACATGTGGTCCCACTTTGGAGACGGAGAGAAGAGAAGGAAGGAGCGTTCTTACCTCCATTGCAGTCATCAAAATTTGTGATCCGCCCTCTGCTAAGTTTTGGAATGCATCTAGGGGCAGAACAAAGAAAATCTTATTTCATGAGGGGGAAGCAAGAATGCAATGCAGACATAAGGCTGTGGCAGCTGAGGAGCAGAGCTGCAAGCCCTGTTCTGGGATGCTCTGCCTGGTCACATCTCGTTTCCGTGCTGGGTACCCCTTCTGCCTTGGCCCTTGGATCACAGCCTTAGTGATCCAGTTTTGGGGCCAGAATTTGGCAGAAGTGTAGGGGCAGGCAGTGCTCAATGTGGCTGCTTTCATCTCCTCTCATAACCTATTCCAATTGTTTTCCTGCCTGAAGACTGACAGGAGGACGGTGAACTAATGAAACACATCTTCCCACAGGGAAACTTTCCGTTGGTCCTTTTCCATCCTCCCTGGCAGTGAGTGATCACAGTGTGCCCTAAAGAAAGTGATTCTCTTGAAGTCATTAGTATGCCTTGCAAGCTTTTTGCAGGGAATATAAATGCAGATGCTGCTGTTATTCAGCTAGAGCTTGAAATTAACATTGCTGAAAGTTTTTTTGATGGAACACTTTGCCATCAGAAAATTTAAATCCATTCAAATATTGTTATTCTATGTGCATATTTATATTGCAATATGTCTAGGAGAAATCTTCAAACCCAAGTGTTTGGATAAACCCACAACACAGTATTTTGAGGGTTTTTATTTATTTCGGAATTACTTTTCTCCTATAAATGTGCTGTTACAAACAGTAATAAAAAGTTGAAACAAATTTAAGTCTGTCTATCCTTGAATGACACATTTCCCTGGGAGCCTGGAGTTTCCCACCCTGGATGGAAAAGACTTGGTAAGATCACGAATGTTTCGAAACCTGCCCAGCCTTAGCAAAAAGGCTGCTGGGAGAGGGTAGGAACAGGGCACAAGGGCTCATCTGCCCCTTAGGAGGCCACCAGAGCTACCTGTACATCCCAGAGCAGAGAGGAAAGGTAGCACATCCAGCTTCCACTGCTGTGAAGAAAGGCACAGAACAAGGAAATCCTCATGTTGTGCCCAGCCCCTTGACAAGGCTGTGTTTGCAGGGCTGGGCTTGCACCCAGCAGTCTTTTTAGGAAAAAATGGCAGCCCTGAAATTACCTCCTCTGGGCAGAGGTAAGTGCCTCTTTACTGCTTCATTAACTCCGGTTAAATAGAATTTGCAAAGAAGCTGCTGCTTTTGGTTTGGGTCTCATCTCTGGCTATCTTGAAAGGATGAGTAATGATTTAATGGGACAGATTTTATCTTCCCTGCTGCATTCACATCATCATAAAGGTTGACTGCCTTTTATTCCCACTTGGCACCCTTACCCTCTCCTGTAACAAACTTATTCACAATGATCTGAAAAGTTTGAGAAATGTCTTCCACATTAAACCCTCTGTAAAGTGATAACTGAAAGAGTGGAGAGCATTTTAAGATTCTCATTACAGACAGTAATGAAACTTTTAGAGACTCCTTTCCACATGGATGCAAAGGATTTGTCTTTACATTGGCACTTAAGATGTAAAAGGATCTTTTGTAAATAAAAAAAAAAATACTATGGCACTAATTTAGGCACAAGAACTTTCATCTACAGCAAGTAACATGTATAATCACGACAAATGGGTGTTTACAAGCTTTTTTTTTTTTTAGTGAAAGCGTTAAATTCGGGACATGCTCTGATTTTACAACACTTTCAGAGCTGCTTCTGCTGTACTCCCTTGAAATGGGATTTTAGACAGTGTCATCCAAGCAGATCTGCTGACCACTATTGGCCCATTAAACATCAGTGCTAAAAACACATGGGAGAAAATGAACGCTCTTTTCCACGCACTGTTGAAACCCAGCTCATTCCAAAGATGGAATAAATTGCTGTGACAATGTTCTAGCACAGGGGTCACAGCTGCTGGCTTTGTTTAACTACCAATACCTCCAGTCAAAATGCTTATTATTAGAGTAGCAAAAATCACGATTTTGTAAAGCAGAATTTCATTTCCATTCAGGCAGAAGCTCATTTATAGACACTCCCCCCCTTACAAGTGCCAGACAATAGCTGGACACAACACATGGGTTTGTTTATCCACAGAGGATACTGGAACTTCTCCTTACCGAAAAACTGAGAGAACTTCACTGAANAATTTAGGCACAAGAACTTTCATCTACAGCATGTGACGTATAATCACGACAAATGGGTGTTTACAAGCTTTTTTTTTTTTTAGTGAAAGCGTTAAATTCGGGACATGCTCTGATTTTACAACACTTTCAGAGCTGCTTCTGCTGTACTCCCTTGAAATGGGATTTTAGACAGTGTCATCCAAGCAGATCTGCTGACCACTATTGGCCCATTAAACATCAGTGCTAAAAACACATGGGAGAAAATGAACGCTCTTTTCCACGCACTGTTGAAACCCAGCTCATTCCAAAGATGGAATAAATTGCTGTGACAATGTTCTAGCACAGGGGTCACAGCTGCTGGCTTTGTTTAACTACCAATACCTCCAGTCAAAATGCTTATTATTAGAGTAGCAAAAATCACGATTTTGTAAAGCAGAATTTCATTTCCATTCAGGCAGAAGCTCATTTATAGACACTCCCCCCCTTACAAGTGCCAGACAATAGCTGGACACAACACATGGGTTTGTTTATCCACAGAGGATACTGGAACTTCTCCTTACCGAAAAACTGAGAGAACTTCACTGAACTGAGAGAACTAAACTGCTCTCCAGCAGCCAGTTGCTCCAGCGGGCAGGAGATAAATCTGGCTCTTGGCAAACAGGCTGCCCAAAGGGCTGCCCAAAGGGCTGCCCGGGCCATGCCTGGACTCGGGGCAGGTTTGTCACTTCCAAGCTACGCTGTGACACACGTATTACTGTGCCTTGTGTGGTGTCCCTCGTCCCCTGCCGCTGCCCTCAGCCTGGTTTGCAGGCTGCCCCGCTGCCGCGTGCCCCGGCGGGTGCTGGCACTCACGGCTCATGGTGTCCAGGCGCAGCATGCAGCACACGAAGTCGGAGAAGCCAACCCTGCCCGCGGCATCGCCGTAGCGCAGCATCATCAGGTGCAGCAGCTGCGCGCTGGTGGCCAGACCTGCCGAGGGAAGAGGACAGGGACACGCTGGGAGGGGATGGACCAGCTCTGGTGGCCTCCTGCACCGTGCCAACAAGCTGGGGACACCCTCAGCCCCCCGCCCCGCCATGCATTCCCGGGCAGCCTTTCCCCAGCTTCGTGCCTAAGAGTCGGCGTAGGGTAATGGAAAACCAAAGTCGCCTTACTCACTGACCCCTATGGTGGCTTAAGTCAGCAAGCAGCAAACACTGAGCTAACTAATCTCGTGTTATCTTGCTTTGCCTTTTTAGCTTTTATTTTCTGTAAGAAAGGGTGATTTTCTTTGGCTCATAACTGTAAAAGCCTGAGCGTAGCATTTACAATACCTCTGTCACTTTCTGCTAAAGAGGCAGATGCCGCATGCTCACGCTATTATGCTGCATAGGATGCCTGGGATTCTTAATTTTTACATTTTCTCTTCTATTAGAAAATGGTGAAGGGTGCATTTCTTTTTTATTAGCTGATTATTCAGTATTTGTGTCGCAGTCTGTTTGGATGGAAATTGGTATTCAATTGAATGAACAAAAATTGCTTTTTAGAATGATTCTTTTATTAGTTAAATAAAACTACCCTAAATGTGCTGGCTCTATAAGAGGAATGATTTAAATATATTTTGCACTAAAAGCTGATTTGCGAAACAAAAGGGAAATTTTCTGCAGAGAGCTGGACTGATAGCTTTGGTTTAATGCCTTCTCTGAGACTTCAGAAAAGTCTCATTTGCTCACTCCAGGTTTTAGCAGCTCAGCTGGATGCGAAGTAACTTTCCTGCTTTTCCAACCAGCTCTAAACTTTTCAGTTTTAAATGAACTCATCATGGAGCTAAATTAGTTGAAAAAGCAGAAATAAAAGAAATGGCTTCTCTACACCTGTGCAGGGAGAGGGAGAGCCAATGGAAGTGGTTTAGTACCACCATTGACAAACTCTGGTTGCATGAGCCTAGTTGGAGGTCTCCAGCAGGAAGCAGGTACACAATGCTGAATAATTAAAGAATGGAAATACATTCGGGTTTAAGATACATTTCAAATTAAGCTAAAGCTGATTTTATATTCTTTTCATAGGATAGTAATTAAATTAAAAAGATAGTAATTAGAAATAAATCTTATTAATGAAATGTCTTCTTTGATTCTCGTTTTAAAACACTGTAGCAGTGAGCAATGAATTCTATTTTTAACCTTTTGAAGACAGTGGGAATTCGATCAAGCCCTCTCCAGAGAGCAGAGTCTAGCAAGCATTGCTTACGGGATGCTATAATCATGTCTTACACAAGTAAAACACCAACAATTTGGCCTGGTCAGTCTGGGATATACTTGCTCTGAAATCTGCTCACCAGGCAATATCTCTCAATTAATCTCATCAACAAGAATGAAAGGTCAGTCCTCTCTGCTCCCAAGACTTTTCAGCTGATTTGTAAGACTATTCCCCAAACTTTTTATCTGCTGCATTCTGCCCTCTGGTTTTAGCCAAGCTTTAAAATACAGACTTGTATGTATGTACAGATGTTTTCCTGTTTATAAAAATTATTTTGAACCATTTACTGTTGCCAAAGAGGAGTTTGTAAATACATCAGACCAATGCTGCTGCATTTCAGGGCAGCACTGCTGTTAATGCAGCTGGCCTGCTTTACTCTCATCCATTAGTATTATTATTGGAAGCATTGGGGAAACAACGAAAATTAAGCACATGCTGCAGTGTTTTGTTGGGGAAAGCACTGAACAGTTCAGGGAACAGCTGGCTAGGAGCTGTATTTAGATACAAGAATACCATTCCCAGAGGTAGCAGCAAGCTCCCAAACTCCTTCTGGGGTTCCCACTTATAAGCCAGGACAGGGATCATCCCATTGCCAAGCCAGATTCAAGCGCAGCTGTCTGGCTCAGAGGGCAGCAAGAATGAGCTTGTAATTTTCTTCCCCACTCAGAGGTACTTATAGCCAAACGTGTACTGAATTTGCCATTTAACAGTGTCTTTTTATCCCTTCAAACAGCTGCATTGTTTTGGCTGACAGGACTTTTCCATGTACAATTTTCCTCCCCCTTTTACACTTTAGCATCTTTCTCACAGAACGGCCCTGAGCAACTTCTCCTTTGACGTTTGGCACATCAGTTCTGTGCTCCTCAGGCAGATGCTGATGATCTGCCCAGCTCTCAGCAGCAAAAAAATTACACATGCATCCCCGCAGCTGATGGCTTCCAGGGATAGGAATCCTGCACCAGCTTCCTCCTGGGGCAGCACCCCTCCGAGCTCGAGGGAGCCAAATGGGAGCTTCCCTGCCGTACAACTAAAAAGGGATCGCTGGGTCAGATGTACTTCACTCACAAAGTCTCTGTTAAGACGACTCAGCTAAAACGCTTCACTCACGTGCACTCACTGAGAGTTTCAGCACTCAGTAGCCAACAGAGGTCAGTGCAAACTAAATAAATGCCTGTCGGTGTGGCTTTCCCTTCTAGATTTAGTCACTGCCCTGGAGAGAAACTGTGGGAACTGGGGCGACTGCAAGAATCCTCTCTTCCTTGCTCCTTTCCTCTACTGGATATTTCATCCATGACCTAGAGAGACTATGGATAAGCTAGTCTGGCCAGTGCTGCACTTCTCTGCATGTCTCTGCTGGCTCCCCAGCACAGACCTCTGAGCAGAGCTGTGATCTAACCGAGAAATCAAAACCACTTTCTCCCTAAAGCTCTTTTTTCTTTCCTCTTTCATCCTTTCCTTCACTGCCACAGGGACAAGCAAGGGAGCTGCTCAGCACCTCCGGGCGTACCTGCTGCCTGTATCGCACCCTTCAGTTCAGCAACACCAAGAAATCCAGAACGGTTTCTGTCTTCCTTGCTGAAGATATCCTAAAATACAGTGCAAAGAGAGATTTCAAGCCCTTACCAGCATTCCCCACGCGTACTACTACAACCAGTTATGGATGTTCTCCTCCCTTAATAAACACGCTGCAAGGAAGTTCAACAGGAGAGACGGGGAGGCCGTGACAAGGGAGACCCATTTTCAGAAGGCTCTGACAGAATGCTACTGTGTAAGAAATCCCACGGTTCTGGGGGGGAAGAAGCCTTTTTGCTCACTCTCCATGGCTTATGTGTGCGGGAAAGCAATGAGAATAATCGACTTCATTGACAAAAAGACGTTGTCTATAACATGCAGGTTAAGCCAGGAGTCCCTCATGCCCAGAATGGTGAGGAATCATCTTTCCTAAGACATCACAAGTCACACTTGAGGTGCTGTCAGTAGGAAGAGCACTGTGTCTAGACAGGGAAGTGGCACTCTATGCCCTAGGTGGCTTCAGACCATCTCAAGAGGGCTGAAAAAAATTGGACCGCCCAAATTGGACCACCCAAACCTGAGTGTTCAGGAAACCTTCCTGCACCCATCCTGCACCAAGATTGAGGGAGACAGACCATGAGAGAAGCTGCCATGCATGCCCTGGCTGTGAATTTAGGTGGGACCCTAAATACCACACTCACTTCTTCCAGACCTAATGCTTATCCCAGAGCAGAGACATTTCTCCCAAAGCTTTCATCAGATCCTATACATTTCCACTAGAAACTGCAGCAATGAGGAAATGACATTTTTCAGACGACTCTGTTCAAGAAGTCATTTCAGCTTAGAAAGCTTGTTTAAAAAGAAGAAAAAAAACAACAAAAATGCCAGTGGTGGCACAGACACAGCGATTTCCATCAAATTCTGAGCCTAACTGGCCTTCCTACCTTTCCCCTCAATGTTGCCTCTGCTGGAAAAGCCTGGGCTGCTCATTTGGAGCACTTTACACACACCGCTGCCTCCCTTGCGTGAGAGGAGGGAACTCTGACCCGCTGAGCAAGCAACCTTTGCAACGCTTCTTCCCCTGCAGCGCTTTGAGAGCACGGAGCATCTGCTCCCCGCTGCTGGAAAGCCCCAGGGTACAGAGTCCACAGTATCCTCAGTATCCTCAGTATCCACAGCCAAGAGAGAGCCACGCCCCCGCCCCGTACCATGTACTTGGTGAGACTCCGCCAGAGGCTCCCGAACTCCTGCAGGGTGAGTCTTCCGTTCGAGTTGAGCTGTGCTTTTAGTTAAGAATCGAGCACTCAATGAGAGCTAAACCTGGCTGAATTTGTTCCCGAGGGTGCTGCCTCCACAGAACTAAACACGTGAGATGCAGCCTCTTCCGTCTGTTACTTCGTGTTGAGAAAGCCCAGAGTTTTTCCGCTCTCAGTTGAGTTTAAATGCACCTTTTTGTCACACTGTGCAGCTGCTCATGCCTGTGCTCACAAACCACACAAGCTTTCTATTTCTTCGGTGCCTTTAACCACAAGGGAAGCTGCAGTGACACTAATCCCAGAGCTAGGATGCCCATGTGAATGAAGATGGCCCCATGGCCTTGCCCTTGCATGGGGCACCACAGGATCTGCTCTCACCGGATCCTCCCGGAGAACAGGCACTGCGGAGCCAAGAGCACGAGGAGATGATCCTGATGCCTTCTGTCAGAAGGCAGCAGCAGCCTCTGAGCCACGCACAGGAGCCCAGGGGCATCAGCAGACGTGCCCCAGGAATGTATGAAGGGCTGTGTCAGTAGGCCAGCTCCCCTCCACACTCCACCCAGGAGTCCTGGGCAGACACACAGGACCCACCCTAATGCAGGATGGTGAAACCTCCCTGAAAGCAAAACTCATCACCAGTGAAATATAAGCAGACAAGTGCCACTGTCGAGGAACCTGAGTGAAAAAAAGCTGATCCTGGCTTTGCAGGCCAGGATAGGTCACACAGTACATGGGTTATCTGCAGGCCAGAGAATTAAAAATCCATCCTGAATTATAGCAGAGCAGAGGCTTTGTCAGCTCTTTGCACGTGCCATGCATTCACAGTGCCCACTTATCCCAGGACACGCTTTGCAAAGGGGGAAAAGTCTCTTTTGCTGGCTAGATGCTGAAAGCTGGAAAGAGAGAGGGACTTCTGGTCATTTTTATTCATTCACTGGCAGTTTTTAAAGGTCTGAAAATGTCTCAAAATTTTTTCTAGGCATGGAAGAAAAGAGACAAAGAGAAAGCAAAGGGGGAAAAACACACGAGGGAGATGTATGTTTTCATCAAGGAGCCCTCTTGTTCTACAATGGCCAGAAATGTACTTCTCATGTTGTCTTGTTAACAGTAAAAAGACTGAGTGATTCAGCTAAATAGGAAAGATACACTGCAAAGATAAACTGGAATGGCCTGCCAGGCAAGTGCCTGGGATTCAGCAGTGACAGTGTTTCTGCCCCTGACACTAGCATTGCTGGCAGCCTGCTCAAGTGCCACCCCAGGCCAGCGTGGTGCAGCCACCACAGAACAGCTGAGCTATGCCTAAACTCTGTCCTGCCTCCTTGTCTCTGCTCGGCCTTAGACCCCCACCCAAGGGTGAAGCTTAGCCAAGCCCCAGAGAAGGCAAAACAAGAGCAAAGAGTCAGCTGGCAGCAGAAGGTTGACCCTCACCTTTCAGCAGACACAGCAGAGCCAGGGCATGCACAGCAAAGTCCTGCATAGACTACGGGACAGTTATTTATAGGGGATTGGGGCTAATATTTACTTGCAGGTTCTCACATGGGGATGCTCAGCTCAGCCATAACTCAAGGCAAGGATGGGCAGCACCAGGGGAGTTTATTGCTTCTGCTGAAAGGATACATCCATCAGAGCTAAAATGCCTCTGCATGAATCAAAGCTGAATTTCCCTCCCAGGCTGGTCAGTTCACCTGCAAAGATTGACAAAACAGAAGGGATTAGCAAGAGCAAGGGCTGTGACAGGCATGAGGACACTGTTCTGAGGGAAGGAGGACACCAGGCTGAAGGCTCAGACAGCTGAAAAGCCCCAGCTCTGGTTCAGGTTCTTGAGCAGCAGCAAGGGCTCTGTGCCAAGCTGAGGGAATCTGCACGCCTCAGACATCTCTACCTTCCCCAAGGAGAGGTGCCCTGTTTGGGCTCACTCTGCACAGTCCCTGCCCACCTCCCTGCACAGATGGAAACCCTTCCCTCTTGAAATAAGGATAAGGGAAATGACAGTGACAAGAAAGGCCACTTATGCTGAATTATCAAGTCATAAGAGCACTTTGAGCCTTGTGCCTGGCTGACTTGGCTCCAGCCCTCCAGCTGTGCCCCTCTCATGCTCTGATCCCACAGTGCAGTAAGCCACAATGAGGATTTTTAAAGGACCATCAAGACACCACTAAATCCTCTAGTTTACACTAGTCTAAGGATAGGGAAGCACCAAAAGCATTGGTTGGGCTGTAAAACCTTTACCTTGCAAGATCACTTCATTAAGGAGCTGTTGCAGCTGCGAGGCATCAATAGTTGAGCCCTAATGTGAAATAAAACACAAAGAGAGGTCTGTGAGCATAAAGTTTTCTCCTGTGTCACTTTTGCCCAAAACTTCTTTTCTCTGGCACTGTGGCAACTGAGAACCTCTGCTGATACATCAAAGGAGCAGCAGCATCCCCACGGGAGCATAACAAAGCTCTCCACTCTGCCAGCCCACCCCTGGTCCTCCCCTACAGCTGCAGGGGAGTTAGAGGCACTGCCAGTCACCATGGGGTTTGTTCAGCAGGGATGGGACTCCAGCAGCCCCGAGCTGGGGAGCTGTGGATGGGCAGGCCCAGCAGGCAGCTGTGTGAGTGTGCTGGGAGCACAGGCACTGCTGCCTGCTTCCCTCGGAGCTGCCCATCAGCGATCCCAGCCGCCTCCCTCCCGAGGCACCCCCGGGGCACCCAGCGTGGCAGCCCGTGCCCATTTTCACCTTCATGCACTGATATAACCATTAACTGCAAGAGGTCCATTGTGCAGAGACTTTTGACAGTGATTTTTTCCTCTTGACTAAGTCAAGGAGTTCTTTATAACAGTTTATTAAACCATTAAAAGCATCTCCTGTGAACACAGAGCTTGGCTCTGAAAGAGCAGGAATCAATTACTCAAACGCTGACTGATGTCTGGTTTCCAAGTGCTGAGAAGGCAAATGGAAAATGATGCTGATGAGAGGGGGGGGACTACCCAAGGCTTTCTAATTGCTTTCAGCAAATAAACAAACCAAAGGGGGAAAAAAAAAAAAAAAAGGAAAGTAAACATGCAAGCCCATCACTAGCACAACTATAAATCTCAAATTTTCCACTGATATATGGCACTAGACAATCTATCTCAGCTGAATGTCCCATTTTTCTGGGGGTTTTGGCAGGTCAATCAATACAATTTTCAGGGTATCCACTTGAGGATGGAGCTACATTTCCAAAAAAAAAAAAAAAATTCTAAATGGATTTGTATCAACATCATAGATCAGTTTTTCTTTTTGCAAGTCCACATGTGGTTTTTTTATAGTTTATTTTTTTCAACAAGATGTTTTAGAGAGGGTACCTGCTTAGCGTATCTTAGGAAAAGAGCCTTATAGGAGCTGTCCTGGTTCTGTCTTGGTACATCCTGCATCAAAGACAAAGTGCAGACATAAATAATCCAGCTACAAAACAACTGGAGGCAAAAGTCTGCCGATCCAAACAGAACTTTAGAGGGGCAGGGAACGTACAGCACAGGCTGCAGTTTTCACACCCCCAAAACAAAGCAGACTAGGAGCGAGCAACAGCTACTGCAATGAAGAAAGAAGCATATTTTGGATGTTAGCAGTTAGGACAACTAGGAAGGAGCAGTTCAGAACCTAAGGAAGATGACACAACACATCCAGGGTGGAATTCAGCAAGTCACTACATGAGTATAGAGATACAAAGCCTGATCCTTATTGCTGGACCCTGACTGGTACCACTGGCTCGGGGCACGTGAAGATTCATGTGAAGCAAGAAAATAGAGCAGGAGTTGACTTTTCCTTTCTCTTGTACCTTCTCAACCCCAAGGCAGACTTGACTATACCTGAGCAATTGCAATTCAATGGTTAAGTGATTTTTTTTCAACCTTCCAGCGAAAAGATCCACCAGGCACTAAGGGGAATTACCCTTAACATGATAAAGTTTTCAAAAAAGAAATCTAAGCCCAAGACCCAATGCCTTCATCTCTGTGTGAGATACTTCATACCAAAGAAGCCCAAATACCTGAACAAGAGCTGAAACTGTGGGTACCACAATTCATCAAAGTCAAAACATTGGCTAAGGACAACAGCCAATTAAACTGACAGCTTATCAGTGGAAAGAGATAGTCAGCCACCATTCACACTACCCCTCTAATGGGGCTTAATTTTGTGCTGGAAAATGAATCACAAGGAAAGGACTCTCTTTTCTGTTCTCCTGAAGCAGCTTCACACCTCTGGCTTCAAAGACCTGCACTGCTGTAAACAGCAGCCTCTCAGTGGCAGGGTTTTGCTGGTGGGACCAGCAGGGACTGGACCAGCCCTGGCAATGTGCACAGCTCACAGCAAGAAGTCAAAAAACCCATGGTAGGTGGGCTGGACAGGCAAAAATGTGGGTTGAACTAGAGATGCAGCCAGTTTCAAAGTGTAATTTGCTTGATGTCTCTGTCTCTGAAGACATCCTGATGAAAATCTGCTTTGAGTCTCATCCCCATGGACTCCTGGGCTTTCTAGGGTAAAAGCACTTAAACGAAATCGTTCCCATGGGGAAGGCATGTCCAAGCCCACTCACAGGAATTGAGTTTCCTTCTCTCTCCCCCATAGATATATACCCATTTTACAGACACTGAAAGAATTTAGAATCTTTTAAGTGCTCTCTCCCCTCCTATATTTGGTTTGTCAAAGTGTTAAAGATCATGAGGTGAAAAGGACAGGTGGACAGGCTGACAAAGGGACTGTATAAGACCTGTTTCCTTAAAAATCAGGCTCTGAAAAAGACATACGAGAAGAGGAAGGGCTTTGTTGTCACTCCCATCTCTCCAGAGAGGTGTCCTGCCCTCCCAGAAAAGTTGCAGGGTGCCAGAATCAGACTCTGGGCCAGTAGTGGGTGGTAAAGGGAGAAAAGAGCAGATGAAGAGGAGTCAGTAGAGGTGACCAAATGATCAGCTCTCTGGGAACCATTCACCACCACCAGAATCTACAGCAGTTTTCAGCCTCTTACCATGGGCAGCACTGGGTTGGTCTGGGAGCCTGAGTTCCTAGAAAAGAGTTACAAGAATCAAACTGGGAGAAAAGAGGCCTTTCCAGAGCATTGATTTGCAGCCATGGAGGAGGAAGCCAGGCACCACCAGCAGCTCTCACCCAGCCCATAGCCCCACAAGATGCTCAGCACCCATGGCCCAGCCTGGCCCAGTTCAGACAAGGCTGCTGCACCAGCCCTGGGTCTCTCTGTGCAAACGGGCACAGACAGGTCTGAGTCTCTGGCTGCTCTGGTGCCACTGCCTTCCCCAAGCCAGCTCTGTTGGCACCAGCAGCAGAGAAAGGGTAGCCTGAGCATGCCAGGACTGACCTCACCACACAGAAGACAGGGCTGCCCTGCCTTGAGACACAGAAATTTTTTCACCTCCTTTCTCTTTGCCCAGCTTAACAGTCAGGAATAAAAATAGCACCTGGGCTATTAAAAAGCAACATCTTCTAAAAGCCTGCCTGAAACTGGGCCAGGGTCACCACTCCTAAGACACACTTGGCAGCCACATTCAGTACTTAAGTTTTGCTTTTGGCAGAGCAATTAGACAAGCCAGGTTCTATTTTTGTAACATCTGTATAGGTAAGTGCTGCAAAGACCCACTGGAAGGTCATCTCCACACTTGGCCTAGCTCAGGAAGGTCTGTGGGAGTCAGAGGCTCTCTTGAAAAGCTCACTTCCAGGGCTGAGCTGTCTCACACATGACTCATCCTGCTGAAGGCAGTCCAGCCCACAGGATGGACTCCTTCTGTTTGTTTTCCATAGATCAGGAGGAGTTGCCTCAGTTGTTTCTGGGCTATTTCTGCCAGGGTCCAAAGCCTAGAAAGCAATCTCATTATTAAGATAAGGCCCAGTGAGGTAAGAGCTGCAATCACATCCACTATAAAACTTGCTGAAGGGAAGGCACTGCACAGCTGATGCCTGCAGGTCATTTGGTGAGGCTGAATGCTGAGGCTCAAAGTTTGTTTACCTGGAGTAAAACACACCCAGATATTCACGTGGTAATGTGAACGTGTGTGTGGTAATAGCTGCTTTTGCATGAACTCAGATAGCATTTTTCCACTGAACTTGTCTTCAAGGCCGCTCTCACGCCTACAGGGAGCCCTGCCAGCCTGTCTGTGAGGTGGCTGAGTGAAAGGATCAAGGCCTTTCACTGCTCTTGGCTTCTCCAGGTCCCACTCCAAGCAGAATGGGATGTGATCCCTCTGGCATCCAGCCAGCTGAACATAAGAATTCGCCGAACAGCTGTTATGAATTAAGGAAAAGAAGCGCCCAGTCCTCCTTTCAGCAAAGAGAAATGTCCCCACAATCGGGGTAGAGGACATAACCTCCCAATTACTGCTCCCTCGTGTGGCTCTTTGTACCAGAGCTGAGAGCCTTGGTGGCTGCAGATGAGCTCCTGCCCTGCTCTGCAGTGACCACCCTTGTGCACCTGATCCCCCTCAACACGGTGCTTTACACTCCTCTGTGTGTTCCACACCCCCTCCAAGGATACCCTAAAAGCCAATTGCCACTTCGGTTATCTTGACATTAAATAGTTAATTCCCGGCACACGGTGAGTCTGGGGCCTTTAAGGAGTGCATATCGTCTTACTCAGTGTAGTCGTGGTTCTTTATGAAAATTCGTAAGAGAAATTCGAATTCTTGGTCCTCTGTTCCAGCAGGAGCAACGGCGTAGGTTCCTGGGCTCAAGTTAAAGAAGCTGGTCACATCTCGAGTCCGGATAAAAACTTGTTTCAGAACTCCGGAGTTCTCCTGAAAGAAAAACACAGCTGGCTCCCTTCCCTTCCTGCCAGGAACCAAAGTACCTCCGAGAGCACACTCGCAGCAGCCCTGCATTCCCACACCTCTCTGAACACACACTGCATCTATCACGCCTCGGCCTCCCCCGTGGCCTGAAAAGCCCATCCAGGGGACAGACTTTTTTCAAGGACATATCAGAGATGCTCAAAGGTGGAGGAGCTGAAAGAAACAGAAGGCAAAATGAATGCAAGTAGATTTGAAGAGAACTTCGATTAACGTTAGGCAGACTGGAGTTCACAAAGGAATCAAGGATGGATATTATTACTAAAAAATTCCCTGAGATCTTCTGTGACTCAAAGGGGTCAGAGAGCGCTCTAAGCATGTCACCCAGATGACAGTGCTTCAAGAATCACAATCCAAACCAGCAAGTGTCACAAGAAAACTGAGTATTCTGATCTTTCATCTTTTATTCCAGTATTTTTTGCTGAGATGAAACAAATACAATGCAACAGCTATTACTATGATGACATGTAAAGATAGCATAATAAAAAACCCTTCCTTAACATATTCCCCAAAATACATCAGCGTGTATAAATTCCATTTAGAATGGTTATACAGCGTGGCAGAGTTATTTATGAGCCATGCCTTTGGGAGACAATAACATAAAACTGCTATTTTGGAAGGGGGAAAAAAATAGGATGACTACTGTTACAGACGGCTGGGAGGTACACAGACTGCCAAGTATGATGGGTCAGATCTTGAGCAGATAGAAATGGGCAGTGCTGCAAAGAAATAAATGGTGTAATACTTCTTTTTTTTCCCCACTTTTGAGCCTTATTCCACATTCCTTGTGGTAAAAAGCAGAAGCAGATTAATATCTCAAAGGAATCAAAACCGGTGTGAGATAAGAATCAGCCTCTATGCATTTCTCAGCTCTATCACACAACATTAAGCTTCCCTCACAGCCATGTATTAGTGTTCCACGTCTATATTTAATCAAAGGCTTCCTAGAGCTATCAGATACGTCCATTCTGGTTTGCATCCTTGCCTGCACTGCGTTCTCCTCTCATCCTGCCAAGGGATAATACTCCTCTTACTTCACAGCAACAACTGGATGCATCTCAAAAGGTACCGAAAAATAGATGATGCTGCTAATGAATCATGGCAATGAAAGCAGATCAGGGAGGAAGAGTGAAGCCACACGAACTCTGCCAACTGCACTCCCCCAGTGCAAAGAAACCCCTTCCAAACCTTTACCCAAAGGTGCTCTGACTGCCCTCAGGCTCTGAGGCTGAACACTGGGAAATAAACTGAGGGAAGGGCACTCACACCTACTTTGGTTTAGCTCCCGGACCTGGCTTTGCTGCTACCAGGACAGGACACCAGGCTGGCTGTGAGGAGCTGGTAGAGCAGCTCTCATTAAAATACTTAGTGTGTGTCTGTGAGGGAATGTTTTCTGAACAGCTCTCTGTGTGAACGTGCACCAATATCATTATATTAATATAAGCTCTAGTGTGACAGAGCAGCATAACTGTTCCCTCGCCCTCACTGCCCAGGTGCTCCACAGTAATCCTGGTGCCTCCAGTAATGCTCTGCTCTGGCCCTGCCCTTCAGCTCCTGTGTAGGAGGTCACTCATAAGGTCAGAAACCCAAGTGACCTGAGCCCAAAGCAGGCCCATGGTGAGCTGTGGGCTGACAGAGGCCGTGTCATCCAGGTTTGACAAACTCATCGAGGTCCATCCGTCCTTGATCCATCTCATACCAAGAGAGAGAAAACACACCTGAGCATCAACTGGAGGGGAAGAAAAAATTTAAATACAAAGCAAGAATAGAGAAAATCTGTCTCCTAGCCTGCTTCCTGATTAAATAACCTCTTTTTGAAGGAACCAAAGCCTTTATCATCACCTCCCAGTGGCGGTCACTTCTGCTAAAACAGGTAACTAATCAAGGTGGATGTGCATTGTGCGAAAGCACACAGGGACCTCCATGTCTGGTGACTTTTGGGGATGTTGGAAGGAGCAATTCCCCATTTACCAGGAGCAGCAGCTCTTTCTGAGTGGCACAGCTGGCCCCATGGAGTCCTGCAGGCTTGATACCTGCACAGGAGAGAGGATATCCTCGCATAGGGATAGCGAGCTCCACTTGCTGAGGGGATGCTCTTTTAATGACACTTTTTATTTCTCAGGCACATTTTTTTTATGAGCTACAAAGCCATGCTCTTCCTTTACGAGGAGCTGTTAAACTTATGGCATCAATTATTTAAAGTCTGGGACTAGGGCAAACCTCTCCAGTAATGAGGAGAATGTGAAATTAGGGTTATAGCAATCCCTGCTTCCCTTTTAGTCTTTGGGTTAAGGACAATAGCCTCCCACACTCATCAGCCAACAACAAAATTTCTTTGGGAAAGGCTAGCATCCATCCACACTAGCAACTGTGCTTTCAGTAGGCCTGGCGATGCTCTGAGAACAGCTTGAAAAGGCACCTCTCTGTACAGTCACCAAAAAAAAAACCCCAGAGAAATTGTAGTGGAGGTCCCAGGTATTGGAGTGGATTTCCTCTGCACTGGTCTCAAGCAAAGGCTCCCATGTATTTTGTAAATGTTTCTACATGGTTTTTCAGATAGAAAACAGAAGGATGAGTAAGACCGGCCCACTTTGGGGAACGAGAGACCATCTGCTCCCCTGCTATACCTGGAGTGCTGCTCAAGGGCTGTGGCTAGTGCTGGCTAGTGCCCAGCCAGCACAGCATGTCACCAGTACTGCTGGGTACAGAGGATATTGCCCTGGCACATCTTCTGACCCAGGGACTCTCTGAGTTTCCCAGGGCTATTTTGGGATGCTACAGAACTGAAAGTGCCACCCTTGTTCCTTAAGACATGAATAAAAGGAAATAAGCCCACTTAACTCTATTTTTACGCTGAGTTTCTACAAGAGAAGGCAACCAGAAGTTCACACCACGTACTGATTTTTTTACAGACCAAAAGGCAATTCAGCCTTTCACTCCCACATACAGGTAAGACAAACCACATAGAGAACAACAGTGCCTACACGAACTCTGATTGTGCTTACCGTGGTGATGAAGAAGCCAATCTTCAGGTTTTTTTCATCCTGCTCATGCTCAGCGTGTTTTTGCATGAGTGAAATTGCTACGTTACAGGTCTTTGGGTCGTGATCTAGCACTTTGAAAAAATACTGAGGGTTCGTTGAAACTGCACCTGCTGAGAAAGTGTTAACGGGTTAACAGGAGGCACACAGATGTTCCAGCAGTAGCAAGATCTTATAGTGTAAGATCTTGCTTGTGTGGACCCAGAGGAACAGGTAGTCACTGCTCCAAGATCCTTTCAATACAACAGAGCACCGTACTCTCCACATTAGCACCAGAAGTCGAGGCATCTGGAGGTAAACTAATTGCACATTTATCATTTTAGAAATCTCTGGCAAAGTCGCAGAAGTCATGTGGATTTCTCAACCCCCCTACATCTGCTTCACCTACATGGCACAATTTCCCAGCAGCAGCAGAGCAGTGACTCTTAATCAGGCACCTGCCCCAGTGGCTGAGCTGAAAAGAACTGTGGCTTTGAGATTATAAGCACATAGAAAAGTACAAAATAGTGCAAAGCTATCCTCTCCTGCCCTCTTGCTAGTGTTTGTGATGGACAGATAGAATGTCAAGCACCAGAGGGAAACAGCTGCTTCTTGGCCAAGGCTTTGGTTAATAGGAAGCATTCCTGATTTTAAAAAAATAATACAATGAAGTGCCCAGACTGGGGAAAAAGGACTGAGATGGTAGCAGACTAGACTTTAAGCCAGAACCCTGTGTTGGGTGGCCTTGAAAGCTGCAAATTAGAATGATTGTACTTGGACAGGTACTTTACTATAGGGCTGTTGGAAAACGGAGCTCCAAGGAAAATGGCCCTGCCCACACACTCTCAGTTCAGCCCCTGCTCCTCCTTGCTCAGTGCCAGTGACTGTGGTGTGCAGCATTGCTTTGTTATCACACCTGGTGACCAGGTGTGGTTAGGAGCAGGAGCCTGAAATCTGTAAGCAAACAAAACTTGTTTGCTGCTAAGTCAAGGATCCTCATTTGAGAAAAAAAGAAGCCTCTTCACTGATCTCATACCACCATCCTACATTAAAAACACGGAGCCCAAATAGTGATGCAGCTTTAAAAAAAAAAAAGTGAGATAAATTAAGATAAGACAAAAATTTTAAAAAACCCTACTACTACTGATTGGAGCTTACAATGCCAGAAGAGTTCTTGCAGAGGCAGTAAAACCAATGGTTTTATCAGCTTGAAGACCTTTTTACCTTATAAAAATAGAGCTTTGTAGCACAATTTTTGTCATTTCACATACATTTAATTTCAGACTACTTTTTGCTCTGTAAAACCAACTGCGTATTTGCCAGCCCAGACTTTCTGACGAGGTCCCCAGTAACACCTACTGCAACTGGCTGAAAGAAGATATACAAGCTCATTTTGACTTAAAGAGTCCAGGGTTCCTAAATCACAAGTCTCCCGTTTTAACTCGGCAGCCAGCGCTGTTGCTTTGTTTCTGCCTGTTTAGCTGATAAGTGCAGTAATGGGAAAAGGCAGGCATTAACAACTGGCAATCAATACTTCTGCAATTCAGTGCTCAGAGTGAATGTTTCACTGTGAGCAGCAGTGGAGAGGAAGGGACGACCGGGAGCCTGCAGTGAGCATCCATTACCTGGGGAATAGCGGCTCCTTCTCATGGGAAGGCCTGGGCTCCACTGGTTGATGTAGCTGTTCAGAGACCACGTTGCGCAGTGCTCATCTCCAAAGTCCAGAAATGTTGGGGTGTTGTTACATATATACAGCCACGAAAACTGCTCCTGGAAGTTTTTACAGGACATCCTGCAGAGAAGGAAGGAGGAAAATCTCATCATTTTTAAGTTTAAGGCAGAGGAGCACTGCCAGCAGGTCAAGGAAGGGGGTCTTGGGCCTCTACTCAGCCCTCGTGAGGCCATGTCTGGAGTGCTGTGTCCAGTTCTGGGCTCTTCAGTACAAGAGAGACATGGAGCTGCTGGAGCAGACCCAGTGGAGGGCTGTGAAGATGATCAAGGGACTGGAGCATCTCCCTTCTGAGGAAAGGCTGAGAGAGCTGGGCCTGCTCGGCCTCGAGAAGAGACGACAGAGAGGGGCCCTCATCCATGTCTGTCAGTGTCTGCAGGGAGGGGTCAGAGGCTGGACCAGGCTCTGCTCAGTGGTGTCAAGCAATAGGACAGGAGGGAACGGGCAGAAATTGAGGCACCAGAAGTTCCACCTGAGTATGAGGAAGAATTTCTCTACTGCACAACTGACCACACATGGAACACATTGCCCAGAGAGGGTGTGAAGTCTCCCTCACTGGAAGTATTCTAAAAATACCTGGACACAATCCTGTGCCGTGTGCTCTGGGATGACCCTGCTTGAGCAGGGAGCTTGGACCAGATGAACCACTGTGGTCCCTTCCAGCCTGACCCACTCTGTGATTCTGTGAAGACACCAGTTAGGCACCCACATTCACCCTCACGTCTTTAAAAGGGGAGTGCTGAGAGCACTGCAGGCACCTGCAGCCCTGCTGGCTGATACTTTGCAGAAGAGGTCAGCTCTCAATGCATTTTGGGCTGCCCTAACTGCCCCTAATGCCCCAGGGCAAACCACGAGGCATGTTCTGGGGTATCTTGGTGGAGCCCTGCCACTTCCAGCACACCTCTGCCACTGCCCCTTGCCTTTGTCCCTCCACAGTGTTCTGTCTCACACTCACGCTTCACTCAAGCCTCAAATATGCATTTCAGACACACCTGCTGTTGCCCTGCTTTCCTCAGAGCCTCACAGGGCAAGTGAGCACTTTCTGAATAATCAGTTTTTCTAGGGGACAGCCCACACATGGCTAAGCTGTATCTGAGAGCAATCAGAGGCAGTGAAAAAACACAAGCACCTGCAGAGCAGCCAAGTGCACAAGCTCAGTGACCTGCTTAGCCAGCTGTCCCCTTCAAGCATCTGTCAGCCCAGGGTTCAAACCACACACTTTATGAGGAGAGGCAGTGTGACAAAAAGACCAGGTCTCAAGGGGCTGGATTTTTACTTCTCTCACGTTTCATTTTTTTTCATCAGCCTGTAACTTAATCTTGGCCAACTCCATTTCTTCGGGTCTTGTTTCCTCTGAAACCACAGGGTCAGGACAGCCTCCAGTTTGCTGTTTGCACACAGCTAACACAGGGTGCCTTGAGCCACCACCACCAAGAGCAGAGAACTGCCAAAATTACTTTTTTTGTAATGAAGGCAAACAGAAAACCCAGGAGACAAAGGATCAATAGGGAAATACCAGAATTCTCCATCATCCTTATTTCTGAGGAGGGCTTCTCTGTATTTGGGCTCAACGCGGTCCCACTGAGGAGAGCTGCAAAAAAGAACAAACCAGTAAGATGTGAGGCACAATTTTTCGTCATTGGCCCATTTCTCTAACCAGCCTGCCAAGTCATGAGGGGTCAGGTGAGGTGAACAAACTGCGTATTGGAAACAGGACTGTGCTTGATACCTTCATAGCCAAGGCCAGCAAATAGAGCTCTGTGCCTTTGTTGTGCCTGAGCTGCCCACCCTGGGGTGAGGAATCCTGCCCCCCTGCCCTGGTCACCTGTCCCCACTCTGGAGAGGTTAGTGAGGCACCAAGGCATAGCACTCTGAAGCACTGATGTTACACTGACACGTAGAGAACACATTACCCACTCAAATGTGTTGTTTCCAAGCAGCATGTTTATAATTAAGTGATAATTGTACTTTCTGCAGAGTTTAAGATAAATAAACAGCACGTGAATCAATAATTTATTGATCTGTGCAGCTTACCTGTGAACGTGCTACTGACATTTCAATTACAGTTAGGATTGTAGCTCCCCCTTCCAAAAGGATGGGAGGATGCTGTCTGAGCAGAGAGCTGCTATCCTGGCCTCAGACATGTCTGCACAACCCACCAACCCTTCCAGATGCAACACTCTAGCCTGACTTTTCTCAGCAGAGTAGTTGAGTGCGGTCCTAGCAACAGGGAGGGGTGGGACGCTATTAAACAACCCAAGAGTGGCATGAGAACATCTCTCTAATCATGGAAACACTGATGCAACTCTAAGAGGAAAACCACCATCTATTTATTTACAAAACACTGTTGCAGTCTCTATCATTCCCTCCCTTAGGAAAGAGATGTTAGATTATCCACACATGCAGCAAAGTCGTCCTTGCATCCCCAAAGCTGCATGCAGGATCCAAAAGTTCAGGCCATTCCCTGGCACTTTGCCTTTTCAATAACCAAGGACCCTTTCTGTCCCTCTGTGTTCAATAGTGCCCTGCTGCATGGACTCATCTAACCATCCTGTTCCCAGAGCCAGACTCATGGGAGAAGGAGAAAGAGGGCGAAGGTGGATGTGTGATTGCTGCAGGAGAATTCAACAGAAGCAGCCAGCCAGCATCTAGGGACATGGTCAGAGCTTACTCCAGGAAATAAGAACTCTTTCATCCATGACTTATGTAGAATTATGCACTGGGTAAAATGCATACACACAGACAAGAAGGGATACCTGAGCCTAGAGAGGCTGCATTAATTTTCCCTGGATTGGATTTCTATGCAGATGGAAATAATGCTTATAATGAACTGATCTGGAAATATCTATTTTGTTTAAATGGGTGCAAGGCAGAGGTTCTTATAAAAGATTGATTCTCTATGACATTAAAGCTTTAAGACCCTACTCATCACTCCAGGGCCCCTTCCACTCCCCATGGCCCCACGGATTCCAGATCCTGATGATATGTTTCCAGCCATTCTTGTAGGGGATCTGTAAAGAGGGAAGGAAAACAAACTCAGTCACAATTGTGATATTCAGTGAAGAGAAAGGTAATAAAATGGATCCCCCTCTACACCTTAGAGACCAGGTTTAACCTCTGATCTCATTTTTCCAGCAGCAAGAAATCAGTGCCTTCTGTTACATTGCAAAAGAATGACATGTGAGAGAAAACTGCGCCCATTTTGCTTTCCTGAGGATAGTGAAGAGCTGACACAGAGAGTAGCAGCAGCACTCCTGTCACACTGCATGAATTCAACAGCCTTGGGAAATTCCAGTGCCTAATTCTGCACATCTGATGCTGTGAGTCAGCAAAGGCAGAGACTTTGAGGAATGAGGTCACCAGACTGCCTGGAGTGAAAGCCAACAGTCAGCACAGAGAGCTGATGACAAACAGAATCTGTGGGTCTGTATCTACAGCACTGTGGTTTGCAACAGCTGGGGTTTCTGGTGCTTTCCTCCTTTTGCTGCCACTGACTTAAGTCAGACGCAATTAACTTTTGTCAGTGGATGGTGGAAGTGGAAAGGAGAAGCAAAGCTTTGTTTTCTGGCTCTCCTTATGCACACAGGCAGTGTTGGAAGCAATACCATGGCAATCTCTTCCCAGGCAAAGGCCCAGCCTCTAACCATTTCCCCACAGGACAAGCCCTTGGATGCCTTGGCACTGCTTAAAGTGAGGCAATGACTGTTTCTCCTCTCTGCACACACCAGGAGCAGCAGGACGCTGGAACAGCCTGCTTCTCCTCCAACAGAATTCGGGACCCTTCTGCTCCTGCCTTGCAAAGAGACAGCTGGGGCCTTCTCTGGAGCTTGGCAACCCTCACCCTTCCATTCTGTAGCCCCTTGGCTACAAGCAAGTGTCCTCCACAAAGCAGCACACTGACTTGTCATGATGGCACCAAGCATGCCATGGCACAAGGGGACATGAACCAAAGCCAAGCTCACACAGAAGACCAACAAAGAGGGAGGGATAAGGGAGAAAATAGCTTAGGGAAAGCAACCTCCCCTTTCCAAAGTACTTTAGGTTCCAAGATTCAAATGTGTTGTAGCTATCTTGCTTGACAGCATAGCTATTGTTTGGTTTCCTTCCTCACTGTTAACTCTCCCTGTGTGCACTGCAGCTTACTGGGCTAAGCCATGTTCTGACTTCTGGCTGTAAAAAAATCCTTAATTTCTTTTGATCCATGTGATAAATTGGTTCTCAGATCATCAATATTATTATCCAGCCAGGAGCAGTTCTGCATGAGTACAACAGCTTTAAAAGATGGAGAAACGCTGTTCTTTCGAACAGCGATTTACTTTTCACACAGTGATTTCTGGCAGCTTGTGATTGAGCTGAACAAATGTAGATTTGCATCATATGACAAATCCCACAATTTCAGCCAGTGCTTCTACTTCCATTTGAAACAGAAAAGCACATTTTTTAAGAGTCAGCATGGAATGAAAATCTTCAGAAATGTTGTATTTGCTGCTGAAGTGTCCCAAAACAAAAGTAAATTCAAGTTGCATTTTCCATTAGAAAACATTATGGATTTGGATATCCTTCCTCTTTTTGTTTAGCCAAAATCCTTCCATCTCTTGGAATTTGAACAATGTGCTTTCCCTCCTAAGTGTGAAGCTAATTCAAATCACTCTGACTGCAAGAGCAGTGCAAACTGCCCTGTAGTGGATCGTCAGTACAAGATCTCCAAGCAGGAACAAGTCCCTGATCTTACCTTCACAGCTCCTGTGACGGTGTAGGCGTGACCCTGTACAATCCCATTCCTCAGCTCTATGTTCCTGCTTGCCTGCAGAAGGGAGAAAGCACAGCTTTTAGCTCTCTGCCACACTGTAAAGACACAGCCACCAGCTCCCAGAACTGTCATTTGCCACGGCACTAAACAAAGCCTCGCGTTTGACCACAGCAGTGTCTCGGATATTGAGATACTCCACAGGAATGTGACTGTTGTTCCCACTGCAGCCATAAGCAAGCCAGGAAATTAAACAAAGCTACAGATCTACACTTCTTTGCAAGTTCTTCTACGGTCCAAAGCTGCTGCAACTGCAGAATGACCTGGACTGAGTGACTTGCAGTCAGACTGGGGGACTGCAGAACTTGCCTGCCTCTCACAGCCCAGTGTCAGCCACCTGAGCTGAGAGAATAGTCCTTGGCTTGTTTGCAGCAGCCAAGCTTCCTGTCCTGAGGAAGCAGGCACCACAGCAGCAGTGTCACACACTTTGCAGTCATATGTCACAGAGCAGTGTCACACACCTTGCTGTCACATGTCACATGCTATAAGGGGAGCCTTGGAGACATTATATCAAAGGTACTTGCTGAGTCTCACAAAGCCCTTTGCAGCTTCCCAGCATCAATACCAGTAGCCTGCAAGCTACTGTGAGATAACTGCATCCCCTTACAGAAGACAGGTGTGCTTTGGCCTTGCCAGAGTTGACCACAAAGCTACGAGGCCAGAATCAGGCCTGCTGCAAGAAGACACCACTCTATTGCAGTGGAATTAGTCAGGAGAGAAGCCACAGCCCCCTCTCTGACAGACCAATCCATCTACACCTGCCCAAATGCCTTTACATTCCTTACCAAATAACTTTATCTGCTTTCTGCTGCCAAGATCCCTTCGGGCATCCATAAACTGTAACTATTTTACAGAGCAATCATGGACTTATTTTTCCACTCCGAAGAGCAACCTTTGTGCAAACACAGTAAACCAGGAGAGGCACGTGACTGGCCCTGTGACTCACCTGGCCTGAGGTGCTGCACCCCATGAGACACCGGGATTTGTCAGCTGCTTTCAGGATCTCCTCCAGATCAGGAGGTGGATCCTTCAATGAAAATTGCACTTGGACTCCACCTGTGAAGTCTACTAACGCATCTGAAAGGTAGCCTCCATTCAAGTTCTGGTAGGAGCCCCGCAACCTATGGAAAAATTAAAAAATATTTAAAAAAAAAAAAAAGAGAGAGGGAGAGAGAGAGGGAAATTAATTAGTCCTTACACTGTGTTTTCATAAACAATGCACAGTGCTTGCTTTAAAAATGAACGTGTGCATCGAGGTGGTGGGCACCAGGGGAGCCTGGGGTGTGCAGACAGTGTGGCCAGGTAATGAAAGGAAACGTGATCAAAATACTTGGCCAGGCACAACACATGCCTTGTGGAAGGAATGAGACAAAGGGGGAGCTTTTCCTATGTATTCATCCCCATCTGAGGCAGCTGTCCAGAGCCATTTACAGGCAGTGGAAAATAATAAGGTGCATCTCCTGCCAACACAGGCATTTTAGGGAGATGAGCTGCATCTCATCTTGAAGCATCCAGTTTCCTTTTTCTGAACAGGAAGGGAGCCAAGGGTGCCTAGTTCAAATGGATGTTTCAGACCAAATGGAGCTGAACTGTTAGTTTCTACATCGTACTTATACACAACTCTTCACAAAAAAGGCCAGTATTCCTCTTGCAAATGAGAAAAAGGAAAAGAGAGGTGAAGGTATTTACCCATGCTTCCAGGGCAAGGCAGAAACGAGTTCTCAGCACTGTTCCCAGTTCACTCTGCTAGAGCGCAATAATAGGATAGCAATTTAATATTGCCAACACAGTCCTTGTTGTTTTTATCGTGTGGTTTTTATTGAGACAGCAAATAAGCTGGAACATGCCGTACTTAGAGCAGGTAGAGCATGCTGTTAAACCCCGCCATACACACTGTATTTAATGAATGTAATCAAATGAAGTCTGTGGCTAATTGTATTTTGAAGAGTTGTCCTTGTCCTACACTGATGAAAAGAATTTGTCTTGGGCACTGGGAATAACTTCTCAAATGGGAATCTCATAAACAGCATTGCTTGCAACTTTAATTTAATAGAGGTTTGGTATGCATTGTAATTAAAATCTTATGCAGCAAATTGATACTGAATCCTGAGACAACTTTTCTGAGATATCTCAGGGCAAAACGCATCCCGTTCCAGAGTCACTCTCATGCTGCTTTAACATTCGCTTATTCCTGACCAAATCTGCCAAAATTATTATCTGTTTTCTTCATCTCCTCTTCACTGCATTGCAGATGTTACACCAGTTTCAGGTACCAAGTTCCAGTCCTTCATACCACCCCTAACATAGGACTTTTTCTTCAGCCTTTTTAATCATGGGAAATGGGCAAATGCTGAGGGACCACAATCTGATCCCTTCCTTCCCCAGAGGATTTAAAAAAATTATCATCTCTTTCTTAGGCATTATTTACCCTGCATACTCTGGGGACCTCAGCTAAGAGTCAGAGCTCTCTGTGAAGTGAGCTGATCAGAGAGTCCCAGGAGTGCATGTGTTGTGCCTGGGCATGTTCTTCAGCCATGCTTCCTCTCATTGCCTGCTCCAAATACCCACATGATCTCTGATTAGTGACGGTAAACACAGGTAATCCGTGCTTAGAGCCTGCAGTTTTAAACAGAGGACAACATGGAAAGAAAAACAGAAGCAAAGAAGTTTGCCTAAAATCAGAAGGAGATTCCAGGCCCTTTTGTGTCACCAACCATTGCCTTGTTCATTTTGCTTCTCAGGCATTAACACCCCGGAGTTGAACTCGGTATATTTAGGATTGGGTACATTTAGGCCTAACCCAAGACCAACATCTCCAGGTTATGTTGGCCCTAAGTTTGCTGCAGCCATGGCTCCCTGCATAAGCACAGCACCATGTAGGCAGTTCTCAGCCTGAACTCCTCCCTGTCTGCTTTGCACAAGGCAGAGGGTGAAACCACCCACAGAAAGCATTCAGCACTGGGTGGAAGAACAGACCAGGTATATTTACTTGGCATATGCTTTTTCCAGCAAGGATGGCCAGAACTCGTTTGAAGTTCGGGGGTGTACAGACAGGTATCTTCCATTCAGGAGTGGCAGTCGGTCATCTATCACTACATCCACCCATTCTCCATATTGCCAGAACTGGAAATAAATAAATTTTTTTTTTAAATACATATATATTTTTTAAAAAAAGAGAGTGATAGAAAATAAAATAATGAGCCTCCTTTAAGCACTAATGCCCATGCCAAGCAAAAGCCTCCTGAACTCACACAGGAATTAAACCAAAGCATGGATGTGTGCAAATTCTCCCCTGAACTGCCTCAGGCTAATGGTGCACATTGTTAAACAAGTGACCAAGTGGCTGGATTTCCCAGTGGCAGGGCAAGTCCCTGGGGAGTATAGCTAGTCCTGCAATCAGTGGGAGGAGAGGTTCAACATGGGGAATACACTAATATTCTTAGCAGGATTTCAAGGAGATAAAGAATGATCACGCAGGTGGGTTTCCATGAGCCTCGCTCCTCAGCCACACTTGGATCTTCTCCCGCAGCACAGCTCTTGGCCAGAGAGCCTCTGCCAGGATCCAGCCTCTAAATTTTCTTTCCCCTGTGTTTCAATTAAGACTCTGACACGCTGTCATGGACAGAGACAGTGTAGTGACTAAAGACTGTTTTGAGGTGTTATCCATCTCCTTGATGGATGAGAAGGACACAGGCAGTCTCTCCAGCATGTGGACAGAGCAGGTGTTTCTCCAGCTGATCCAGCTGATGAAACTTTTCAAGGGAAAAGACAGGAATAGAGATCTGTGGGGATGAACTAAAGGAGCCATTTCCAGAGTCATTAGCAGATTAATGTAGCTTAGCATGATTCGAAATCATAAGAGGCCAAGCTCTTATTTGCAGTAATGCTAAGGACTCCAGTGGAAGTATGCCAGCAATAGATTTAGTCTAGCATGATTTTATTTCAGCAGCTTCGGTCAATGAAAAACCCCAAAACGAGCTGTTCTGCTAGAAAAGCACAAGACCAAACCTGCCCAGCAGCAAAGCAGCTTACAGACTGCTCAGCTGAAAGCAGGTCTGATCCTCCTTACGTTCTGCCTCACCCAGGCCTCTCCCTTCCCATATGGGTGGTGGCAGGAGGCAGCAGGGTTGGAACCTCTAACTTGAGCTCCAGGAGTGATTTGAGGTTTCTGCTTGATTTTGGCAGGAGTGGGGTTGAGGAAAAGCTTTCCAATGGCCGTCCTCTGCCCAAAGGAGAGACAGGCAAAGGAACTGCCCAAAAGGACCTGTCCTTTCAGTCACCTAAGGAGCTCTTCTGCCACCAGCCAACACCTAGGAGCAGGTCTGTATGGAGAAAAGGTGTGACATCCAGCCACACCTCCCCACGGCGCTTCATGTGCAAACACAACAGGTAAATAAGGAGAACATACGGAACTCGCTGCAGGGATTAATGCAGTCCAAACCCACTGAGAGACACTTTTCCAAAAGTCAGGTTCCTTGGCCTACCATGTTTGGTAGGGAGCTCAAGCTTGGAGGCCATCTGAATGCAGCACTGTATTGTTCTTCAGCTGGATAAAGAGAGCTGCTTTGTCCTGGCTGTCACAGACTTCCAGATGGTAGTTTCATCTGAGCTCACAACGATGGGAAAAAACCACAGTGGGGATAAGAAACCTCATGGGAAGTCCTAGAGTGCTCTGGAAGTATAAGAGTGGTAGAGGAGAAGACATTCTCTTGCCTTCAGGGAGGGTCCAAGCCTTTACTTTTTGGCTTGAGTCTGGCTTAATGAAATTTCTTTATACCCCTTTACGGGATTTAAGTACTGCAGCTGTGAATGTGGTAGTAAATAAAGCCAAGAATTGCTATTTAGGCAGGATGCAAAGAGGGAAGTTCTTCGCTTCCACATTTATGAAAAGCCTTTTAAATCAGGACTTCATTTTCCTGGGCTTAAGAGGAAGGAAAAGAAATGGACATTTCCAAGATGACAACAACACATCTAGGCTTCTGATGGTCAAAGGGGGAATGTGGTTATTTTGCCTCCTTTTTTCCTTCCTGGACAGGGATCTTAGAAAAATCCAGTTCAGAAATCGAGTAAGGAGAAAAACCCATAACTATCAACTAACGCTGGCCTTTTGTATGGTGTTCAAAAGCACTTCCAGGATGTTTCCTGAAACTGAGCCCTAGACCACTTAGGGTCTTTAAAGATTTCATCTTTTTCTTCCTGAGAGCAGGGACATGAACACTCAGAGAAGATCCCTCCAGTTGTGAGTTGATGCACTGTGCAATAACCCGCTATAGTCCCTGGAGAATATTTGGTTTTTTCCCAAGCTGAGCTGCTGCTCCTCACTGTCACAAGGAGTGACACACAGCCTCATGCACACCACAGTTTCTGTGGCAGAGAAAGTGGTTCCTGTACAAACATGGGACTAACTTAATCCCTGGGGAAATAACATCACTGTAATTATTCCCTAGATAAAAACACAACCCATATTAACTACAGCTGATGAAGTGCTTAACACCCTTGACTCTAGCAGCTGAACAGCTCGTGCTGTATAGGAACACTGGAGCAGCCCTTTGTATTCCTGAGAGGCAACGTGCTCCAGTTCCAAAAAGGTGGGAAAAAAGTTATAAGCTAAAATTTTTATATTAGCATATGATATGCCTTGTTCGCGATTCTTCGCTGAACTGAGGACTGGTGGCTTAGCCTGTGGATGGCAGTAAAATATCTTTGATGGAATAACTGAAAGGCATTGCAGAGAAGCATTTCCATTCAGAGGAGCTTTCTCAGGGGTTTATTGCTCAAGGAAAGCCAGAAACAGTTGCACTGATTTGCAGATGAGATGACAGGGAAAACATTTTCAAACACTGTAAGGTATTTATACCGCTTAAGATTTAAGGATTGCGCCTAACTAATCTTTTCAAAGCTCCCATGAAAGACAATCTAGCTTGCATCCTTTTAATGTGTTTTGAGCAGACTGGTGTCCCTTCAGCTGGTTTATCTCATACAGTGTGGCTCTGTATGCTGGAAATGGGCCAAGATAGAAACATCTGGTATTTCAAGGAGCAGAGGAACAAGCAAAATTTAGACTGTCCACAAGATAATCCTCCTGGTGCTGCTCCACAAGAGCCTAGGAGGTCAAAGAAGTCTCCCTGCCAGAGCTCTTTGTTTGGTGCTGAACTGCATAAAACAAAAGAGATCAGTGAAATAAGGGAGATGAGCAATGGCTGAGTTTATACTGATTCTCTCCACATTCAGTTTAGCTTCTAGAGTTTAATAGTGCTGCAAGCTCTTTTAATCCCACCAGATATTTGTTTGACTCAGATATAAGCAAGCAGAGCCTGCCAGTTGCTACCCAAGTCACCCTCCTGGGAGATTCAGACAATTTTAGGAGTTGGTAGAAAGTGAGATTTACTAAAAAGCCTTGTTCCTCTCTCTGAAGCAAATCTCTTTTCAAAATATCAAAAGCCTGTTCCTCTGATCTGTCTCCAAGGATTTGTAATTTCCAGCCATTTCAACGAGCTAAAAGGGCAAGGTGAAGTAGGGAAACAGAAAATGAGCCCAAATAGATAGTGCAGGTGAGATGACAGCAATAACAGACTGCCCAAATCAAAGCAGCCACCAGAATGTCATCTAAAACATATATGTACACAAATCTTTCTGAACAGCTGGTACCGCTGCCTTTGCAGTCATAACTTTCTGAAAAGGGCATCAAATTCCCTGAAGTGCAATTGCACCACCTGGAGCACAAGGAATCATTAAAAAATTTGGCATTTTCTGCAAAATTCTGAACTGAGAGTCAGCACTGAAGAACCAAAGCTTTCAAGGATGTTGAGATGCGGGGCTGCAGCTTGGACCCCTGTGCAATCCAACCAGCCAAGCTCAAGTGGTACCAACACCACAGGGAGTACATACCCGGAAATGAAAAATCCCAGCATAATCGTCCTGGAATCCTTGGTCCTTCGGTAAAACATTTTCCAAAAATTGTTTTCGCAGAGTCAGGGAGCCCAGGGCTGCCAGCATCCAGCAGTCACCTCAGGGGAGGGAAAAACCCAGTGCATTCAGTCAGTTACTCACTGCTGTTGATCACAGCTAACTCTTTAAAAAGAGAGTGGGCTACAACCCTAGGACATCCAAGAACCACTTTGCCAAAAGCAACCAACATTCTTCTGTCTCCTCTTCCCCCTCCAAAATGCTGAAGCACTACCCAGTATTCACCAGCAAAGTCACTGGGAACCCTGCTGTCACCCAGCCATACTTTTCTACTTTCAGGCTGCTCCCATCTTTTGCAGTCATGTTGAGACTTGCAGTCCAAAACACTCTTTGGGAAACCTTCAGACTTCTCAGAGGAGTGGCAAATGGGAAGGCACTCCTTTCTACACGGGAGCAGAGCTGCTTCCAAAGACAAACATGGTCCAGGATTATAATATGGAACTGACACAGCGTGTAGATACGTACTCTGATACTGATCAGAGGAGTCAAACAGAAATATTCACAGGAAAGAAAACACTGACAGTCAAATAAAGACATTAGGACGGAAAGAAAATTCAGTCCTACACCTGCTGGAGCTGTGCCTGCTTACCTACCAACACTTAGCTGTGTTTGACCCTCGTACTTGAAGCACCTGCCTGATCTCAGCTGCACCTCCATTTCTGGACTTGGCCTTACACAGACAGAAGGCAGATGCCAGACAAAAGTAACAAAGATCTGAGCTGCTGCATTTGGAAATCCTGTTAAATATCTGCAAGAAGTTGTGTATGGACTGACCTGCACTGATTGTTTACTGCAGCTACCATGGTGCACATCTTCCCACCGAGCACTCAGAACACGGCAAAGCAGTCACAGGTTATTGCTTTGTGCACATCTCTTCCAAAACACGAATATAACCTTACCTATTTCTCCTTGCATGATATCAAATCTGCTAACTCCATCCATGATCAAATGAGGATTTCTCTGAAGTTCCTGGAGGAAAGAAAACGCAAAGAACAGTGTGAGTACCCAGCCTTTGCCAGCAGTGTGTTCCTGCCCCTTGAAGATCTTGCCTACCTTTTCCACACCTGAAAACTGCTTTTCTTGAGCCCTGGTGTTTTGCTGCCTGCCACCAACAAAACCAGAGGAGATACTCAGGCATCTCTTCTTTAATCTGCTCAGATATTCCTAGGGATAGATTGCTAGGGGTGGGTGCACCCTGAGTTTCCATTTGGGTTTCTCTAATTCTACTGACACCTTTCAGAGAGGGCTCTGAGCCTGGCAGTGAAATCATGCTGTTTCCTGGGGCACAGGGGGGCAGAGACACACAGGTCTCCAAGCAAAGTGGCACAGGGTCCATCCCTCAGCTCAGCAGTCGGTCTGGGAGCATTTTACACTCTGAGCCTTTTGTGTTCCCATTCAGGTCTAATACAGGTCAGCCTGGGCTGCTTTTCTTCACTCTGGTGAGGAAGATATAGAAAGAGAGCTTAATCTCTGTCTGCAAAATCCCATAGGACTGGCTGACATTTTTGATTCAGGGAGAATTTTCCTTGAGAGTCTTGCTTGGGCAGTGAAGGGGGGAAGCACTTCAGAGCTTGGCTTTGCACACAGAAATGTGAACCATTCTCCCAGCTGTGTCTGCCACTGGCCTGGGATATCTGAGTGCTCAGGAAGGAATGGCCTCAGCATCCCCCATGAGTACCCCTTGGCACACTCCAACGGGGTAAGGCTCTGTTTTGAAAGAGCAATCAGCCTTAAATAGGCAAGCCATCACACACGTAAGAAAATGAAGAGATAAAAGGAAAAAGAAAAAAAAAATCTTGGTAACAAAAATAATACAGCAGCTCTTCCTTGAACAGGCCCTGGCATTCCTTCTCCCCAGCTGATCTGACATGCTGCACAAAAGAGAGACCAGCTCACAATGTGACTCATGACTTGCACGGTTGCATGAGCTCAGCATTAGCAAATGCTGTCAGCTTTCTGAAATGGCTTCACAGTGATCAAACCCCTCTAAAAAGTTTCCCTGTCAGGAAAAGATGCAATGCAACGTCACTGCTCCAGTCTGGTGGGCAGATCATGCTCCCACAGCACTGCTGATGTGGGGGAAAGCAGCCTCAGCAGGCAAATTCCTTGAGATGCTTTCCTACTGCCATCCACACTTATCCCAGGACTTTTGGGATTTGCAGCAAGAGATTTTACCCATGGCATGGGAGCAGGCCTAAGATGTGTGGTCACCAGCAGCAGTGGTTGCCTGTAGTATAGGAAAGCACCAGCCCTGAGCCCTTCTCCCTTCCGCTCTGCATCCACCCCAGCTTTATCTTCTCCCAATGCTCTATTTCCCAAAGCAGTTCATGCCCCTCACCTGGGTGAACTCAAAACTTTCCACAAGCAGGAAAGATTAAACTGCATGGCAAGGCTCTGAACTTGCTCGTGCTTTTGTGTGTGTCTGACTTGTCAGTAGTCATCCCAGAAAACCAACAGCATAAAGGAACGGGTATTTTTGTTTCCCCCATCATTTCTGAGGGCTTTGAAGTCTTAGTTGCCAGAAGCAGGGTGGCTAGGCTACAGTGCACAGCTGCCACAGGGGTATGCACCATCCAGAAGCATGAGCCTGGAGCTAATGGGAAGGCAGCTGTGTCTTTATGGGATCCCCCAGGAAAGGGCTGATGCTGTGCTCCGTGCCAGAACGCTAAAGCTAACAAGTGCTCTCTGGATCCTGCTAGCCTGTTTGTGGAAACTGGCTGAAAAGTCAGCCCATTAGACGCCTCACCAAATATTCTACTGCCCACCACGGTGTTTGACTCCCCAGTGAGCAAACGGGGATGAGCTGAGACATTAAGCAGGTTCCTTGCAGAGAGAAACCAGTAATTTAGTCTAAAACCAGAAAAGACATAATCGAAAGTCAGGCCCAGCCAACACGCCTCGACTGTGCACACAGGCATCTCTGTGGCTGCCAGAGGGAACACTCCAACACCGTATTCCCACCACCCACAGCACAGCCTCCAGGAATGTGCACTCCCCACGGGCTCCAGGGCAATGACTAGGACTCAACAGAGAGCGTGTTGTTTCCACTAGCCAGGGGAAAGGGCTGCTCAGCAGCTGCCTGAACCCACAGAGAGCTCCTGAAAGAGCACAGAGAGGACCTAATTGTGACGGGTGAAGTGCTTTGGAAATCTGGACCTTTTCAACCGGGAGGAAAGGAAGTCTCCAATTAGCTCCTCTTCCTTCAAAGGCAAGAATACAGCAGTCATAAACCACTATATTGTCCATTATTGCAAAGCACAGCTAAACAAGTAGTCACCACTGCACAAAATGTGCAAGCCCCACTATTTCCTGCTGCTCGAGTTGCATGACAAAGAGAGAAACCACAACTATAAGTCTGTCCAGACGCAGTTGTTCCACTGAGAAATGATGAGTCTTTGTGGCATTTTCACCGAGACTTTTCAGTTTTAGCTGCAGGGGGAAAGAAGAGGGAGCTCAGGGAGGCACGTGGTCTCTTCTCAGAGTGTCTATGAGCCCAGCAGAGAAGGCAACCATATGGGCTGCAAGTCAAGCACTCTGCCTGAACTCACCCCCCCCCAGGACAAAGCTCTCATCACTCGCTTTCCTTGGCCCACTGAAGAGTTCATTATGTATTCAAAAGGAAAGAGAAGTTCAAGTTCAAACCAGTTCATCCTCTAGAGCATGGTCTTACCACAGAAGTACTGTTCATCAAAAGGGCAAGATGGAGAATTAATCTGAGAGGTGGTTAAGGAAAGTGTCCTGTACATGCATTTATCTCTAAATCTCTTTTTATAATTGCTTGAAATTGTTAGGGAAGAACAAGTCCCCAGAAGGAGCTGGAGGTGAGTAGTGTAGATGTAGACCACAAGCAGACATGCAAAGGACACGGTCAAACAGTTTTGTGAAAAATTGGGAGCCTGAGGTGGGATTTCCCAGGCAGTGTAAGCCAGTCTGGCTGCAGGCTGCTGTGGTTGGGTGCTGGCCACTTTCCCACATGTTTCCCCACTGGTCCAGCGTGATCCTGAGTGCAGCCACAAGGCCACTGAGGGTTAAGAGCTGACTGTTTGCAGAGCCACCTCCTGGTCAGTTCACCTTAACCCTAAAGCAAAATCCCAGCCCTGCTTCTGCACCTGCCACAGGTCCACACCTTTCCCTTCAGCGACATTTGTGTTGCTCCCCCCTGCTAGAGCTCCACCATCCTTACACATCCTGCCATCATGAGCCGTGGTGCTCCTCATTCAACACACACAAATTACGACAAATAAAAAGGCTGCTGCTGATTGAAAGCCAAACTGTTCTCAGCTGGACAAATGTTAATCCAGCAGCACTGCTGTGCCTGTAATAGTGTTGCTCTGGACTGAGAAGCAAACACAGTACTACAGTTCCCTGGGCTGAAGGCACTGCCCAGCAGGGTGCTGAGGAGGGGTCAGTCACACCACTGTCATGCATCCTATAACCACAGGAAACCTCCACAGAAATAAGACAGTTGGAATAATGAGGGAGGGCAGAACAAAGGACAAAGTTGTGGAGGGTCCGGAGCACCAGATTTAAGAGGATGAGGGAGCTGGGGTTTTTTAGCCTGCAGAAAATGAGGCTGAGGAGGGTGACTCTACATCTGCCTGAAATGAGGTGGTAGCCAGGTAGGAGTCAGTCTCTTCTCCCAGGTAACAAGTGACAGAACAAGAGGAAATGGCTTCAGGTTGTGCCAGGGCAGGTTTATGTTGGATATCAGGAAAAATTCATTTGCTGAAAGCATTGCCAAGCATTGGAACAGGATGCCCACGGAGGTGGAAGAGTTGCCTCCCTGGAGGTATTTAAAAGACATGTAGATGTGGTACTAGGGGACATGGTGGCTTGGCAGTGCTGGGTTAATGGCTGGACTCGATGATCTTAAAAGTCTTTTCCAACCCACACAATATAAGCTGTGCTGGGCCACACCAAAGATCTGACTTGCAATGACTTGTCTCTGGCAGACTGGAGAGGGAGAGGATAAATGAGCAAGCCAAAATTAATAGGAAAAACCAGACTACCCTCAAAGGGTTTGCTTGCACTGGCAGAACTCAATTCCCTGCTTTACAGCAGAATAGCTCAATTCCTAATTGCCTGATTTCAATACAAATGCACTGGTTGCTTATAAAAGCCATGCTCTGCTCCAGCTCTCTTTTGCAGTGGAAGACTGCGTTCACCAGACTCCACACAGGTCAGGGAGCCCACAAATGTGAAAGCCAAGTCCTGCTGGAGGATGGACTGATGTCAACAACCAGACAAACAGAAACCAGCTCGGATTTTACCTGAAACCTGTTTGCTTTGTGTGGCTCAGTGCTAAAAAAACAGCAATTGCAAACAAAGGAGGCAAAGACAAAAGAGGTGAACAAGGGCGGTAATCCTGGGTACCCGGAGCCTTGGAGAGCCAGTTTCCTGAGAGGTCTTGGAACCTTCCCCTGGGACCGTACAGTACAAGCTGAAAGTGCCACGGTGTTACCAACTACCCTCCAGCCACCACAGCCATATAATCCTGCCTGAGACCCCTAGGCCTGAGAAACAGGGAAGCAGGGGAGTCAGCAGACCACCACAGCAGCGCTGCTACTGTATCCACCCAGGATGCACAAATTCCCCCTCACAACCAGCCCTTCCCAAAGATCAGTGGAGTCGGGAAATGCTACGCAAATAAACCTCTTCCATCTTCCAGAAAGACACTGATGACGCACTGCAGCTTCCCCGGCCCACGGGGATGAATTCCAAGCTGAGGTCAGGTGCAATCAGCTGAGTAGGCAAGGGCTGAGACAATGGCAGCCTGGGGATGCTGCTCCCGTTCAATTACACTGATTGCACACGCACACTCCGAGAGAACAAAGCGAATTGATTTTGATTTTCATCACGGAGAAACACTGAACAGGATCCAAGAGCCTCGTGGCCCCTGGGAAACACTGAAGCTCTGAACTCCACCACAAACAGCTGGAGAGCAGCTTTGGCTCGTGCCAGGAAACAGCCCCAACGTGACAGACCTGCGGGACACCGCTATCCCTCACTGACACACATTTCCCAGAACTCTCCTCATCAAAGCAGCTCACGTGACAATCTGCATTTATTTTTCCTCTTCTTTTTTGTTTTTCTTTAGGTTTTTCTTCATTTGCCCCCTCTTCTATTAGAGATAAGTTTTTAGGTTAACTTCAAATCGTTGTCTAAATTCTTGCCTGAATAAAATCTGGGTTTTCTCTCCCCTCCAGCTACAGACAGGCCAAGGCAGATGCAGTAGGAAGTCCAGCTCAGCTTATCCATCTAGAAAGATGCTAACTTCAAAATTATTTTTTTAAAGGGCCCACTTTTGTTAAGTCAGTTCCTGGATTCGAAATTCTTTAATACTGATGCCAATTCTTGGAAATTTCCGGGACATAAAAAACAGGCCAAGGAACAAATAATCACCAAAAGCTGCAAGGAATCACAATAGGCACTCTGCTCCTGAAAGATGGTTACATTTTCTTTGGGAAGAGACAGAGGAAGGGAATTAAAAATGCGAGCAAGCCCTTTTGCAAAATGACTGATTCAAATGATGGATCACTTTTCCCAGCAAACAAGCATTGGCTCAATGTGTATAATTTTCTCCAGCATTTTTTAGGTGCTGAGTGCAGTAGCACAGGGCTCTGCCACGAGAACAAGGTGTATCCCTTGCCTGAGTTCGCACTGCCTCTTTCCATGCCTTCCATCCAAGGAATTCTTTTAGACACTATCTCTCTCAACACCTGACACAAATATCCAAGGAGTCCACGCCCTGATGCTCTAACAGACTGATGATGCAGGCAAAGCCCTTGCTGGCTCTTTCAGACAGTCCTTTCACCACACACCCCCCTACAAGTCACAGAGGCACTCAGCGATTCCTCTCATGCTGATCCTCAAACTTCCACTGGCCACCTTGCAGCTTTTCCATCTCTTCCAGCTGCCCACCCACACAACTGTCTATGCTAATCAGGACAGATTTTCTTAGGCCAGCTCTTGCTCAGCATCCCCTCATTCCATAAGGGAGCCACAGGGTCCCCAAGAGACCAAGGGTGAGCAGGGCAGGAGCAGTAGTCTGCAGCCTCGAAGACCTTTCAGAGAAGTCTTCAGCAGCTTCACCCTGTGCCCATTTTAGCCTTTTTTTAAAGCATAAGCACTGAAGATCATGGACTATCCTTCACATTTATAATGGGCACCACACTGGGCACTGTGGTGGGCTATCCCTGGTGCAGGGCCAAGGCACTGCTGCACAGGTGGGCATCTCTCTCCCCCCTCCGCCCCATCTCATATCTGAAAATATAACCAATGTTAGCAGAAGTAAAGCGTTCCACAATTAGCACCACCACAATTCACATTGCCTGGACCATCCTCCTTCAATTTCTTTTTGCATCTGCACAGTATTATGCACTTATGATCAGAACAGAGAGAAATCTTTAGCCTGAACATTAATTGAATAAAAATGCATATTCTGCAACAGTTAATCATTTCATGGCTTCCTCAGTTCCAATCAATAGCTTGTGTGAAGGAAAAGCAGCAAACAATGAAAAAGAATTGTTCTGAACGTTTTAAAAGGAGCATCTCAGTTTTTTAAAATCTGACATAATTCTTCACGGAGAATTTCCCTTTGACTGATCTTTAGAAAAGCCTAGCTATAGAAAAATACTTTATTCAGTCTAAAATAGAACTTCTCTCCCACTTCTCAAAACTGTTGGTGAGCCAAAGGAATAGATAATCGTGAGGTCCTGCTGTATTTGGTACCTTCAGCCCCACCTCCAGTAATGCTTGAGGTATCCCATACAAAATCTCTGTCACAGATTGCACATTTCAATGGGCATAGACAGAGGGCCTGGGCGTGCAAACACAGCCTGAAGCAGTCCCCATCTGATGGGGAACTGCAACTACCGCAGAGTCGGGAAAAGTGACATTTTAAATGTTGCCTTGGTGCTCCTGAGCCACCCTCCCTCCCTTTTCAGGCACATCCCTATTAAACAAGATCAGTTTACAAGTCAAAAAGTTGTTGCTGACTGTCACTGCTGACTGTTACTGCCTGAAATCAAGCTGTTTTCTCTCTACTTTATACACTACCCCCAGATATGAAGACTCCAAACTCTGAGCGTAATTGGCAACTCTGTTGACAATGTACAAGGTGAAATAGAAGCAGCATGTTGCTCAGCTGCTCTGCTGGATCTGGAACAAAGACAGCAGTTATAATTGCTATCTACCACTTAAATAACCAGATACTGCATGACAATAAATGGAAGCTAAGAGATTATTAGGACCAAGATGCCAGTCACAGGTACATTTCCAGACAAATTTGTTTTAATGTCAGAGGGAGTTAATGGTGAAGGCTGAGAAAAATACAGACATAGGTTAAATTGGCCGTGCTTTTTCAGCGCGGCACAACTGCACTGAGTCTCTGGGAGATGTATTCAGGTAGGAAACAGCCTTTCTTGGGGAAATTATAGGTATCTCTTGGCTGAGTTGTTTAGGTAGCTTAAACACCTGAGATCACATATCCTTAGAGATAGCACTGCAGTGGCCTAAGAACAGGTTGTACAAATATTTCTGCATGGGTGAAAGGTGCCCAACTGGAAAACTTCAGATTTGGGGCACCCCTACTCCTGATACCTCCCTCTTCCTCCTGGGGGACCTACTCCCAGAGGCAACTGGGCACAGCAACTGGGCCTTTCAGGATTTATGAAAGGCAAACACAGCTTTACTTACTTCCTGACCCTTGGCTCAAAACATCTGCAGCTTTATAAATGAAAAGAAACCACTGTGATTTAGCAACTTCTTCTACCCCTGCTTCATTCTGTCAGGAAAGTGAGGCCACATTTTGATGTCACCAGGACACAGCATGGCTGTTGTGGTGATGTTTGAGAATTTCTGGTTGGTCTCCTCAGGCAGTTGATGCCACTGCCCTTTATCTTGCATCTTGTCTGGCAGGGTGACACCTGCATGGTTGGGAAACATCTACAGGTGAAAATCTAGGTCAAACTGAGGAAAAAAAAAAATGGGGCCTTCTTCAGCACTGGAATCCCGAGTTTCTGTTCCAGATGACCCAGATGAGTCAGCAGTCTCAACGTTTGTCCCTTGTCATAGAAGAGCATCTGGTGATGCTGCCTTAGCCTCTACACAAGAACAAAAGGCTTTTCAATGCTCATGTCACAAACCCTGGGCCATGGGCATATGGTTTAATTTTTTGAAGGAGAGCTCTGGCAAAGCCAAGGATTTTGATCCTTCCCCTTCCTGAAAAAAAAAAAAAAAAACCTCTGGAAAATTGTTGGCTGCTGTAAAAAAACTCTTCAGAAGGGAAGTGCTGGGATGGAGAGGACATATGCAAGTCTTTGAAACCAATTCCACAAAAACTTTTTTTCAAAAGCTTAGTATTCATGGATTCAGGAAAATAAAAGGGAATTCTCCAATACCTGCCTCACCTGACAAACTTCAAGCACTAGCAGCAGCAGATTCTGCTTTTGGCAAGGTACATCAGTCCCTTTGCACATGAAATAACTCTCAGGATATTAGAGTAGGATAGATGTTCATCCCACAGCACGGTGCCTCAAAATCAGTGGTATTTGGGTTTCTAAGTCACTTTGTACGCTTTTGAAGTCCTACGCTTCTCTGCTGCAAAAGCACCGAGGTGCTAGTACTTAACAGAACTGTATCATAACATTTTATTCCAGTTTATTCATCTTTAAAATGCCCCTAGAGAGTCCTTTCTAATATCTGTGTTTGTCTTTTGTGAGTCTAATGCTTAGTTATCGTATTTTTTCTCTTTTAGACTGGAAATAATGGCAACTAACTCCTCTCCTTTGCACATTTTAGTCACTTTCTTGCTACAACCCTTGTTTCAAGAGAGATTATTCCCACTTGCCCTGAACCCATAAGCAGAGTGCGGTGTAAGAAACAGAGCACCAGCTGCACTCTCCCCAGACACAGACTTGAAGGAAAACTGCCTAAGGAAAAGCCCAGACATGCAGCCTGCGGTGGGAGCAGCTACTGCAGAAGAGAATGATCTCTTCATGGCACCTCCACAGAGGACAGCCTAATATCTGCACCCAGCACCTCCACACCTACCAGGCCTTGTGCTGTGCTTCCTACCCTTCCACGCAGGCATCCACATTTAGCAGCCCTGCAGGCTGTCTTGGCTACTCTGCTTCCCTTCTGGGATCCGTGTGTTTCCACATCCATGCTGGCCACAGCCCTGCTGCTGCTGTGCCAAGGCCACCATGCTGCCAAGCTCCAGCATGGCCTCACTGCCCTAATGCATCTGCCATCCAAATAAATCTCTTCCAGTTGTTTTGTGCTGTCTCTTTACAGCCTCACAGTCACTGTCTCTACACCCCGAGGCATTGCCTCCAGGGAGATGAGCTGGCTTGTCCCAGCCCAGGGAAGCCAAAGGCCCCAGGCACTAGCAGTGTGCTCAGCAAAACCCAGGGAAAGGGCAGCACGTGGCTAATCCAGGAGCTGCACCAGCAGCAAATGGTACACAGCAGTGCTTTACAGAGCACTTGGACCACGGGAAGATTTCCTAAATTAGGTCCTAGGATGAAAGAGCTGAGCATGTGATTCCACCTCCCATTCTAAACTTCCATATGCCAGATGATAACTGCCTATTAAACTGCAACTGGGAATCAGCACACAAACACATTTCATCTCCTGCCCTGTCCCAGTTACTTTAAAATAGGTATTGCTGAGTCAGCCGCTTGGACTATAGAAGACAGAGACCTTCAACAGAATTTAACTTTTCAGGTTTGCACAAAATCCTCTAGGAGCAGATCCAAGTGGGAACAGTAGTTCTAGTCAGGTTCACAGGTGGAAGCAAGCTTCCCACAAAAACGCACCTGGTGAAATCATTAATGTTGCAGAGGCTATCTTCCCTCCACACATCCCACAGCAAGGATCCCTCCTTGCAAGTGTGCTTCCAGTGTGCCCCTCAAGGTCTACTTTCCTGCTTAACATAGACCTCCCACCCCAGAGTGAAGGCCTTTAGCCACTGGCCATCAGGGCTCCCATTCAGCAGCAGTGCTGCGAAACACCCCAGCTGGTGGAACTCACAGTTGGCCTCTTCCACTGTATCTGCCAGAGCTTCTCCTGAGGGAGCAGGGTGGGACCGATGGAGCTGACGTGAGCGGGGAAGGTGGCATCCTCAAAGAGCATCCCTTGGCTCAGGCACAAGGCTCGCAGGTCTTTGAAGTCCTGGCTGTTAAATTTCTTCAGGTTCTGGAGGCTCCCTGTTGCTCCTGTGGTTTGCCAGCCCTGCTCCGGCAGTGGAGCGGAGCTGGGAGCGAGCATCGTGCCCCTCTCCTGTGAGGGGAAGACAGGGACTGCCATTAGTTTCCTGATAGAGAGTGATGCATTAGGAATGTGTGGGATAACACCTCCACCCCTCCCACCAGGAGGATTGTGGAGCAGCAGCTTGCAGAACGGAGGGCAGCCACAGTGACAAAATCCTTATTAGCTGGAAATGCATGGGGAAAGAGTAGTCGTCAAATCCCAACTGGTTTATCTTAAACCAGTGCTGTCAGTGCTACAAATTCAATTTGGAGTCTTCCCTGAGGACAGAGAGCAAAGCTGTTAGTGAGCTGCTGTGTGAGCACTGAGGTACAGCTGCAATAGAAGCGAGCACAGGGCAGGGAACAGGAGCTGCAGACGCAGGGCAGTGTGAGCGTGAGCAGGGACGATGCCCAGAGGTACCCAGGACTCTTCTGGTCAGGTACCACAGCTGTGCCCAGGGCACAGGATCTCAAATTGCTGTTTAAACTGGGCAGTCATTGCATGGCATCTACAGCTATTCCAGTCTGAAGCACGGTAGAACCCCTCTCTGTTAATGTGTCTAAAGGAAACAGGCACTTCAATTAGGAAAAACGAACATTTTACATATGCAGGGAAACCCTGGACTGAACAGACCTGCCAATACACTTGCTGGCACAGCTCGGATGGATGCAGGAGCCAAAATCTCCTGTTGAGGGCTTTGTCCCTTTACAGGCAAAAAAAAAGCACAGCAGGATTCCTGCCATCAGAGATCTACTTTTGTTCCAAAGGGAGGTAGCGCATCTTCCACGGAGACGCTGGGGTGTGGGATGGGAGAGCTTTTAGGACAGGAGTGGGAGAAGAGCACAAGAAAGAGGAAAAGCTGCACTTTTGGAGGGGTCAGTGGCACTGGCGCTTAAAGAAAGCATTTTGTTCTGTCCAAGCAGAGCACAAGTTTTCAGGTGTGCTCCCCAGAGCCACATGGATGTACAGAGAGACACACACCTGTGCACCACCTCCTGGGGATCTCCCTTCAGCTGAAAGGTTCTCTTGCGGGCTTCAGGATTCGGAGAAGCAGCAGGAAGGTTGTGCAGCCTGCCTTGCCTCCTGGTTCCTTCAGCTCCTATTGTCACACAAAATTACGTGTTGCTGGATAAAAACATGACTCAGGGTCCACACCAGTTTTCACCCTTCCTTCCCACTTGTCCTCACAAAACCAAAATATTAACTATCCTGAGCCATATTTCTCCTTTTGCCTCTTTTCTCATGAAAAGAGAAGCCCATGGTGAAGCCCTTTATTAGTAAAATTTTAAAGGCATAAATCTCTGAGATCCTCCTCTGGCATCTTGCATTATGGATGGCACCAGACCTGATCCAGGGATTCCTGCCCCTAGCTCCTGGCTTTCACTTAAGACATACCTTCTCATAAATTAGCACCGGAAAATCCACCACATGCCCTGGGCAAGCCTCACCTACAGTTAATTAACTTTGCTGTGCTAATTTCTAACCTGAAGTCACCTAGTTTCCCTTTCAAGCAGCCGGATGCCATAGCTCTTTTTTGTTTGCTTGTTTGATTTTGTTTTGTTTTGTTTTAATTTTTTAGTAGACGAAAGGGCTCTTTTCTACCAAACAAACTTATCTGTTGATCTGTGATGTCCCTGGTGCTGCACAAATAGAGCAGATGGCTCCAGTAAGAGCAAAGCCTCAGGTTTGTATTGTGAATTCTTCCCACATGTCAAAAATACAGCTCAACCACAATGAAGGTGGGATACAGCCCCCCCACACTCCCCTCCCTACACCCTTTTTACTTAGTCTCATCACCTTTCTTGGTGCTTCAAGTCACTTAGCCTCCTGGCTAAGTAACAACAGCCTAAACAAGTAAGTGGTTTTGCATCTCATTGTTTTAATTAAAAGCCCCACAAAAAAATATCTGAAACCACCCTCAGCCAAGAAGGAGAGAGAGCATTCCCCTTGGGTTTGCATTTTTTAATACAATGGAAATAAATCTCATGTAATGTACCATAACACGACAAGGGAATGGCTTCTTAACAAATACTCATTTGAAACTGTGCCCAGGCTCCATGCATGCTAAGATCTATTTCTTGAAACAGTGTTCCAGCAAAACTGATTACTAATTCCAAAACTCAAATTAAAATTAACAGAGCTTGAAGGCTGGGTCTGACACGCGTTCCCTCTCTTCTGACAGAGAACAAGAGTTTTTAGCATGTGTGTGTGTGTGTTTAATTACGTTGTTTAACATACCAGGATTAAATTAGCAACCAGACTGAGGAAAATAACACACTTGACTACTATTCCCTTGCAGGAATATCTTCATCAGCACAGACACATGAGTTCTACACCCACCTATCCACCTCTGCAGGCAGTCCATGGGGTCAGGACCTGGCTAGCAGTATCCTGGCTGTTCCAGCATGCTCTGATGGCCACCTCTTTTGGGGCAGCATCCTGAATACTGGCCACAGCTTTCCCCTGTGGCTCTCACAGGTCCGTCAGCAACAGCAAAGATCACAAAAGTTGTTAAAGCTGAATATTTCCTGCTTAGTTGGAGAGCTTCTTACTGTTACTGACCTCGAGAGCCAGAAAGACTTTCAAAGGACAGAGCTATAATGGGATGGATATCAGAGATGCTGCCCTTGGACTGCTCCTGCACAAGATGCAAGGAGAGAGGGAGGGATTTCAAATGCTCACAAAAGCCGGTTCAGACATACTGCCAAACTCTAAAGAAAAGCAAAGAGACTGCCACTCAGCTAAGGAAAGAAATGATTATTCAGAAGGGGTAAACATTCAGGAGGGGCTAAACAAACATTTACTTAGTCCTGGGATCTCCTTCAACACACTTACTGATGTGAAATGGAGATGGGAATCACACCTAACTTTGTACCTGCTGCTCTTTTTCGGTTCCTCTTCCTTCTCAGCAGAGGGACATCCTTGTTGTCTGTCCCTGAGAAAGGGACAAACAGCAAAGAAGGAAGGAGAGAAGGTAAGCAGTGGAAAAGCTACAGAGAGTAGGATAAAAATGGAGGCAGTTGGAAGGGATGGGAAGGAAAGCGGCGTCTGAGCACAGCAGGGCAAAAGGGTTGGTGATTCCTGCAGAAATTAATGGGGGAACCCCAAGCACCCACCATTCTCTGCACTGAACAGCTTAAAAAGCAGCAGTGAAGGTGTGTCCTGTCTCCCTCCAGCTCTCATTCAGCAAAGATGTCAAGCCACCACCATAATCGAGTACTCAATGGTGGCAAATGCTACTGACAGCTAATTACACTTCACATAAAGATTTATGTCACAGTGCAGACATCATCTCCTTCAATGACTTTGGTATTTTTCACTGAGTAGAAAGTAGAAATAGGCAATTAGAAACCATGTGTACTTCATAGCTGAACCTTCTCTCCACTGATTTTCTCAAAACATTTCCATTATGTGTTGGCATAGCTGAGTTTCTGTACTTTAGAAAGATCAACTAATTTTCTCAAACACAACAAAGAGTACCAGAAAAGCCAAAAAGCCAGCAGCCCTTCTTGCCCTGTTTCCTCTCAAACACTCCAAACTATTAAGCTGCATTTCATCTCCCCATAATATCCAATACATGCTACAGTAACACCACCACTCTTTTGTCTAAGATCCAGTCATTCATGTACTTGAAGCACTGCAGAACCTTCAGGGACTCACTTCCAGAAGTATCTTACAACGAAGGAAAGTGTGAGTTTATTACCTGTCCTAGCATTCAGAGGAAAAAACAAATGAGAGAGCCAGGAGCCTCCTGCAGTGACAGCAAGCTGAAGAGGCAGAGCAAGGAGCAGAACGTGGGCGTCCCAAACCCCAGATGGACAGCAGCTCCTTGTGCACACCGTGTGCGGAAGCTTTGAGTACCGCAGAAAATCAAAACCGAAGCCAGGCACTCTGGCAAGCCTCCAGGAGATTACTTTCCCAGTGGCATCTTGCACGACCTTCTGCTCCAAACAGCCTGTGAAGTACTCCCTTCTGGCTATTTATTAAGTCAATTTTCTTCTCGTTTTGCATACACAGCATAGGACAGTTCCAGATACCTTTTTTCTACCTCATTTAACAGCAGCCTACAGTAACTATAGCATCCTCCTCATCTTAGAATCTCTACTCCCACTTGATCCAATTACTTCTGACAACTTACGGTTTAACAAAGGAGGCTCTTTCTAGGATGGCAAATTCGTCTTCTCTTTCCCTCCAGGTAACATTAAGGATAGGGACTGTAATTTATTCTGTCTCTCCAAGGCAAATCCCTCTTAATGCGTCTGTGGTGCTTTTCCAGCCCTGTTACTCGTACTTCACCCGCTTCCTCTTGTGCTAAATAAAACAGCAAAGGGATGTTTTACCTGCAGTGCCTCCGGCGTAACTCCAGCCAGCACGGACACACGGGCTGGCACTGCCCCCGAGCTCCTTTATAGGGGAGCTTCTGCCACGCCTTAAGCAAACGTTAACCAAGCTGAAGTTCAACAACCAATCTGGCTTGGGTGTAATAGTTTCATACAGATATCGTATCATACCTTGGAAGTATACAGAGAGAGGTAGATAGGCACACACACACTTCTATTAGCCACGCACAGTGAATTGTCTATCGACCTACGTTCGTGGACACCATCCTGTGCCCAACAGTGGCTTCAGCTGCAGTTATTCTTAGAGGAAAACAGGTTTTTTTGCACCTCTCATCTGTTTTCCTCCTCAAACCACCAGGAAATGCAGTAATCATTCTGGATCCAGGCACAGCCTGGTAGGACTCACCACAAGACAAGTTATCAGAGGTGCGTGTCATTCTTTCTGCAGCAGTAAAAGCAGCAGATATTTTTAGGCCAATGCCTGTTAGCATTTATGCTGGGCTCTTACTTAAGTTCCACATCAGTTCACTCGGGCAGCTCATTTCCTCCAGGACTGCCTGAGGAAGTAGGACTTGTCCTTATATTTAGGAGGGGACTGACCTCCATTATCCTAAAGCCCAAAGCCAAATAATTAAAGAGTGTCTAGCAAAAATACAGGAATGTTTATTTTTGGGAGACCAAACTGAGATAGCCTAAAGAGGCCCAAAATTCAAGGGAATGTGGGCAGCATGCTCTCAGGGACACATTCCATGGCAGCAATCCTAAGTGTATTCCTACAGCCTTCAAACCTGTGTTGGCATAAAAGTCCTGGTGCACAGCCACCTGAACAAAAGACAGCAAGGCAACCTTGCAATAAAGCAAACCAACAGCACCCTGGGCTGCATGAGTTGCAGCACAGTGGGTCAAGGCAAGGGACCCTTCCCCTTTGCACAGTACTTTTGAGATGATATCTGCAGTACCATACCCAGTTTGGGGCGCCCCAGCGTTAAGAGGGGCACTGAAATTGCAGCAAGTCCAGCAGAAACCCACCAGGATGGTCAGGCGGCCGGAGCACACAGTGGGAGAGAAGAGAGTGAGAGAGTTTGTCTGCTCAGCCAGGAGGGACACCTAATTGCAGCCTCCCACTATCCAAAAAGTTACAGAGAAGGTGGAGACAGATGGGCAGAGGCAACAGGCACAAGGAGCAGCAAGGAAAATTACACATGGTTGGAGACAAAAAAGATCTTCAGAGTGGCTCCGGTGCCCAGAGAGCCTGGAGCATCTCCACCCTTGGAGATATTAATGTGGACAAGGGCATAACTTCTAACTCAGAAATCAGCCTGCATTGAGCTGGAGTACAACTCAAAGACCCAAGAAATTACCTTCTCTTTTTCAAGCTACCACAGCTTGTTCATGAAAAGGAAAGTTACCCTGCAGTGAACGTTCATGATGTTTACCTTGAGGATTAAGAGAAAAACTTACCAATCCATAGTTCTTCACATATCCAAAGTAATCACACGATCACCTGGGCTCAGGAATTTCCCCAGAACAAGACTTTCTGTTTGGACTGCAGTCTCTTTGAGCTGGGATGCTAGCAGTTCACATAGCAGCTGGTTCCTAGCAGCTACGGGAGATGAGAACATAAAAGTGCTCACGAAAAAGACAGTTCATCCTCTTCATCAACATTTACTATAGTTCTGTGGGTCTAAAAGCTCTGTACTGCACTCTGCCTGCTCGTATTTAAGGGCTTTCATTTCCTCATGAGATCCCAACATTTAGCAGACTCTAATAGGAAATGCATCCATGTAAATTAGAGCAAAATCTGCCTCAGAGGGCAAAACAGGTGCAGTTTTCCTTTAAGAGCTGTTTTCCGTAACCACTACATAAATAAAAGCTGATTGCACCAGAAGCAGGGAGCAAAGATTTCCTTCATTGCAGGGAAGGAGCTGTGAGGTGATAAATGCCATAGCTGCTGGCTCATCTGACAGCACGCGCGCCGTTAATCGCCTCCTCTCTGGGGAAGCGGCAGGTATATTCCCCTCCAGGTGTGGTGATTCATTGTCTGGAACTGATATCTCTGCTTAAATGGTGGATTAACATGATTTAAGAAATATTCATTGCAAAGTTGATTAGAAAGCCCCATCACCAACCTGGCAGGAGATTTCAGCTATTGCAGCATGAGCCCATTTTGAGATTGTCGGCTTTCCTGCAGAAGGCTGTATTGATGTGTCCATTTTCGCAGTGGCTCCAGAGAAGGAAACCCAGAAGGCTGAGGGATTTATGTGCAGTAATGAGCCTTGGGATTATTTGCTATCCTAAGTGTCTGTGGAAACTTGCAAGAAATAAAAAAAATGAAAAAATTTTGAAAAAGAAACAGAAGGATTTAAATAAAAAGCACAGGGCTGTGCATGGAGAGAGCAGGGGTGTTTTCTCCCAGTGGCACTCTGTGAGTTTGTGGCAGGTGCCAACAATTCCCCTGACTCGAAGTTTGCTTTTGCAGAGCAGGGACATTAATCCATCTAAGGATACATGTGCAGTTTAATCTACTCATGAGCAAAAGATGCTGAAGGGTCACTGAAAAATCAAGACTGGTTCTATGCTGTTAAATTACCACCCCAGGGCTGGTAAAGGCCAAATAAAGGAGAGTCCCTTTGCTTAGGACCAACAGCTTCCTCTCCCACTGGGTACTGGCACCAGAGGGCAAACACCAACAAGTGCTGTTGAACCCAGGTTTTCTCATGGCTTGTGAGGTCTCAGCTGGCACCACAGATTGTTGGCATCACAGGTTTTTGGAATTTAGTGAATCTTTATTCCTCTCTACCCTGAGATGAAAATAGACCAAAAAAATTGCACAACACAGGGGTTCTTTTGAAATAGATTTTAAACTAAACACATATATCTCCTCTTTGCCTGGCTTTCCTGAGGGCAGACTGTTGTTCTGCATGGCTGTCATGGTCTAACTGCAGCTGGCAGCTCACTCACACCCCCACCACTGGATCGGGAAGACAGCTGGAAGAGTAAAAGGGAAAAAACTCATGGGTTGAGGACAAGACACCTCAAAAGTTGTGTGCACAAGGAAGGTAAAACAAGGAATTAATTCCCTGATTCCCATGGGCAGGAAGGTGTTCAGCTTGGGAAGAAAGGCTCCATCACACATAGCAGTTACTGGGGAAATCGGTAACTCCAAACGTCTCCCCTTCCTCCTTCTTCCCCCAGCTCTGTATGCTGAACCTGACACCCTGTGGTGTGGAGTGTCCCTTTGGTCAGTGGGGGTCAGCTGTCCTGGCTCTGTCCCCTCCCAGCTCCTTGTGCACCCCCAGCCCGCTCACTGCTGGGGTGGGGTGAGGAGCAGAAAAGGCCTGGACTGTGTGCAAACTCTGCTGAACGATAACAACAACATCTCTCTATTATCAACACTGTTTTCAGCACGAATCCAAACTACAGCCCCATAGCAGACACTGTAAAGGAAATTAACTCCAGCCCAGTTAAAACCAGCACAGTAGCCAGCAGCATATCTGAAGCAGTGAGTTTTGTATCATCTTTCAAGGCTGTCTGGGGAGGAGCTGCACAACTTTGCCCAAGTACTGGTGGAAGCCTTGGCCTTAAGGAGGGAACTCTCCTCACTCCACCCACAGAGCTTCTGCACTGAAGTATTAAGACTGTTATCTTTTGCAACATTTCAGACATATGCCTTAATTTTTTCTGCTGCTCTTACCCTTGTGAAGATCACACTCTTTTTAACAGAAAGACTCCTAATTTACACCACGGTAAATAAAAGAAACAGGCTGGGAAATTTTCCAGGCTTGTGAACACAAATAGGTTTTGTGTAAAAGAGGAATCATCCTTCAATCATTGTCACATTTGCTGCAGTGATTGGGCATCCCACTGTTTTTGCATTATGGGACTAATGTAAGAATACTATCAATCCCTTTCATTTCCTCATTCATAATTTGGTATATAGGTCAAGTGTTACCATTTATTTGCTTCTCTTATACAAGATGCAAGGAAGCTATGATTCATACTACTCATAAACAAGCTCCTTTGCTCTGTGTTTATGCACTCCTATTTCTGGCAGGACCTGCCCTTCGAAGACAGAAATTTTTATGACTGTAAAAACTATCAGGCAAGTAACAAAGTCCTGCTTCAGCATCTGTTTTTACCCAATCCTCACCCACGAGCTGCTCCTCAGTGCAAATTCACCACGAGCTGCAGCACTTTTGCCATATTCACGTATGAATCATTTTGCTCATAAATGAAGTACAACTGTTGCCGGAGTGAAATGTGGCAGCTGCTTAACAGTGCATAATGAATCCACAGAGCTGGATCCTACTGCCACTTGGGGGAGGGGGGATTTGGTGTGAAAAATATCTCTCTCCAGAGCCCTATTTTCAGTAGAAATATCCACCGACTTCAGAACCACAGTGGGAATTCTTTGAGAATAAAAATAAAAATAAAAAAATAGGCAGCCTGCTACTGACACCCATATTAGCACTGGAATTTCCCAGTGGAATATTTTTCCTTCAGAAAAATGCAATTCTGTCAAGCATGAAAGCCACTAACAATGAATTTTCACTATGAGAAAGACACAATACATTTCAGTAATGCCATTGGGCTCCATTCTGGTTTTGCAATAGTTGCATTTTTTTGCTTATGAAAAACCCATCACTTCAGGCTCATCTCTGCATTATCCAAAAGGTTTAACATTGCAATGTAAGAAAGATTTCAAGTGTTATTGCAGTAGCTCTTTGCATTCAGTCTGACAGTATTTTTCAGAATGTGATTTCCCAGGAAATTTTGGACTTTGTTTTTCGTTTGAATGAGGAACAGAATATGATAGCACTTTCGATACTGAAGCTCTACAAAATCCCTACAAAAGTCTGGCCCCTCAGCACCCAGCAGCGAAACTCTCCTCGAGAATAAGCCCATCCTATCACCAGGAGTAACATCAAGGCATTTTTTAAACAGAGCCATCATGACATCGCCCTTGCAAGTGACACGGACACCCTTCCATCTGGTCATAGCACTGCTGTTTTGCTTTACCAAACTTTGCTAAAAACTGCTCAGAAAGGTAAGTGAAGGAGCACTTTTACCCCTCTCTCCTTGGTGTCCCTCATCTACCTCTTCATCAGCAGCTTTTGGGTCCCAGAGACAGCCCTTTGCGGAGGGCACATCAAAATGAAGCTCTTGTTTTCATCAGCGTATTAGCCCTTATCTGGCATTTCTGCCTCCAGCCTCGTTAAAGCCCTGTGGGTACGAGAAAATTTATTTCACGCTTTTTTGTTTTGGTTTTGTCTTGGTGCGAACAGATTGCGGCAGCCTCACATTTGTTTGTTTTCCAGAAACATTCCCGCCATCCTCTGATGGAGAATCCTTGGCCTGCAGATCATTCCGACAGCTGACTGAAAACACTTGCGGCTCCCAGCCCTCGCCTCAGCCTTTGCTGACTGCTGACACGCACTGCACAGCACAGCACAGCTTCCTCTCCCTTGACATCTTGCCATTTGCCAGGTGCCAGCAAGGGTGCACTGCCGGTATTCCAGTCAGGCAACTTGCCATCCACCTCTCCTCCTTGCCTCCCACAAGACATCCAACGCCTGCTGAAACGAAGGGCTGCAACTTGAGACAAGCCAGACAGCTCCTCTGGGATTCCGTGTCCTCCAGCACATACCCAAAACCTGAAAATGGGGTTACTGCCCAAATCAGAGCAGAAGGATCTAAATTATGATCCTGAAGCTAAATCATGGCAAACCCTGACGCTGTCACAGTGGAGTTAAGACTGGGAGTTGGCTGGAAGTCACAGACATGACATCCTGGCCCTGTCCTCTAAGATGTGCTTGTGGAGCTTCTCCCCCGCCACAGTAAGTGTGCTGTATGCTGACAGTGCTGGCCATTGTTTGAATAAACTGGTGCCATGAAACACAAATAGTGGCATAGAAGGAGAAACTGAATTAATCTCCCAGACTAACAACTCCATCACCAAATTCCTGGAAATTTAAAAGATTTAAAAAAACAGCAATCAGATGTTTTTGGTGACTCTGGCTTCATCTTCCCTTGAGCCAACAGAGGTGACCTCACCTGAAGCAGTAACACCCAAACATATACACCTGCAAGGGACCTAGGCAGTTTAAAAAGAAAGGCTGTCTTGAAAGAGGATGGTGAGATACCTACAGACCTGATGGTAATGTCTGAAAAAAATTTGTGTTCACTTAAGTTACCTTGTTAGGTTAAAGTGGTACAGATCTTTTCTGCCTTGGGGACAGGACAGCAGGCAGCTCTCCTTGCAGCGCCAGGAAGCACGAGTGCAAGGCTCCCAGGATCACGCTGTGTTTACCTGGAATATACAGGGTACCTAAACCAGGTGCTTTTCCTCTGAAAAAAGCAGTCCACACTTTGTACCCCACTCACCAGAGACCCATTTGGTATCACTCTAAGAATTATTTTGGCCACGAGAAGAGTCGTATCGCAGCTTTCGTAACAGCATCAGCACTTGCCAACATCACAGGGTTGGAGAGTAAAAAAATCTCAAAGAACCTAAAACATTTACCAGCCTGAGTTTTCTCATTCTGATGACTTTGTAGCCACATGCAGCTTGCTCGTCTGACTGACATGAGTGAAAAGCAAAGCACTGCCCATACAGAAGTCTGTTCAGCTTAGTCTGGAGGCTATACTTACTCAGCTGAAACCAAAGGAGAATATGACCTCTTATTTAAAAGGCATAGGAAGGGTGGCAAATCCATGGAGAGAAGCTCTGGACAGAAGTGGGCTCCTCCAATAATTGGGACAGTTTTGCTGCTGAGGCCTGCTGTCAAGAGAGGAGGGGGAAAAAGCAACAAGAAGATCATATATGGAAAGAGCTTAGGGGTTTATCAGGATGAACTTCTAATAACAGTACATTTGGAATGAAAGGGCATTTGTTCCTTTGCAGTATGGCTCTGGTGGGTGCTCTAGGACACATGAAAGACCCAATCCCATCTGAGCTGAAAGAGAAGCAAAGATCAAGTGGTGAAGTTTTAGAGTGCAAATGGAAAATCTGAGGCACAGAGCCCAGTGGTGCCCTCCCTGGGGCAGTCATCCTGAGCAGCACAGCATCAGGACTCAGCCTGGGTTCAAACATACAAGTCCCTGATGGAGAAAGCTGCCTTCCCCAAATTCTGCTTCCCAAGAGCTGTGAGGGGCCAGCTGCCACCTGCATGGACAAACAGAGCAGCATGTTACTGCAGCTCCCTTGAAAAGAAAGGGTTTGTGTGTTCTGTTCTTCTTTTCCAGCTGGTTGCCACGTGCCTGTAGGCACAGCAGCTGGCACGACCTTTCCCAGGCTGACTCTGCACTGTGACCTCTGTCCCCACACTGTGCTGGCAGCAGGGTCCCTTACCCTGGCTCAGAGCAGCTCCAGCCCTGAGCTCTTTTGTCAGGATGGAAGGCTCCTCTCAGAGCTGCACCATGCACTTCGATAACACAGGGCTGCTCTCTTTGCTCTGCTCTATCAGTACACAGGAAAATGAGGATTGGAACTCTATCTGAGGTACTAATTAAATACCTTAAATAGCTAGATAAGGCACTTAGCTAGGGCTCAGAGCCATGTATGGAGAGCGAGATGCCAGTGCAGAGAACAGCATATGCTCCCTAGTGAATGTTTCTGTCACTTTTCATTGACATTTCAACTAATGTTCTTCACTGATTATCTATATTCTACAGTGTAATAAGGAAGCACATCAGACACTGCCTTCAACTTGTCCAGCCAAACTGCACCATATTTCTAAATGCTTCTTTCTTCTTGGGGGAGGAGGAAGAGAACTAAACTCCCTAATTCCATGGTCAGACACAGGAGGCTATGGGTAACAGTCACAGGATAGAAACAGGGCCAAAATGTAGAACAAGAATGTAAACAGAAGGGCAGAGTCTCAGGTAATTTACAGAGGATCACTTCTGTGAAAATCATCCCATCCAGTAAAAAAGTGTAAAATGCAAGGTAATGCCTGAAAGGGAAAAGGGACACTAGGAGTGGTCAAGGTTCAGCAAGACCAGCCCTAGGGTGAGACAGACTAGGAAATTATTGCTTCCCATGGAGGTGAGAACTGGCACAATACCATGCTGGGAAGCACCCAGGAGAGTAAAGATAGACTGGAAAACAACATGACAGTGCTTCGATTCCTGGTGCATTTTTAATTTTAACTTTTTCTGAAACAGGACATGTTAATTTTGAATTTGGTGAGCTTATTAGAAAATCCCAGACCAAATCACTAATCTCACTATACCAACACTAATATAAGAGAGGGTTTAAGATAGAGCAAGAGCTGAATGAGAAGCAGTCACATCCCCCCATCAGCCCACCTGATGAGAAAAGTCTCGTCCCTCTCCCAGACATCTGATTCCCTCCAGCTACGCTGATGCTGGTGAGCTACAGGGAGATGCAGAAAGGGAGTGAGAGTAGAGCAGAGCCAAGCAAAGCAGCTCTCCTTAGGTTTTAACTTTTATGTTTTCCAAATCCGGTACTGCCTAGTGTGTAACTCTGAAGTTTCGTGTGGCCTGTTAGCTGCCGTTCTCTCATGCTGATTAGACATAACAAACCCTCTCTAGGTTTGCACTCCAAGGACACCAGGCCCCAAAATGTGTAAACTAGAAGCCTCTGAAGAGGAGGGACAAACTTGGGGTAATTGCATCATTGACTGAGGTTATAACTGGAGAATTAACCCTGATATGCAAATGGACCAAACTTATAAAAGTATGAAGAACCCGTGACCCAGGGTCCATCTTGGGTGGAGCCTTTTGATTGCCCAGGGTGTACCTTTGAAGGCCCTACAAATAAATACCTACTTTTATTGTCTTATTCTTGTCTAATCTCTGTTTTTAGGTGGCCACCTCAAGGCATCAGTTGTTTGGCACCCCAAATGGGACAGGGAGGCTTCTGGAAATCTTCTGGACTGAGAAAGATCCAGCTCAGCTCCCTCCACCCCACTGGTACTTCAGGGAGGGGCAGTTGCCATAGTCCAGGAGGCAGCAGAGCCCAAGAGCCCAAAAATTCTCCAGATTGACCACAGAGGCACGTGAGTAAGTGGATAAAGGTGGTATTTTGTTATTAGCACCTGGGTTGGGTGTTAAGAGATCTCTTACAGTTTTGTTTGGGGTCCAAGGAGGTCCTAGTTCGTTTGTGGATTCCCTCTTCGTTTGCTGTTAAGACTCTCTGATGGATAAGAAAAGGCAACATGAATCTAGCAACTCCCAGGAACTAATCAGGGACCTTGAGCCTGCCACAGTGAACCATCAAAAGTTTGTTCTCCAGAGCAAGATGAGACACTTTGAACCTAAAAACAACCAATGCTGGGATCTCTATGTACTGTCATTTTTTTCATTACTACTATGGGATAAGACTTCGGGGCAATACTGAATCAAGCCCCTTGTTTACTGCATCCAGGAGAAAACTCTGTATAAGCAAGGGGGTGATGTGCTGAAATGAAGACTAAGCCTTTTCTCTCCTGCAGTCTGAATTTCAATTACTGTGCTTGTTGCAGCATACTGAGACCAGGCCTCAGCAGCCATTAGCTGGAGAATCAAACTATAATGTGTTTGACCCAATATATGCCCCAGTGAGTGACAGAGAATGGTATTGAGGAGGAAATACCGCAGGCTGTGATGGATCGGATTTCCAGAACAAAGAATTACCTTCCTCTTCTCCACTCCCTTTATATCCTCCTGCCAAAGCACTGGGGATGGTCCTATTAACTATGGGCTACACAGAGCATTGCAGCATCTTAGGAGGAAATCACAAAGATGGGTTTCGCACTAAATAACTGGACTGTCAGAGAAAGAGAGAGGGTAAAGTTATCACTGCATTGCTGGGAGACAAAAACTGAAAAATAGCCCATCCTGCAGCTTCTCTGGGGCCACAGATTTATTATGTGTGAACAGTACCTCACACAGTAAGACTTTAAACCAAAAACTGGATCTTCAAAGCCCTCTGTAATCCAAACAGCAAGAACAAACAACTATTCCGTGTCAGGATGAAGAACAATTAAAATAATTTTACTGTGTTTTAACTGTTGGGTATATAAAAACACAAGGAAGTTTCAGAATAGTTAATTTTTAATTTTTTTTTTAACAGACTTCATAAATCTCTGGGCGTTTTGTTGATGAGCATGGTTATGAGCTGTGGAAAAGCCAAGTGATTACAATAAAAATTATGTTTCATGGAGATTTCTTTGCCTTTGTTCTACTTGTGTCACCTGGCCAGCAACACAGACCACCGAGCTCCAGTGCAGATAAAGTCACTTTTTAAACTCCCCCTCCTTCTGAGTACACAGCTTCACCTTTCTTGCCCCTACCTCTGGTGGCAGTTTAGAGGCAGGTTAGACCCTGTCATCCCAATCAACAGGGAGCAGGAAGAGAAGAGCGAAAATCTTACTGGTGAAACATTCACAGAGAGACAATCTAAAGTTAAATCAGAAACCATTCAGCTGGAAAATTAATTCCTATTTATAATTCAAGGGTCCATCTGAGAAACACACCCGAAAACCTTGTTCCTCTAGCCAGGGATTAGCTCAAGGCCTGGATTTCTGAATAAAACCACGCCCAAGTGCCTGCCACCTACAGGATCTAACCCAAAGGCCACTGATTTTGACAGAACAATCCAATAACTTCAGTGTACCCTGGAGCACATCTTCTGAGACAAGGCAGCAACACCCTGGCCCTGCCTGGGGTCAATGGCCACATCATGAACGAGCCACAAACATTGAGGTTCCATCCCTACTACTAAATACCACAGGAGATGCCAACGGCGTGAGTCTGGCCCTGAGGCCAAGAGCCACGTGCCCATACCATAAACTTATTTTCCGCCCTAAAGAAAGCATCTGATCCAGGCTGGAGGGGATGGGCATCTGCAAACTGCCATCTGGTAAATAAGTAAGAGTGCTTCTTTGCTAGCCAGAAAAAGCAACCTTTCGGGCTTACTTTCAGACCTGAGCAAAAGCCCACATGCCTGAACGTTTCCCTGTTTCCTTCCATCTGCATCTCCATTGATAGTTTTAACACAAGATGCTACATCACACCCACATCTGTGCAAGGCCATTGATTAAAATTTGTGTCCAAAGTGCTTGAAAAGTAAATATTTGCAATGACCGGGTCCCGTGACTCTACCTGCTGACTATTACCTGAGCCTGGGCTCCTCAAGGGCAGCAAGTTGGGTGCCACCAAAACACAGGAACAAAATCTGTTGACTAGTGATGCTGTCATTGTCTGAGGTGGGTGTTAGAGATTTAACTCACACATGCATCTGTTTATTCTTGACTGAGTAAAGCACTCACAAACACCCTCAACCACCCCTGTGGCCTAGGCAGCAGGGAGGGCAGGGCCACAGGCAGTTCTGCCCCAAACTTGTGCACCAGCACCTTTGGTTTCACAGAAAGTTACACCAGGTATAAACTTCACCCTTGCACATAACCAGGCATCTCCCAATGATTTTTGTCTCTCTTCCCCCAGTGACCCAGAGAACTCCCCCTCAGGAGGTGGCTGGGTGGTGGCAGTCAGAGAGGGCCTTTCAGAAGGGCAGGGTAGTTCAGGAAGGCTGTGTACATTCTTGTTTCAGGTCACTGGGCTGGTATTCAGTGGAAGAGGTTTATAGCATCTGTGTTGTTTTTCTGGGAAATTATCCTTCCTCTTTTTAAAAGGCTCATTTTCTTTTGTTTTTTTCTCTCAGGTTCCTGCTAACTTTGCACTACTTTTCTACAAATGCACTCCAAATAATTTCACTGGCAATAACACATTCAAAAGTAGTATTCTAAGAAAAGACTTCAGTCGCAGAAAATAGTCACAGAAAACAGATTTCACATTGTGCAGCACGAGTCACTGAAAACAGATGGAGTTTCTATCATTTGGGTGAAAACTCACAGAATTTTCAAATCAACAGAATAGTGCAGTGTCCAGCCTGTAGCTAATGAAATGCAGAAAGCTTTGCTAGGAACAGTCCTTATTAGAGAAGGCATTCACATCAAAACAAACCATCCCCTTTCCCCTGTGTCTTCTTCTTGTATAATGGAAGAAATAATAAAACAGATGCTGATAGCTTTGCTTGGGGTTTTTCTGCAAGATACTCAGACATGGCATGGAAATATACAGATCCAAAAGTGATCCCTGTCAAAAGAAGCTGGGGGAAAAGTTCACTGCTGTCACTTGTCAATAAGCAGCCCACAGCTGCTCCTTCCTACCTCTGGATAATATTCTTAAGGCACAGGCCAACTACTAGGGATTTTAATGGCTTATTATTTTTAGTAGTACAAAACATTTTAAGATCACATTCATTTTGGTCACAAAATAGCAACGCATCAAGTACCTTAATGCATTCAGACCAGCTAATCAACACATCAGCACAGCCAGGATTTTGAATCTCAAATACCTCTCTTTGAGGTGCTCACAGACAGAAAAATTCATAAATCAGAAATTACTACTGGCCACATTCAGCAAATAATTTCTGACAGCGACTGCATTTGAGAAGCCCTCAATCTGTCCATAGGAAGATCAAAAATTATAAGAGGAGGCGACTTTGGCTGTCCTTCTCTGGCAAATATGTTACTCCTAGGAAGCCCCAGTTGTTTGGCCCCCAGGAAACCATCCCTGAGGAGTTGGGCAAGCCTGTGTCCAGCTCAGGGTATGCTCTTGGCAGTAATAGCAGCTGCCCTGCAGGAACCCCCAGGAAAAAGTCTGCAGCAGTATCATATTTATTTAAAAAACAAATACAAATCTCTGTCACTTCATCCCCTGTGTTGGCTCAACCCTTCAGAAGAAGAAACATCTGCTCCCGCAGTGGCTGTCTCCACTGAACTGCACGTGTGGCTGTAACAAAGTGTTGTGAGGTTTAAAATTAAATTTGCTGTGAGATGGAAACCAGGCAGACCTGCAGGGTGACCCCAAACCCTCTGTCCCACTCCCAGGCCACACAGAAAGGCTCCCATTTGGGTGTCCCCCTCATTCTTTCCCTACATCAGGCTTGGAGGAGGTGCTGCATGCACTGGAGCAAAAAAGCCCTTTCTGTTCTCTGTTCCCCCTCCTGCTGGTCCCCCAAATCACTCAACAGGGAGAAGCCCAAACCCCAGATTATCTCCAGCTCTTTTCCCTGGCTCTCTAGAAGGGGCTGCCAGGGAGGAAGGATGGCCGGGACACTCCTGCCAATGCCACAGGGCAGCTGAACACCTGGGAATCCTCCTACGGCTTCCCGCACCACCCAGGGCTGTGCCACATCCCATCCTTGGGACAGAAAGCAGCTTTTTGTCTTCCCACCCACGTCTGGCTCAGGCAGGAGAGACCACACCTGAGCTAGAACACAGGTGACCATGCACATTCAAATCCTACACACACACAGGGCAAAGATGTCCATCCGTGCCGGTCCCAGGAAACCTGTCCCTTCAGGTGAGGGAGATCTCCGGTGCAAGAACATGGGAGAGCCAAAATGTGCAAGCAAAGGATGACCGTGGAACAGCCACAGTGCTGGACAGGAATGCCTTATGCCACGTTGAAGCACATGGCAGAGCTACTCACTCCTCCCCCTTCTGCAGAGATCTAATTAAAATGAAAAGAAGCTGCCACTCATGGCTGGCGGATCAGCCCCAGCCAGCCGTGCTGTTCAATGCTGGGCATGGACTTTGCTGTCAGATACTCTCTAATCAGCTGAGCTGTTTTTCAGGATTTTTTTTCCCCCTTTTTGGGGGTTGTTTTGTTCACAGCTTCACTCCGCTGGCAGAATTCTGCTGGGCTCCCGGGCAAATTATCCACACCACAGTCAGGGCACACCACAGACAGAGGGTTTTCACTGGAGTTCAATGTAATTGCTAGCATTTATCACTTTAATAGCCTAATGAAGGTGAGATGTAATTAGAAAGGGTGTCAATTGGAATATGGGGTTTGTTTTACAATTACCTATACAGTGGGTAACCACTGGCACAGAACAGTACCGTTTATAAAGCTGGTAATATGTGGCATAAATGTTCATCACTGGGTGACTTAAAGTGACCTAAAGCCACGTTCTGTAATTGCTGCCTTTCTTCCTAAGCACTTGAAACAAACACGAAAAGGTTGAACCCCTCCCAAGGCAGCTTTTCCAGCCAATGAAGATGGTTTATGTCCATGAAACTGAGCCCATATAACTGTCACCTCATCATCATTCCCGCTTGCAGGGTGATCAGCAGTGATTTTGCTTGAGTGAGTTTTGTCTGTGTAAGCAAGCTCAAATGAATGCAACAATCATAGAACTCCCAGCAGGGTCATTGCGATTGAAAAAAAAAAAAAAAAAAAACCAAAAAAAAAAAACCTCCAAAAAGCTCCAGAAGCATACACAAAAATCTTACTCATCACACACACACAAAAAAAAAAAAAAAAAAAAAAAAAAAAAAAAAAAAAAAAAAAAAAAAAACAAAAAAAAAAAAAAATAAAAAAAANTTAAAAGCAATTCAAGAAGTTCTATTTCTCTCTGTTTTACTCGAAGTAAGTGTTTGGGTAAAGTGAGTTTTATGCATTTAGCAGGATGGTTGACCCTTATTTAAGGCAGAATGTCTTAAGGCAGAAGAACACTCCTCCTGGATAACAATCCCCTGCTGCTAAATAGATACCAGTGTTTGCTGCTTGACGGATATTGTGCAGTAATGCTGGCTGATGGTGCTGTTAGCAGATAGCTTAACGCCGAATGGGAGATCTCAGAGTCACACAGGCAGAAGCCTCCCGAGCCAAACGACCCCAGTACAAAGTACGGCTCTCCTTAAAGAGCTAATCTCGTTTCTGAATAAGAAAGTGCAGTTTTAATTTGTGCAATCTCTTGAGGGCTGGTCAGGTTACGGGAAGAGCGATCACTTCAGGGAAACAAGCCCTTCCCTCTCTGCAGAACAGAAACGCCGACTTTGGCACCTGTCTAATATCATGAGTGTAGCCTAGCCCCGGTAGCTTTTTCCAGGTGTTATAGCTGTAGGATTAACAAATAACCTGCTGCACTGCCATCCTTCTGACATTATCTCAAATGGGTTTTAATTTAGTGCAGAAGACTGACAAGAAGCAACGTCGAAAGATTTACCTTACAAAGTCAGAAACAGCGAAGATGTGGCCTGCAGGTGTAAGAGTTCGTGCTGTGGCCAGCCCTGCTGTAAGATGAAAACAGAGGGCCTCATGCCTGCCTAAGAGATGTTTCCATCGGGTTCATCCTGACAGCGTTCCCTGAGGTCTTACAAACCCACAGCTGGCTCTGCACTGAGCCTCCCCACTGCACATGCAGCAGGGGCTGAGGTGGGGGTAAATTCCTAAAGCACTCCCAGATGACACACCTCCTGTCATCAGTCCACCATGCAACATTTTCACCAAGTCATAGGGAGCACTCAGATCTTCCAGAAGCATCATCCAGATAGCTGTGAACTGAATCCCTTTCTGCCTGAGGTGACCAGCTACAGTGCCTCTGAAGAGTGTGGTGACACTCTTGTCAGTCTGCCTCCTGATACACAGTCCCAGCCTACTCTTCATTTCCTAAACAACATGCCTGTCACCCCCAGGTGGCACTTATTGTCATGATGGCATATAAACTGAGCGTATGAAGCTCCTTAAAATTCAGGTTGAGACCTGATATCCTATTTCCTGTACTTTGTGTAGCCATCTGAAGCTATAGAAAAAGGACATAAAAGAGAAGCATTTCAGAGAGGCACCATTTTTTGCAGTCACCTTGCAGGGTTTTAGGTGCCTTCGCAAAGAAGAGGTATTAGCTCAGATACTCCCTTTCCTGGGGTCAGGTGAGCACAGCTTTTTGATACTACATGGACACTCCACACATCAGCATAGGGTGCCCCAACAGGTGGGATCCTGCTATAATGTGGAGGCCATATGATGACAGTGATGGCTCAGAGAAAGTGGTGCTGCTAATTGCAGCAATTAAACAGTAATGACATAATTAATGCAAAAATTATGCATGGCTCGAATCCAAGCTATTGCAGCACAAGAGGTATTCATCACACCTAGATGAAAATCATTCCTGTTGAGATGGTATCATATCTGCTTTTATGACTTGATCAGGGATAATGGTTATGGGGAATTCAGGGAACAGTGACAGCAGTAGAAGCAGCTGATAGGAATGGCAATGAAACACAAAAGGACTTTAAATTTGAATGGACAAATTGAGCTCTGAAGGTGAAGAGAACTGAAAAAGTCTTGCTGCAGCAAGACCTTCCAGATCCATGCCCCAGACCAAAAGATATCAGGCCTCACAGAGTGAGATGCAAACACTGGCTTCAGTTGCAAATAACATTCATATGGACATTTGGTATGTCCCTTTCCAAGTGCAAGACAAGAATGAGGAATAAGAAAAGTCAACTGGTTCATTTTTCTTTTTACAAAGCAACTTTTGATGAAGAGCAAGTTTAAAGATCAGCATTAACTCTACATAATCTGTATCCTGCATTTCCAGTCTAGTATGTTCACAAACCCCTAATCTGAGAAATTAAAGAAAATATTTGAAAGTTACATTAAGAACTAAGAAATTTCTGTAATGTTGCTTAGAACTCAGGTATTCCCAGATAGCTGATAAAAATAGGTGAAACTTAAAATTATTCTGATGTATTTGCTCCATCCCTGACTCAGCTCTCAGTTCATTCTGCAGTTTGGCTTCTAAATTTTGAAAATCCACTTTGTCATATTTCAAGGTATCTCCCAATAGGGACATTAGGAGGACATGTTAAAAGTATGGCTGAAAAGGCTTCATAAATTGCAAAGAAAGGATTTTTTTGGTGATGTGCAAAGCCAGTTGTGGCAGCCCACAGTTATAGACAGTCACATCCCTCAGACAGCTGTGCCCAGGAACTCTTTCCCACGTTTAGACCAAAAGACTGTTGCCGTGATTGCTGTTTGACTGTGCAGCAAGAACAGAACTGCAAAATGTAGGAGTTGCTTGGCCGTGCTACAGGTTGAGAGCACTGTCTGTTTGTTGGTCCAGAAACACTCTGGATTTGCAGAGTTGGACTGAAAATAGGGCCAGCCCCAGGCCTTTCCCACAAATCCAGCTTGAAATATTACTACATTAAGTGGTAGTTTACTTGAACTGTATTATTTATGCTTCCATACTGGGTACCTTAATGTGGCGATAAATAAAACCAAAACGTTTGCTGTGTATTACCAGACATTTTACTGATTGATCTCCTCATGGACAAAGGCATTGGGCTCCAGGAAAACGGAAGGACTGAGAATCTCCGAGCTGGAAGTACACAGTGCATATTAGAAAGCAGCGTAGCTTCTGGAGAGTTTTGTACCCTGGCCCATAAGCATTCACTTTTAACCAATACTTCTGTGCTGAACCCAGAATTCTCTCTCTGGTTTCCTTCTTTCTTCACTGGAGTCACCAGGCAGTTCCGAGAGTCAAAATTAGCATATGGTGTACAGCTTTGTCCTGCAGTAGCTTCAAACACTTTGGTTTGTTAGTCTGTTGCTAAACATAGAAAGCCCAGAGGGTCCAGTAAAGCAGACCACGTGTCTGTGTCCAGGAAATACAATGTATTGGCCATTTGGCTTTATGAACATCCCTTGTTTGGCGTCTAAGGAGGAGTGATGGTTTTCCATTTAGACTGTGGAGTCTACTGCTTAATAATAAATACACTCCTGACATTGTTAAATGATAGCCTGCTTCTAATAAACCCCATGCTGATCCCTATGTTGGTTAGAGTGGGTAATTCATCTTCCTGGGCTGTTAAAACTTTAGCTGAGATTATAGAGACGACATGAATCAGGCACGATCAGCATGTCCCCCGCTGGTTTGCTCATTTTCTCCCCATAACAAAATGCTGGCTAGTTTTCTTTCACATTGCAGACCTTGTTATTAGTTGATTCCATTATTAATCGCTCCTAAGGCTTGGGAGGCCTTTTTGAGGCACATCCATTAAGGGATCCACATGGTCTCCAGCAAAACACACCACTGTACTTTCACGCTCACACTTCTCCCAGGCTACTTGATATCAAGTTGTAATCCCTTTGTGTCACTGAGTAGAGCCCGCAGCCACACTCTGAATACACAAGAATGAACTGAGAGCTCCAATTTTTTCCTTGATTTGCTACCAGAAAGAAAGAGGGGTGGAAAAAAAAAAAGAGGAAGAAAGAAAAAAAATCGTATTATCCTCAAATCTAATTACAGCCTCAATAGCTCCTGAGGATTTTGCTCCATGAAGTGGTTCATAAAACCTTTCTTGTCATTATGCCCACTAACACCCTTTGGTCTCATGCTCTGATAAGGGCTTGTTTGAGCAATTTTAAATTAGCTGATAATATGCCAACCACTGCAGGATGCAGCAGGCAGCCAGGTGTCCTAGAAGGAGCAGCCTGCAAGGGACAGCTTGTGGCTGCCTGAACAGACCTGGCTCCTTGCTCCGTGGGGCCCCACCAAAGGCAGCTGTGCTCCCCCCGGCTGTGCTGGGGCTGTCTGGGGCCCTCAGGAGCAGGCACGTCATACCAGCAAGGGGAGGTGCAGCACAGCCAGGGGGGCACAGCACACCACCACTGACCCCCCACCAGCCAGCACGGACGGAGCCTCCGCAGCCCCGCGAGAGAGGGCTCCCCAGGGGCCAGCACAGCCCTGCTCTCTTGAGCACACACCCGACAGAGCAAGCAGAGTTCTTAACTCTCCACTGCCTCACGTTAAGGCAGCTCAGGGCTGACCTTTTCAATCACAGACTGGACAGCACACAGTCCCTTCCTGCATGTCCACCCACCCACGGCTGCTACCATCATTACTTGCCACAAAATGCTGAAGTCAGGTTAAGGACATGTTCTTTTTCTTTCCCCAGTCCCGTGACTTCTTACAAAATCCAGCTGAGGCAACACACATTCTTCCTTTCCCTTCTGGATTCTCATGTTCTCAGGCACCTTTTGACAACAGCCATTAATTATTGTAATATGGGAACATGGCACCTTTCACTTCCACAGCTGCATACAGCCAAACCAACAAAAGATGTGCTTTCTGCCATCTAAGGCAACAAGCCCAGCTGTGAATGTCACCCTGTTGCCTGCAGAACAACCAGGGCTTGCCCCAGGCATGGTCAGCCATGGTCTTTTGAGTTGCCATCTCTTGCTAGGAATTAATCTGCTCCCGTTTGGGGAAACTTCTCAGCATTCCTGAGCCAACCTGACACTTGTGCTGAGGGGAAACGGAAACACAGGACCCACAAAACATAACCAGTCTTAGAACTGGAGCTGACAACCTTGTGCTCAGGGAAGAGAGGGGATGGCTCCAGCCCAGAGTTGGACTGCAAATCCACCTGTATCTTCAATACCCTAGTAGTTTCCCAAGCCCTGATACCTCTTAGATACCCTACAAATTAGTACACATCAGGGATACCTATTACAAAACGGCAAGAGACTGGGAGAAGGGAGGGAGGAAAAAGTGGTGGGTTTGCTGCGTTTATTTTTTTTCCCTCACTGCTTTTCCCTTTAAAGTATACTTTCTGTTTTGCTCTCCCTGTCAGTTGGCTGTCCCACTACCTAAACAAACAGGCATTAAGGACCAGACAGGACAGACAGAATCAGACAGAGGAGAGAAGATACAAGACACTGAATCTAACCAGAAAGAAAAGAAAGCCACAAAAGTGACCCTCCAGAGCCACCACTTACTGGGTAGCAGCACAAGCAGAACCTCACAGACCAGCTTCTAGATCAGCTTCAGATCAGCAAGAGCAGTTTATATCTCATTTACAAGGCCAGTCCCTCAAAGCAGATAAAGCTACCTCACTTGCCTTGGATATATGTTCAGGGCTACACCACCAGGCCTCTCTAGTCTCTGTAATATGATTGGGAAATATGATACACCTGTCCTGAATTAGAGGAGATAGGTTTATCTCATTTCAGAGCCAACTCACGGATGGGTGGAGATCAGATTAGGTGTAAGAAATTCTTTTTATTGTGCGACTTGTTACTCGCGGTAGGGTGAAAACGTCTTCAGAGGTGATCTCGTGCACTCTGAGGGATATCTTCTTATCTCTAATGTAGTTTATACAAACCAAATTGGTTTTTGCTTCGAACAGGTTTCTGTAGAGGAAAATCAATTTCAAGATGCAATGACTGTGATCCTTCACGCCGAGGATCCACTGCAAACATACCGAGTGTCTGGCAGTGCACAGCTGCAGGGACAGGACAAGCAATGCCTGTTATCAACATATGGGCCGTGTCCAAATCAAGGTTTCACATGCAGGGCACTGAATAATCCATTGCCACTCTAACAACAGCTCCATTAACAGAAGTGAAAGTATGCTGTGACCAGATAAGGAAATTTATTTCAACCCCTACAGCGTTCTGGGGCAGCCATTTCAAGCACTGGATCAGTTATCGGTCAAAAGAAACCCCCCCTGAAAGTAGGGTGTTGAGCTGAGATCCACTGAGGCTCTCTGCACCTCTGGGTGCAGGTGTTTTTGTGCTCAAATCATTTGAATTGTCCTTGGTTACTCCCCAGCCTCACACCTCCACATCTTGTGAACCCACCCACCTTGCCCTCCATCAGCTCCAGCGTCAGGCAGCGCTTCCCACCACTGCCAAACCTCCAGGACACATCCTTTTCACCCTCCCTTGTGCACAGCCCTCCCCAGACCAACTTCCCAAGGATTAGTAAGGAGGTGACAGCAGCCTCAGGATGAGGATTAGAAGGGTCCTCTCTCAACACCACATGTTCTTCTGCTCCTGCTGAGATGATCATTGCTCCAAGTCCTTGTTTTCAGTGGCCTCGGGCAGCTGGAGCCCAGTAAAATTTTTAAGAGCCATTTAAATTGTGTGGGCTTGGGCCCACACAATTAGTAATGTTAGTAATGTTAGTAATACCCTTGTGGGTGGCTGTGACTCCAGGTAGACTTTGGGTCTGACTCTCCATTTAGAGGAAACAATCATCTCTGCTACACAACACAGGCTGGATCTCCATGGGGATGATCCAGGAATTGTCAACAGGATCAGAATCCATGAAAACTGCTCGAAGTGCTTCTAACACTGATTCTTCTGAAAACACTTCAAATGCAAGAGCACCATTACGGCACCAGGATGATGATCTCCTTTGGAATAGGCCCACACAACAACTGCTCCAAAGCTGTGAGAAGGAGGCAGGGCTTGTGTCCATCTGCTGCAGGGACACAGACAGGTGGATCATCAGGTGTCTCCATGGCCAGAGTTAGCTGGGATCACATTGTGCATGTTTAGCACCTGACACAGTCACAGCTGCTCTGAGGGACCGCAGGAGCAGGGCAGAGGCTCGTGCTCTTCCAGAGACGTGCGGACTGGGGGGACTTTGTTCAGGTGCTATGTTACAAACCTGTCCCCATAGTGTAGCTCTAAGTCACTGGGGCTCTTAAAAATAACCCTAAACACATTTCTACTGACTTGCAGACTCCCAAACCTTTCACCCTGGGGACAGTCTTAATTTCACAGTATCTTTCTTTTATTACATCTATCAGGTTACAAGCTTTCAGTGCTCCTTCTCATTTTTTCCCTTCCTGGTTGGTTAGATTGGTTGGTTTTACTACTGAATTTAACCCTGTGCAGTAGCAATATCTTGTCTGGACACTTCTTTCCCATTAGTCACAGGACAATGAGAGACTTCACTCATTGTGATGGACAGTTGATAGATAATTATTACACAACTGCTTATGCAAAACCCAGCCTTGAAACCCCATCATGGTTTCTTTTGTACATCACAAAGAATCAGTCTGGATTTCTTTAGTGCCCAAGCACTATCAGAGAAAACAAACCAGCCCCCAGCACCAAAAAAGGAGCGTTCTTACCTGTAAATTTATGTGTTGCTTTTTGTCAGCTCTGTACTAAAATGCAGCTCCATTCGAAACTTAATTAGACTCAGTTGGAGAAGTAGTGGCTTGCAACAGGTTTTTATTCTTACAGGGTTCTGAAGGCACTTCCAGTGAGAAACAGAACAGTGGACATTGGGAAACCATCCATAAATCTGGAAAAATGCCACTGGATTTCAGCATGTAAGTCTCAACATAAGCTAGACACCCATACCAGGCTTCCTTTAACTCTCCAGCCATCGAAAGCAGCTGCACATTAAAACTGGTGTTGGACTGATCATTCAAAATAAATTTAGCCAGAACATTAATGAGCAGAAGAAATTCCTTCTGCTGCTTGTGTGAAACCTGCTTGACTTTGCTTCCTTTACCACTTCTACAAACAATGCTAGCCCCCAGCTTTTCACTGAAGCTTTTAAAATTTGGAATGTGAGCATTGCAGATCCTACTGCAGAGCTGTGATCAGAACCTGAGCCACAAGGAACACCAGCCTGTTACACCACAGATCCTGGTTTGTTTAGGGCAGTGGGGTGGGCTGACCCTGTCTGGCAGCTCAGCCCCTACTATCTCCCTCTCTGCCCAACAGGATGGGAGAAGGAATTCGAGCAAAAGTGAGAAAAACTTGTGAGTCAAGATAAAGATAGTCTAGTGAAGGAGAATGACCCAAGCTATCCCAAGCCACTCCTAGAAGCAGAAGGGATTAGCACTCACACCTGTGCTTGTCTTGAGCCACCACGAGTTCTCCAGTCTTCATCCACCAGCCCCATTTTGCTTTGCACTGCTGAATAACCAAAGATCTTTAAATTCAGTTTTCACCTCTCTACCACTAAATCACTACCTTGCCATGTTGTAACCTGAGGTTCCAAGCACTGATGATTTGTGTTGTTACCTTATGGTACTGCACTGGTACAGAGAAAAGATGAGCACTAGACACCTGAAAATCACATAAGCAGCAACATAAGACTGCAAGACTTCTCCAGCCCAGCTAAAACCAGATAGATTTGCTCTCACTGGAACATGGATCTCCTTCATGACAGAGGAGAAGTGCTTTTTTTGATTTTTTTTCTGGTGTTTTTGGGGGGTTTTGGGGTTTTTTTTGATAGCCTTAGTTGGCTCTTTAGAAGCCAGCAGTAGTTCTAGCCTTAAGTTTCCTGCTCTGAATCTTATTTTCCCAAGGCACAAGAAGTGACTTACCTGGAGATCATGAAGGCTGTCACAAAGCTCAACAGCCAGGATTAGAATCATATTTTCTGCTTTATCTTATGTTCTTTCAAGTCAGTGTAAAATGTTACCGAAAAGCATTACCACCAAATGACGTTGGGGCTTAAGGAAGCATTGGCATGGGAGCCCCCCTAGATCCCAATCAGTCACACTGTACCTGTTCACAGCATGATAATCATTCGTCCAGGCATTGAAAAAAAACACAAAGCAAAAAAAAAAGTTCATCTGTTTTCAGTGTATTTTAATAAATGAAACAAACCTGAAGGTACGAGCTGGATTTCAGCAGCAGTTAACCTTTTCCCTGACACGATGCGAGGTCTCCCTGCAGGGGTGTTAAGCAGATTTGCTAAATGCCATATTGAGGCTAACTCTGGAGACTGCCAGACCATTGCCAGCTTTACATAAAGCTCCCCAGGAGTCAGGCTGATACTCTCAGGCTTCTCTGAAAACACTGCTGATCCATAGGGATAATCTCATTTCCTGGACCATGAAATAAGCTGTAGCCTAAGGGTTACAGCTGATGGCTGTGTGAGACACAATCACCAGTTTGACAAGTGCTGCTGTTCCCCAGGTCTGTGAGGTACTTGGTGGCTGTTGGGCCTGCAAGAGACTTAGCTGGACTTAGCTGCTGCTGTCTGGTAGGGGACACCATGCCTGATGTCCCTCTGTCCACTGCCTGCCTTCCACTGTCCCCAGAGGTGATCACAGTGATCACTCAGCGCATGGTTTGGAATAGGAGGGGTTTGCTGTAGCATGTTTCCCAAAAGGCAAGAGAGCTGAAAAGCTGGTCAAACAACTCCTTCCTAGAACACATCCCTGCAGGTCCCATGGGTCCATGTGCCCAAGCATGTATATATACACATATATAGTGAGGTAGCTGTTTCTCCTAAGGCAAAGAGCAGTTTAGAGAGCTTTGGCTGTCAGCAGAACAGAGATTTTCAGCTTTGGTGGAAAACAGTAAAGCTAGATAGGTCTGAGGTCCTGCTCAGAGTGTACCTGCCAGGTGCTGAACTTCAGAACTCATGCCAAGTTGTCCAGCAATTTGAATTTTCAGAATTGAAACGGCAGCTGCTGGGCAGTCCCAGGCTGTGGGCACAGTACAGGTGTGAACGTGTTAAGCTCCAAGCTCTTGGGAGCTGCTTTCCTTTGTAAATACTAGACAGGGAATTACCACCCCTTTGCCTGTCATCACCATCGTGAAAAGCAGATGTGACATTTCCCTGTTCAATTAAAAAGAAGCCCAAGGTCACTGCCCTCCTCTGTGAAATGGGTCCATTCCATTTTAAGTGCTCCCCTTTGTTTCCTGCTCAGAGTGGTGGCATGGAAACAATGCCACCTCCCACCATGAAATGACAGCTTGCTCCAGCCCTTTCATAGCAGAAGCCCTTGAGGCTGGCACCAAGGGAGCTTGATGAGGTTAGTAATCACTGCAGCACATGAAAAGCATTTTGCACTGCGACCTTTTGTACATAAAGAGCTATACTGGTTCTACTTCTAAAGCCGGGGAGATTTATACATATGGCTTTCTCCCAGCACTGAGGGAGGAGAAACTGAGGCAGTAAAATCCTGAAAGCCAGCAATTTATTCAAGAAGGGATGCTGAGAGCACTTGAAGGCTTAAAGCTTATGGTATTTTACCTGCAGTTTGCAGCACAGGAAACAAAGGATAGGATTTTCACTAAATCCTAGCATTTTTAGAGACAGAAACTGTATTTTTTTTCAAGTCATATTGATAGTCCTGTGAAAGTTCTCTTTGAGAGTCGTTACTACAGGAGAGCTGTGTGCACAGCTCTTGGTGATGCAGGGCCTGTTACTTGTGGCTGTAGAGACAGCTGCCCTGAAAGGCTGGAAAGGACTTCCCAGTCTTCTATTCCTAAGACCCCTCCTGAGGCTGTCTGTCCTATTCTCCTCGGGCAGTCACCTCACTCCCACCTGACATGACCTCTGGGAAACGACTGATCTCCAAAAGCTGTAGAAACCATTTCTGCCTGGTCTGCCTATGCCAAGTGGCTTTGAGAAAGAGGTCCATCGTGGCCCAGGCTTCTCTGCTCACAGGTGTAAATGGGGAGTCCCAAACCTTTTCTTCAGTACTTCACATCGTGGGCTACAAGGTAACTGGGAAGCAAACCCAGGTAACATCCCTTTTCCCTTCTCAGAGCAGTCTCTAATTTTAATTAAAAATTAAACCTTCACCATTCCTTCAGTAGCAGCATTTTATGGGAGTCCCTTCATCTGTAGTTTGGAAACTGGGAAACAGAAATATGACACAATTACCTCCAATTACCAAAAATATTACTTTTATGGAAGATAAGTGAAAATTCAATTTAGTCCAGATCTGAAGCAGAGCAGTCAGAGACACATAGTGAAATTTTAGGGGAGTTTTCAGCGACCCACGGCCTTCAGAGAGGAGAAATAATCACGTTACTGCCTTTCCTCCCAGCTTGACAGAAGTTTATATCCTTTAATCTCACACAGTGAATCCTCTGTTTGCCTGGGCTTTGGAGATTCAACAAGCACCGTGTGCAGCTAGCACAGAGCAGGATTTCCCCCATCACTCGCTGCTCTGACCCTGGCCACAGCCATAAATGCTGCTCTGCCTCTGTATACCCAACATGGACATGGATCAGGTACCAATTCCAGTGTGCAACAAGGCTCCCCCCATGCTGTGGGCAGAGGACAGAAACATCTACAGCAAAGTGCAAAGGTAATTCAGGGTCTTCCACTTGATCCCCGGGCGATGTTTCTTAGCAGCCCTTGGCACATCCCACCTTGCGCACCCGCCTCAACTCCCAAGAGCTACTGAGATGCTTGTTTTCTTCAGCCCAAGTCTCCTCTAGGTATTAAAGGCTCTTCTGCCTGCATTTTCAGGGAGATTAATCAATGCTGTGCACACTGAAGTTCTGTCCAGCCCATTGCAGGAGCCCCAGTATCCCTCTAAAACCTTTCAAGCTCGTTTTTCTGCCATCCCTTCTCCTCGACCATCACCAGGCCAATACCAGCTGCATGTCTGGCAGTCAACATCTGCTGTTCCACCTGGAGTGCCAGCAGTCCCATTTTTATTTGAATGGTTCTCCTCCTGTCCCACAGCACACAAGGACCCCCAGTGGTTTGGATTTGAGCCCCGTCCGGTGCATCTCAGCCGCGCGTGGCCACGTCCCCGCCGTGCACGTCCTCCAGCAGGTCAAGACATCACCATGTCCCAGCGCTGGCTCATGGCTGTGCTCTCACAGGGGTTGATGACGAGCTCCTTAATGCTCTCGTTCGTGTCCCCGATGGTCTCAGTGTCCAAGCAGAAGCGTGAAGCTATGTGTTCAAGGTGTGACCCAACTTTGCCCCAGCGCTGAGGAGAGACACACCAACAGGAGGAACAGGTGAACAAGCTTCCTCCCCACGATGCTTTCACTGCACTGTTCCAGCATCAAGAGGACAGCTGTCACCAAGCCCTAGTGGCCTGATGCTGGCAAGTACAAGGCCCCCAAGCCCACGCCAAGCAGAGCACATGCTGAGCATTTTTCCCATCAGAAGCACACTCATTTAACTCGGCCTCTGCCTGGCTTCAGGAAGATAATATATTACTAACAGCTTTTTCCCCAGGTCACTGGTTCAAATGCCAGCTCAGTGATTAACTGCAGGGAAACCTTAGCATCTGCTGCCTGACTGGCAGCCCATGTGGACTAAATTGCCAGTTTGTGTTTGACTTCTGCATCGAAGTATCCAGATCACCACCCTCACTAATAGACATCCTTATCAACACACTCATTTAAGAGGCAAAGGGCTGAGCAGGCCAGAGTCTGTACTCCCAAATTGACTGTGCTTCCCAGATGAAGTCAGAGCACAGGCCATTTAACGTGCACTAATACTGTGATGAAAGAAAGGGAACTTCAAAGAAAACGGGGGCTCAGTGAAAGGGCTCACCTGCTTGTTGTCACCTTCTTTACAAGGTGACAGCAGCACCTGGGAACCAGGGAAGAGGGTGTACACAGACAAACACAGCTGCTGCTGGCGGACATGGTGGTTGTATGTGTACGTCCATTCCTGCACAGAAGAAGAAAAACAAAGGTGGTGAGAGATCCGTGTTGATTCTTGCTATTCTTTTACCTGGGAAACAAACGCTTTCGTTTGGATCCTGCCCCTTACAAAATCAAGCACAAACGTCACTGACTTCAAGAGGCACCAGGAGAGGTCAAGGGATGTTTCAAGCCTCCCCAAAATTGCAGCCATCATTGGGGGACTGCAGGTACCAACGAAAATGTCTAAAAAAGCTGCTGGAAGAACATGTTTCATGAGACAGAAGATTCCATAGCCAGAACTGGGCTGTGGTTGGAGGACAAAAGGATGGGAAAAAAGCAGAAGAGAGGCAGGAATACTACTAACCAGACAATGTGCAATCCTCTTTTTGCATGGAAGAGCAGCAGAGATGCTTTTCAGCTGGCAGTGGGAGACAAGAGGTGATACATAGCAAATGTCTGCAACTCCTGGGATTCTGCTCCCAAGTATCACAAAAATAAGGGGTAAAAGCTCTGCCTCCTATCAAGGCAGTGGGACCAAATCTCAAAGGTTTGCTGTTCTGGTTTGCTATGACCATTGCTACTCCTGTTCCACTGGGCTGTCTTGGAGGTTTTTTCTTTTGCTGCTTTTCATGTTCACCTGCTCCTTATCGGCTTCTCAGCCCCAGAAATAAACTTTGGAGGAGCAGAGACTCTTTGTCCTGTGTGATTCTAACCACACAACACGAGATCTCTGGAAATACCATCTTTTTCACCACTGGATGTTTCTGGGAGAAAAAGAGGAGTAGCTGATAGTTTGATGAGGATTTCAAATGTGCTGGACAAGGCATCACGGATGCACACAAACACTGCTTAGCCCAGGAGTGCTTCACAGACGTTCACTCCAACGTTTATTCCAGCTGAGCATTTTCTATCGCTTACCTGTGCTCATATTACCCTGGAGCACCTCCTGAGAGGATCCCAGGCAAGGGATGTCTGGTTCCCTCTTATTTGTGTGTGTGCACAAACAGACAAGAGCTGGTTTGGCTGATGGGAAACCACAAATCATGCTTTCACATAACCCCGGAGACGGACTTCTGGAACAAGTGTTTTGCTCGTAACTCTGTGTGAGCATCAACTTGGAAATCAGAAAGAGCAGGGCTGGAAGGGTTTTCCAAGAGGCCCCCAGCCAGGGTGCAAAGCAGGACCAACTCCTGCTGCGTGAATGGCTCTGAGCAGCAGCAGTGGGAGCAGATGGAAAGCAGGTTTCTGAGATGTGGCAGGCCAGGTGAGCAGGGCTGGAGGACCAACAGCAGGCTGGCTTCACTATCAGAGGGCAATAACCTGCCAGAGACAGCAAGGCCAGGGAGCAGGAGGGTTCCCACAGGAGCCCCCAGGAGCCCCCAGGCAGATGCTTTGACAGGGTACGAGCTATGAAAACTCTGAACCTGCTGTGAAAGAAAAGGTGTGAAAGCCAAACAGCTGAGAGCTCAGATATAGAGGAGTCAGAGCTCGGTGAGAAGTGAGCAGCGGTGCTGGCAGTGGAGGGGAAGGCAGTGCTCAAACATATGGCTGTTAGGCTGGGGCTGGAAAAATGGGGCTCCTGGGAGACTTCAACCCTTTCTGAGTGCTGGAGGGGAACGTGAAGAATGGCTGCCCCACTCTCAGAGCTGGGATGCCTGCAGCTCCTCTGACTTTGAATGGTGGGGGTTTTGGGTTGCATTAGCATGAGTTATTAGAGCAGGGAAACGCTTCCAGTCCTTTGGTATTTGTCACCGTCAGCAGCTCTAACTCCTCTCCTCAACTTCAAAACAGACAGCTACAGGCATTTAACTCCTGGGAATATAAATCCCCCTTTCATTCAGGTTCTTAGCCACCCGGAAGGGAAAACACGCCTTTGCACAGCAGACCCAGCTCCACAAGGACTTCACACTGTGATCCTCATGCTCTGTGCTTCTTAGCCCACTATTCCCCAGCAGCTCATGGAAATCAAACCTGGCTTTCTGAACAGCCTGCCCACAGGCTTCTCAGTGAGAGCTGCCCAGGATCTGGGCACATAACAAGCATTCCTTTTCAAAGCCGTAATCTGCACCCCAAGGGCCTTCTGGCAACTACTTTTCTTTGTCATGTGGAGCAGGGTTTACCTGATCCTACAGTGAACACGTTCCAGGCATCCCAACCATGCACGCTGTCAGCTGCTGTGTAAACCACCAGCCTGGGAAATCAGGTGCCAAATTAGTCCAGCATCTGTGAAGAACCAAACCCTACGGGGCGAGCTCCAACATCTGTTCTTGGCACCCACGCTGCTACAAGCTGCTTTGAAAACCTGCTTTACATTCTTAACCAATTGTTTGTCATTTTAGTTCAGGACAGGGCTGAAGCTGCGCCCACGAGGCTCTTCAGCAGCAGCCAGTTAATCCTGTAACTTGTGTGTATGTTGAATTCTCCAACTAACTCAGGCCATGGGACTTTTTTGTCTGTTTGTTTCGACATCTTAACCTTCTTGCTTCACTCAGGTTATCTCATGGAAGACTGCTCCTCCCAGAGGTTCTCCATGCTTTTTTTCCACACCAGGCTATGTTCAAGCCTTCACAGTATTCACATCCTCTCAAGGCAGGACCATCCTCTCACCCAGCAGCGGACCATGGGATAGGAAGGGTGGTGGGAATCATTTTCCCTAAGCTGCTGTTCATCCTAAGAAGCGAGGGCTCCAGAGCTAGATGTGTGTGTCAGTTCCACAGCTGACACTGGATCCCACCCTCCTGCCCCCAGGCTGTCCTTCCACTGTCTTTATCTCAGCTGACAGATTTTCACACAGCTCATCTGTCTCGGCAGAATGGCTTTTTATGGAAGCCAGTCCTGTTGAAAATGTTTTATCCAGCTCTAATCATGTCTTCTTCCCTTTCAGCCCTAGATGAAAGCCAAAGGAAATTATGCAGAAACTGAAGAAATTTGGGGGGGGGAGGAGGAGGGAAGTCAATTGAACACCACAGAATCCATGAAGGGCTTTGAGTTAAAACACACACCCATGGCCATGCAAATTTTTATCTTACCCCTTCTCTTCCCTTATTTGTATGAGTTGGGATTAAAATTTCTTTTTTTTTTTTTTTTTTTTTTTTCTTTTTTTCCCATGTGGCAACACTTTTTCTTNCCCATGAGGAACAACTTTATCTCCTAACCCCTGGCACTGACATGGCCAGCCCAGCAGTAACAGCAGCAGAGCTTTGCACCATGGAGGCTGTGGTGGATGGGGCAACCCACGGTACTCCTAAAGAGCCCTGCAAGGAGCTAGCATTGCTTCAAGGCTGCACACTGAGGAGAAGCCATCAGGGTTTAGAGCTGACCCCAGAACCAAAGAAAAACAGATATATGAGGTTAAACTGAGATCAAGATTTCCTGCCTTTTTGAAGACAAAGAAGGAGTGGTGGTGGAGCCAGGAGGAAGAGGGTGGACTCGGAGAAGAGAGCTACCAGCTGCACAGCACAACCAGCAACCCCCTTCCTCCAAAGCCTCAGATAACACTAACCCCCTTATCTGAGGCTGGTGACTATTTCTCAAGGCTTTAGCATCATCTGAGCCGGCACCTGTCACTGTTACTCAGCATTATTGTGAACTGAGGAAATTATTTTCAAAAGTGACCTTTGGCTTGGCATAGCCAGGCTGGCAGATGGAGGAAGGAGCCCCTCAGCCCGGGAAGGAGCAGTCCCATGGGAGCCCAGCGTTCCGTGACAGCGAGGCCTCTGCTGCCGAGCGAGAGGTCAGCTGTACCCTAAAGCTGGGGTAGTAGCTGGAGAAAAGTGTTTCTGAAGAAGGTGGAACTATCTAATTATCCAATTATCTTCTTAAAATCACAGGGAAGGACTTCCCAAGGCACGCGACTGCACGAGTCACCTAAGGACACCAAAGTGCTGCCCTCATCAAAGACCCTGGGATACAACTGGCACTTCCACTCATCTCAGGAGAGAGAAAGCAGAGTACACGAGGTGCCCAGGACCCCCTGGGTGCAGGGATGACACTGCTGCCCCTCTGCTCTGCTCGCTCAGCCTGGCTCCCACAGCTGCAGCCAGCCTACAGCCGAGGCAGGTCATGGCCACGGAGGAGAAGAGCAAAGGCTTTGGAGGGGAGGAAGGTCAGAAGAGAATGCTTATGGTTGAGATGTCTCAGAAGGGACACTTGGTTTGCATAGATGCTAAATGCTCTCCAAAAAAAGCGCCCATCTAGTCAGCACACAGAGGACCTCAAGCCAACTGGGATGAGCATCAAAGCCAGGCAGATCATCACACTGCATTTCCTTCCCAAGAAGAGTCGAGGACATGCCACTCAAATGCAGTGGCAGCCACTCACCTGCAAACCCCAGATAATTCAGGGTGCAGGCCCAAAAAATGGATGCTGCAGCTTTCTCTGTTTCCTCGCTTGTCTAAAAGATGCCTGAGCTTTACATTCCTCTTGCAGCAACTGCTTACATGTGTGTTATATCCAGGTCAAAGCATCTTCAGATTTTTTATCTGAAGTATGTCAGGTTTCCTGAAGCTGCTAATGACTTAAATAAATCCCAGAGTCGGATGTCTTTTCCAAACTCTATGAATTAATATCAACTGACACTTGGTTTGAAAAAAAAACCCAAACCCAACTACTCACATCTTCATTAGATAGATGAGGACAAAATTATGATCAATTATTTTCCCTCAGATGCATTTCTCTCGTGAAAAACTAAATCAATCTGTTCATTTAGCAAATGAGATGCAGCAAGGCACAGAGCGCCGAGGCTCCAGTGGGCAGGAGCACAGGCAGAGCCTGCTGTGACCTCAGGATGGGCACTGCACAAACATCTCTGCCAGTCACTAACTCAGGAGCCCCCTGAGAGCCACCCTGGGGTCCTCAACCACCTCAAGATCCCTCTGAGAGACACCTCAGGGGACAGAACCTGCCCTGACCGCTGCCAGACCTGCTGGAGAGGAAAGGGCCAAGTGGATCCTCGGGACGAGAGGACAGAGCTCTCCTACACAAAGATGAGGGATCTTCTTGTGCCTCAGTGCCCCTTTCAGTAATTCAGGACCAGCACTAGACACCACCAGGGAGGTTTTTTGAGACCTGCTAAGGGTGTGAATCTGATTTTGCCACTGAGTACGTGTCTCAATTTATCCAAACTACAGATGCAGTCAGAGGTCTCACAACACCCTTCCCCTACACTACAGGTAGAAAAACCTAAAATAAAGAGCAATTGATTGCCATCTGACAGCTCCTGTGCCTCTCCTCAAACCATGATAGCTCAGATCTTCTCACACCCAGTCCCAGGAGTTCATGCATGTAATGTTGGTAAAGGGCTGGGGCAGCCCAGCAGGGAGACAGCTACAGAAAGGCAACCAAAGCAACCAAATTACTGCCACTATAATAGTGATAATAAAGAATTTGGACAGCCAGGATATTTCCACGGTACTTACTGAATGCCAGGAAAGCACAGCTTTGATTTAGCTAAGCATATTTTTCAAGTAATGAAGCTTAGGGTAAACAAGATGTGACTCCAGTATGTTAAAAGTGAAGATTATTGCTCTATTCTGGTATATCAAATGCAAAACTAAGTAGCATTCAGGACTGCTGCATAATCAATCCTACACAGCCTGGTGGCTGTAACACCCATGTCATCCACAAGTTCAGATGGTCTTGTAGCAACTGAGTCATTAAAATATAAGTTTCTATTCACAATAAAAGTTTAAATATCCTGCTTTAATCTGAACTATTCTTCATGGGTACAAGAAAAAGAGAACTATCATAGAAAGACAGAGAAAGATAAAAAGGAAAGGCTTTTCTCTATTCCTGCTGTGTACCGAGTGCAGCCATTCTGCAATCTGTTTGTAGTGCATTTCTCTGTTCCTTTGCAGAGTTAGTGCTGGATGTGCAGAAGAAATGGAGTTGCCATCCAGTGGGAAGTGTTGACCTATTGCAAACTGCTGCAGAATCAGAACGGGAAGATGAAAAGTTTGTGGCGTGAAAAAATCCAAAAATTTACTGCACAGAAATGTCAAAACAAAATGCGTTTGGTGGAATGAAACAATCCAACTTGTTGGCATGACATTTCTCATTTTAAAATACCACATCAAATTGGTATTTCAGGAAGACCAATACCATTCCACTTTGAAACACTAACTTGCAGCAGCATTTTTCATTCTGATTTTCCCAGGATTTTTTTTTTTTTTTAAAAACAGCCAGTTCACTGGAAGTTGCTATTGTCGTTAGAACACTTTTCCTTTCTTCTGCAGAGCTAGCCCCAAAAAACAGGGTGACCTGCTCTCATCAGCTTGCTGTTTGTGTGAAAAGTCCATGCAGCAGTGGAAGAAAGAAAAACAATTCTGGAAGCTGGAAACCAGTGAAACTGTAGGAAGTGTTACCGCGTGGCACTCGCAATTACATTAACCACATTTTCTGAACTGACTAATATTCAAGTAGTCATTGTTGATTCTGCCATGCTGTGAAACAGATATTAATTTCCTGCCTAGAGACAGGCATGCAACTGCATTTGAAAGAGATGCACACAGTGACATGCTTTGTTTGCACACACAAATCAGGAACATTTTAAGCACTCCCCCCAGGATGGGCCTTTCATATGCACAGCTACCTGGTTTGAATAGGTAAGCATGAGGGTTAAGGATGTACAGTCAAGTGGAAGCAAGCACACCACACCATTTCCCACTGAATTATTTCAAGGCAACCATGGAGAAGCAAGGGGTTGTTATCCTCCCTGTTTTATAGATGGAAACACAGAACTTACTGACATGCCCAAAATCACAAAGGGAGCCTGAAGCAAAGGTGGGTTTTGAAGCTGGGTGTATCTTCAAGGTCTTGGTCCAGAAACTGCTGCAAGGCACACGTGCCTGCTCTTGGCTCCAACACCTCCTAGGCTGTGCTTTTGGGAACATCAATTCACACGGCTTTTTCTTGTCCCAGTGAGACTGAAAAAACTGAGATCATCCTCACTAAATTCTCGCTAGTTTAATGGGCAATCCAATGCTGAGAGAATGCAGACTATGAAGTTACAAATGCCACTGCGACTCAGTCCATTTTGAAAGACAAAAGGCTGAGAGATGAGAGGAAGCTGTAATTCTCTTCGCCTTTGATCTGTGCAGATGAGCAGCACATGGCGTTCCTGGGCAGTGGGAAGTGCTCAGCACAGGCTCCCACAGAGATGAGCAGGACACACTGCCCCGTGCCTCCTGCACCAGTCCCTGCTGCTGCCCAGGGCCTCCACCAAGGCCAGGTGGAGTTACCAGGGTTTAACTACATGCTGGCAGAATGGGTAAATCTTCCAACAGAGCTTCAGCAACCTTAAGAAATCATCTTGAAGCTGCCCCCATGGCTTCTTCCCATCCAGCACCACGGGGATACACATCTTACCTGTGCCTTTGGTACTGTGCCCTTGCTGCTGTTACAAGGATTTAAGCTCAGGATGGGGAGCTCTTGGTCTTCAGACTTGTGTGACTCCAGGCAGCTCTGCCTTTGCCTGATTATCCCAGTCTGATAGAGCGATTCCTCGGGAATCCTGTGGGAACAGCGTGAAAACAACATCCGCACTGCCCCGTGCGCAGGGAGGCTCAGTGGGGTGAGGTTGCACCATTTCACCTCCAGAAAATGAGGGGTGGCAAGATCTGCTACAATGGTGAAACACTGAGAGCAGCACGTGGACTGGGAGGCTGCAGAAGCAGCGCCCAGAGATGGATGGCTGACCTTTATAAGAGGAAAAAACAAATAACTGCACAAGGCAAACAGAGGAGCCAGGAGCAGGCTGTGAGCAGGCTGAAGGTCAGCCCTCAGCTTACAGGAGAAGGGAACTTTGTAACAAACTGCCACAGAGCCCTGGCACTGCCCCTGAACGCTGCTGTGCAATGCCACACATGGAAAAAAAAGCAGGAAAACGGCTATAAATCATCATTTTCACACAGTGATTCTGCACTCAGCTATTGCACCAGCAGGTCCCCAGAGGCATCTCTAGAACTTTCTCGTCCTTTGTAAGGGTGGCTCCTGATAGGGACCAGGGGAATGAATGCAATGGTTTCTGGAGTAAATTGGTTACTAAAAGATGTCTGGGTTAAAGCAATGGTATTTAGTAAAGCACTGGGCTAGAAGCAAGGCAGAGCCATCTGAATATAAGTCATAAAAGCCTAGAGTGAATGGTTTCACAACAGAGAAGCCTCGAGTGCCACAGAACAGTGTGAAAGGACCGAAAGTTAGGTGTTTGTTTAGTTAAGCAGGAGTCATTAAGTACTGAAACACCCAAGCAGAGGCTATGGTGGATTTTCTACCTTGGGATACTTTTGTAAGGAAAAGTCTCTTATTTCCCTGTACAACCTGTTCCACAGCATAGGCAGGAGGATACCTATTGAATTCCTGAGAGCAAATGGGAATAACTGGTGCATCATCCCTCACCAGCCCTGCAGCAAAGAGCTCAGAAGAAGCAGGTATCCCAGAATATCCTGAGTTGGAAGGGACCCCCAAGGATCTCCAAAGCCCTGGAGTATGTCACACTGTGAGCAAGCTGTGTTTAAAGCCAGCACAAAATTCATTCTGCCCTTCTGTGAAGCCTGAGGGATGGGGTGCCTGTGTGCCTGGGGCAGAGGAAAGCTCTGTGGGGCAGGAGGGGGGGGATGGAGCATCCCACTGGCCTGCTGGAGGCAGGTGGAGATCGCACATCCGTACCGAAGTTCGGGATAAACGTTTTCCAGGTACCACTTGAAGCTGTGGCATTTCAACTTCTTCCGCAGCTCCACTCTGCTCTGGACACTGTGGGAAGAAAATATCACAGAGATACAATGGAAATGATGAAGGTGAGACCCAACACACCAAAAAGGGAGGCTGAGAGAAACCCAGCAGAAATGCACAGACAGCAAACACGAGCATCAGCAGCTCTGGTTTCTCTCTGCATGAGCTTGAGTGGTTGTTTTGATCTCTGCCTCTTTGGAGGTCTCACTTGGTAACATGGCATGATGACATATTGTCATTTTAACAAGGAGTCTGGAGCTGAAAAGGTTCATGGAAGAGCACAGTCATTTAAAAATTATTAGTAAAAAATGTATGCTGTCTACGACATGCAATAACCCTTACCTGAATATATTAACGTACTAGGGAATTATATATGCTATTTGCTATCCCAGGTTACTCTTGGTTTACAGGACTACAGGAGGCCTCGATTTGCAAGAGCACCTAAACACGCTTGTAAGCCAGCAGAATTTAATCACACAGCGGAATACTTCTTTCTTTCATGAATCAGGACAAAATTTCTGCTGAGGGACCATGCTGTACAGTGACATTTTAGTAACTCCAGCTCCTCCCTGGGCCAGCCTCTACCTGTGGAGGTGTTATGAGCTGGCTTTTATGGAGTAGTCAGAAGCCTCCAGTAACTCCTTTTCACATAGGTCAACTTCTCTATACCTTACTACACTAAGCAGGACAGAGCTGCTACTTCATTCTGTGCTGATGGGTGGGAGGAAGATATTAATTCACTAAAAACAGGGGAGTCACCAGGACTTCAACTTATCTATCCTGGAGATTGAAGAGTGGCCACAAGGAATTTGGGTTTGGATTCAGAACCCCCTGGAGTCAGAAGGAAACTTTCTAAGGCAATGAGGAGCATGTGAAAATGAGAAATACAAAACAGATATTTACAGTTTTCCTGACAGGAAGCCATTTCTGACTACTCACAGAATGAATGGCAAACTCGCTGCACACAAAACACTTGCTGCTTTCCAATAAAGCATCAGCAGGCCAAAAATTTGATGATTTTCCTGTCTGTCAGCTGCCACCAACACCTCCGTACTCTCCCCGCCAAACTCCCCTCTGGGATCAGAAGTAGTTGTATGTAATGCCAAGGGCAGGACACAGGCAGAGGGGGTTTTCCCCCACCTGGCTTTGGTTTATTCACAGGAATAAACCAGCACAGCACTTAAAACTGGCTGCTTATCCACCTCACTGCTGTAGCATGTGCCTGCCATTAGCATTTAATTGTCACTACAGAAACAATGCAGGCGGGTTTCCGCAGTAGGGGACGTCACCGTGAGCACCCAGGGCAGCAGGCAGGGCACAGGCAGCTGAGGAAGACCCTTACTTTCCAAAAGGCCTGCCCTGGGCTGCAGGCCGGGCAGCGTAGTAGTACTGCTTGAACTCGTCCATCCACACCTCCGCCGTGCGCTTGGTGTTCCTGAGGGAGGCAACGGAACACGCGTGAAACCCAGGGGGCCTGCGAGGTGACACTTCCCAAAATGCACCAACTGAGCCATCCTGCCCTCCTCCCAGCCTCAGCTTGGTCTTCACCCAAGCCCCCTCTGAGCCAGCCCATCCCTCGCTACTAGAGAAGGTAACTCCTTCGTTCCCAGTACCCCAGGGACCAAACACATCAGGCCAAATGAAGTCTGGGTGAAGAACTCACCCTTTCAAACTCAGCTGGATGTTTTGCATACACCAGACCTAGAACTTGAAGTTCTCTTAAGCATCATCTCCAAGGAAGGAGTGCCTAGGGTTTTATTCAGTGGCTGGGATGGAGCTCTGGAAAGTTTGCCAAAGATTTCCAAGTATTTCCTTTGTTTCAATCCAGAAGCTGCTTCTCCTCTCAATCTATACACTATAACATTAAGGCTGGTAGATACCCTAAGGTTAATAACATCCCAGCTCCTGATGCCTACAGGTACGTTTTTCCAGACTGCTTTTCAGTTCCTTGCTGAATTCATGGGCTTCTTCCTCTCTCTCTCTAGGGCAGTAGTCTAAGTGCTCTCGTTCAAGAGATGATTAAATCGGTATTTACCGATTTACATCTTACTCATTTACATCTGTACCCAACCTTCCCCAAAGTGCAGAGTTCCTTTGTTTGGCTTCCTGATCTCATTTGAGTTTACAAGAAACACGGGGATAAATGCCAAGGCTCACACCCAGGCATGACAACAGACATCCCCAAAGTCCCCAGAGGCCTGTGCCTGACGAGGAGTCAGAAGAGCTGTACCCATTCAAGCTCCCCTTGCTCCTCCTGCAGGTGATGCAATGCCGGCACCACTTTTTCACTCAGGTTTGCAGCGACTCTGGCAGAGGAGATCTTCCCACGTCCCACAACCCTCTGAAATAGTCTTGCTTCACTACCGAAAGCAAGAGCCCTCCTAGTGATTCTCAGATCTGTGCTCTCCTCCTTGATGCCAGCAATGCCCTGTGCCCGTCACTGCCACCCCCTTCCTGCTCCACACACTGCGTGGCTGGAAATCACACATTAGGTGTTAGTGAGAGGTGTAATTTGCACTCCCCCTGTTCCTTGTCTCAAGCGAAGGCCGAGGAAGCTGCAGAGAGCCTGGGTCAGCAGTAACCCTGGGTCTTCACAAATGCTGCTGGCTCTTTCTAACAGTGGGAAGGCCACACTGAAAGGAAAGCCTGCTGCAGGTTAGCACAGAAACAACCCTGCATTTACTGTAAGTGCCCCCAGTGCTTTTCTCTGTCATTCACTCAAGCAACAACGTTCAGCCTCAAACTCTAAAAATGGAGGATATCCTTCCTGACCTCACTAGCTGCTCTCATCATCTTTCCCATGCCTATTCCCACTTCTGGATTTCCTCCTTCTTTGCCTGATGGTTCCAGGATCTTAGCCCATTTCAGGCAGCCCTTTCAGTACCTGATTCAGTCTATGTTCCTGTGTGTGAGGAGAGGTCCCCTTCACCTGGCATGCCCTGGCAGTTCCTCTGGTGTCCATGCCATCCTGCTGCAGGCCACTGCTGCCTCTGCTCAGTAGAGAGCACCAGCCTGGAGATGGAGCCACTGACTCCAGCAAGCTATGTGGCCCCCGTCCCAGAGACACACTGGGAACCAAATTTTCTGGTTCAGCTGAGCCACACTGGGCCCTCAGCTAAGGTCACTGGCTACTGACAGACATTGCTGTGGCAGCCTGATTTCAGGTCACTACAAACGTGTTCTGATGACCTCAAGGTCTAAACCATTTGATGTCCCGGTAGCCAGCGCTCAGGGACGTGCTGGGGCCATCCCTCCATTTCTGTGCTGATGAAAGCTACCAAATAAATGTCCTATTTCTGTCATATTCTTGACACTGGAGAAATCCTATGGGACAGTGGTATTGACTTACATTTTCTTCAGCTCAAGAAATTCCTGCCCAAGGATATTTCAAAGTTTTCCAAACAAACTTTCCTGCCTGTCTTCTCTGCTCCCCGACTCCCTACAAGGCTGTTTCATAAAAAACAAAGCAAGTACAAACCACCTACTTAATGTATGTATTGGCATTTCCCTCTGGAAAGACGTACGGATGTTTCTTCCGAAAGACATGCCCAACACGGCTGCAGGGGATGATTTCCAAGCTCCCTCCGCACATCCACACACGGAAAGAGATTTCTGTAAGAGAAGCAGCTTCAGCACTTTGTCTTTCTGTCCTAGAGCAGTCTGAATCCTGGTGTTAGCTCTTACTTCATCCTCTGCAACATTAAACTGGGGTAAATCAATTACCAGACGGGCCTTCCTAGACACAACGGCCTTAAAAGCGCATTTCAAAGCTTCTTTGCAAGCTGTTTGAAGTTAGTGCACTTGAAACCTGCCTCTAGCACAGCAGGTGCTATCACAATGGCGAGCGTGAGACAGTAAGCAGGTCCCTTTTCAGACATCGCAGAATCATCTCGCCAGTTCTGTGCCTCCCTTATCACTTCTGCACTGCCTGCTTCAGAGTCACTTCCCTCCAAAGGGCTGTCAAGTTCACCAGGAGAGGCTATGAGTTCTCCCCATTAATGACTACGACTGTCATTATCTTTAGGAATCCGCCACTGGTTCTGCAAAGCGAACAGAGAGCTGTGCATCCATGGCCTGTCCCAAAATGGACCGGAGCTTACCCTGCCCAGGTGCTCCGGGCCTTGAGTGCCAATGCTGCAGTCAAGTAAGGCACACACCTCCACACAAGGAGAGGTCAGCGGTGGGAGGGATTACCCCAAAATCCTGGGTAAGCTGTCAGTATAGGAAATGTCTCCCAGTCACTCCAAGCCATTCTACGGCTGGCCCACAGGGCCCTTCTCGAGGAAAACGAGCCTGTGGCACAACTGACACCAGAAGTTATAAAGCTGTTGGCAGGGAGCTGGATGAGGTACGATGGGTTAGCAGAATGGCTGATCTAATGGGTCCATCTGGCCCTGATGCTTATGAAGCTATGAATCTGTAGCCCTATTGTCAGACAGTCATGCTCAGACAGAACCAGAGTGGAAAAGAAATGAAATTAAAATGAAAAGGCTTCTGCAGTTCTTTGAATCCTGTTTTATCATCTGCAGACAGTGCAGAGGTATATGTAGCATGTATCTACTTCAAAACCAGTAATTCCTTTTCACACACACACCCCCCCTTTTAACTACAGAATTAAGACAGGAGAACACCCGTTGTCTTTGCCAGCTTGTGCTCCCAGCAGTCCCCTCACATACGCCAACACTTGTCCCCAGGTCAGATGCTGGCAAGACAAGCACCTGTGGCAAGAAGGCCAATTGGGCAGTGTGCACAGGACTCCTTCTCCTCCAAGGGCAGGCACTGCCAGCTTACAAAGCTTACACCCCTCCAAAAACAGCTCACAGCTTCACGGAGCAAAGGCAAAATGGAGCCCGGACTTCCAAAGCCCTCTCAGCACACACGGCTCAGCCCTGAGCTGCTGCAGAGGTGGGAGCCAGGTTCAGGTTGCTCCCATCCCGCTCCCAGGACACCCGCCTGCTCCTGCGCTGATGGAAATGGGAGGCTGACACAGCTGCAAAGCCCTCTTGCCTTGATGCCTGGGTCCAAAATTCAAGGCTTTGATGCCATCCCCAACAGCTGGCCCTGGCAGCAGGGACAAGCAATGGCAGGGGTGGGAAAGCACAGCAGGGAGCAGTATTCCTTTCCAGAAATTCCCTCCCCTTCCCTTCACTGCCGTATTTACATGCAAGAGCTGCCAACAGCAGCTGGAGCCTCACCACTTTCCCCAGTGCTGGGTATTAGGAGGCCAATAAAACATGCCCTTGTGCCATGTCCTGGTGCTATATTGGGAGCAACCTTAATCACAGGTGCAGGGAAATGAGATTATGGCAGGATGAGGCCACTCCAAGCTGCTGCTCTCAGTGCCCCTCACACGTGGCTGCTGCTGTCACTTGTCTGTGTGTCACAGCACTGGCCACTCCGCTGTGACAGTCACAAGGGCACCCGACACAAGGGGACAAGCAGCTGAGCAGCTGTGGACCACAGCGTGGCCACTGCAATGTGCCTTCCCCTCCTCTGGTCCTTTTGCTGGGCCTGGGAGAAGAGCAGCTCCCTGATGTGCTGGAAGGGAAAGACTCACACCAGTCAGTCCTTGCCTGATCTTTTCAAAGCCCAGTGAGGAGGTGGTCTCTGTGTATTGTGAACTGGAATGAGGACACAGCACACACCAGATGCTGAGGAGTCTGAGCTCTCTGCTTCAGACTAGATCCACCCTGCAGAGCCTGCTCCAGGCACAGCAGAAACAATAAAAGCAGAAGTTTCCACAGGTAGGGATGATCCATGGAGCCATCTACAGCAGGTAACAAACGAGGTCTCCAGACAGGCAGCCAAGAGCAAAGTGCCCTAATGGAAGGTAAAGTGAGGCACCAACAAAAGCATGGCACAGATTCAGCTCAAAGGAGCCAGGGGAGCAGGAACCAACAGTGTCCTTCACTTGACCCTCAAGAGATGTCGCCAGCACAAGTGGCCCCTCCAAGTGACCCCCAGGACGGGTGTGAGCAGTACACACTGGGGTGCGCTGGACTCGGCCTTCACTCAGCAAAGTACCTCCAGCACTTCTTGCTGGCCTGCAAGTCCATTCTGCCATTACTTATCTACAGGGAACTCAGTAAATTTAAGAACCAAAACACCTACGGTGTCCTCCTTCAAAGCCAAACACGCTCACTTTTGTTCTGCCTGAAGCCTCCAGCCCCCTCCAGCTGCCCTGACAATAACATTAAAGGCAGCAGCGCTGCTCCTCGGGACCAGAGTCCTGCACCCCCTCAGAACTAAGCTACCAGGAAGAGCATGGCTCACTGCAAGTGCCCAAAGCGAGCAGGTCAGCTCCTGCTGTCCATTCCCTGCCCAGAGCTGACCAGGGCCAGCAGGGTGCAAAGGAGAGATGGGACATGCTGTCCTTTACTGCTGCACCTGCAGGAGATGGAGCTGTGAGCTGGGCACGCTTCTGCTCCCAGGGCAATGGGCAAGACAGGCTCTACCCTGCTGCTGTGCAGACCTGCACTTTATTGCTGCAATGTTAACCTTGATTTTGCTTTCCTTTGTCACACGAGGCCCTGGTACATATCCTGCAGCACATTCAGCTCGTAGCCAGTGCATTTCTCCAGTTTGGTAAGGACCAGCCCCCTGGGGCACACCACCAGTAAGGGAAACCTCTCCTCTGCAGGAGGGGCCATAACCAGGTGTAAGGAGCACAGTGCCTGCCATTTCTGGGCATGGGACAAGCTGCCAGGATGGAGCTTCCCCCAAGAGCAGGCTGTCCTGTCACTGTTTGTGTCCCAGGAGCAGCTCCTGCTGGCTGCTGTCAGAGATGAATGATGAGCACGGACAGACAGCAGGTCAGGCACAGCATGGCAGCTCCTCTCTCCCTCTTCTCGTCTCTAGCTCCCTTCTTGAATGCTTTGTTTGGGCTACCGATCCGGCAGGGGAGGGGGCGGGGCTGCCACTCCCCTCCCAGGTTTCCTCACAGCCACCCCACTCAGATACTTCGGGTCAGTCCAGAGGCAAGATACTCGCCCACACAGAGAGAAAGCGTGAAAGAGTGAGATTCCTACTGCATAGCAAGATATAAATAAATAAAATATATCTAGAGGGACAAGGCATGTGAAGGAAACAACAGTGCCAGGCAGCGGAAGGATTCCTGCAAGGCAGTAGCATCTGTTCCCTTGGATGACTGACAGGATCATGTTTGAAGACACAACAGCCTTCTTTCCTGGCTAGCCCCACTCCCCAGAGGTGCAAGCTATTAAATCCAGTTTCTGACCTGTCTGCCTGACATCGAGTGCTTCCCCCTTTTCTCGTGGGTACAGTCCATTGTCCTGATCTGCAGCTTCACTATGGCTTCAAAGGGAGAACAGCCCAGCCCGACCCAGCTCTGCTTGACAAGGGACAGGTTGTTACCTCTTTCATGTGCCCTCTCAAGCGTGCTTGCAGAAGACTTCTTAATGTCCATCTTGTCCCATGATAAGGGCCAGAGGTGACTGAATCTAGGTCAGCTCAACCCTTTTTTTCGGTGCAGGAAAAGTGATGGTACCACAGAGAGCCTGGCAGCACTCAGCCACCCAGGGATACAGGAATGGATAAGCAGCTGTGTTACTTTGCCACCTGTTTGCTGCACACAGATGGAGCTACAGTTTCAGGTACTCTGCAAACTCAAGGAGGCACGGATACCTCGGTTCATAGCTTGGAAATGCTGGCATTATTGGAGTAAGGCATATTCTTTGCTTTATTAAGGAGAAAATAAGATCAGGAAGGAATAGGAGGGTGCATGGAGTGTTCTCTCATCTGTTGGTAACACCAAAGCTGACAACTCTGTGGTTTAGGGTATTTACCTACAGAAAATCAAAGCAGCATGGAAGGGAGGCAGTCCCAAGCACCAACAGCTGCTCACTTCCTATCATTCATGGTTGCTGGATCCCTCACTCTCCTAAGACCACAACCTATGAATGTAAATGAGGGAAACCACCCGGAGCACTCAAAGCAAAGTCCAGAAATGACCTTGTATCCATCTGGCATGACTCAGAAAGGGAGGCCAATACAGCAAGGCACAGGAGGATGAAGAACAACTCACCAAAGTTCTCCCCGCCCCAGATGTCCATGGCACTGTCGTACTTCCCCAGGTGGTTGAACCAGGCCTTGTCAATCACAAACAGCCCCCCAGCAATGATGGGTGTCCTGCAGAATGGACAAGGAGAAGAGGACACACTGTGCCAAGCACTGCTGCAGCACCTGGATGCACAGAAGCTGCCCTTCCCTCTGCCTCCTCTTCCATCACCAGGACATTACCTACGCATCACCTTCTCACCGAGAAAAGGACAAAACACCTCAAAATGCATCTGAGCCTTTCTTTCAGCTGCCTCGGTGTTTTGCTGTCAATCATAAATTGCCTGGCACTTAATGACTGGCTAATGCACTCGTCAGCACAACTCCTACAAGCCCAAAGTTCACAGCCCTGATTGTAGGCTTCAGCATCAAAAATGCACTTAGCACTTGGGGGTTATTCACTCAGACGGGCTTTTTGCCTGAAGCCAGCCTATTAAGAGCACCATTCCACCGGGAGAGGAAGGCAGAGCCAATTCAGAAGGGCTTTTTAAAAGCCATCACTAGCTGTGTGATCTTTATTTCAAACCAGGGTTATTTTTCTTTCTTCGGATTAGCTAAGGAAACTGCACAGAGAAGGCCCGTGGAGGAGGGGAGGGCAGACCCAGAAGATAGCTTGAGGAGACTTGCTGTTTGCTGGCACAAGTCCCATCTCCATTCAGCTGGAGATAGTGTGGCTGCCTCAGCATAGGCTTGGGAGGAGCTGGGGTGACTGCTGTGCCCAGGCTTATCTCCACTGTGCCCTATGCTGCAGAGTGATCAGGAATGCAAGGCCAGCCTCTGGGAAGCCAGTGAGAGCTCCTGCTAACAGCAGCATCCTAAGGAGAAGCAGTGCTTTTCTCCCCTGGGGGCTTTCTGAGGCCCTGAGCTTCCTCCAGCACTTGGTCTCCACACCTCACACCAGGCTGGGGCTGCAGACACCAGCACCAGGCTTGCTGCCAGCAGCAGTTTCCAGCAGAATGGAGGACCCCCTCCATCCCACGGCATGAGGATGGATGGCATCTCCTCTCCTGTTCAGCTCTGCCCCCTATCCTGCACACCCCCATTTCTGAGGAGTCTTCAGTGAGGTCCAGAAGAGCAGTGCTGGTCTGGGAAGACTGGACTGGACACCAAGTTTATCACCTGGGCTGAGGACACTGCCTTATTTTTAAAGTGGTAGCTGAGCTGAGAGAAGCAGTAGTCTACAGCACCAGGCTTTTCACCTAACCATAACCCTCAGCACTGCCAAAACCCCAGTAACCAAAAATACACCCCTTCTATCTTTGAGGCATTCTCAGGCTTCAGCGCTGGAAGGTGAAGCTGTACTGCAAAACCCAGGCTAGCCAGGAGCTTGCCACAGGTACCAGGAGTTCTGAGCTGTCCTGGAAGGAACAGCACACTGCTATGGTGCATGGGGACACACGTGAGGTCACATGAGAGGCCTGTCCTGCCCCACGTTAGCCAGCTGCCTCCTGCCCCCTCCTGACTTACTTAATGGGCTCGGTGGGATCAAGTCGTTTGGCTTTCTGCTCCGGGGAAAGCTGCTCCCATTTGAAATGCAGACTCCAGTCAAAACCTAAAACCAGAGCAGAGAAGTGCCATTGGGAAATTAGAAAGTGATACGGATTAGGAGGCAATGCAGGCTGCAGAAGCTGTGTTTGATGGAGCATTTTCCCCACTTTCAAATGACTTAAGCCACAGAGATGCAGCTCTTGGGAGAAAAGTCCAATGCCTAAGATATTTTACAACTACATATGAACAAGAAACAACACACTGCATTACAATTGCAAAGTCAAGTGCTCCAAAGGCAGGAAAAGTCAGAATTAAAGCTGCTGCTGAAACCTCACTCAGTCCCCCTGTGCACACAGAAGCACGCTCTGATGGATACTGTGTGCTACAAATAGCACAGGCATACTAATAAGCACTACACTAGCATCCTCCAGTTGCTGCCTAGACAGCCCCATCTCCTCCTGTCACTTCCAGTGCTGCCCAGGGTGGCTTTGATGTGACCCTTCTTTCCTGCTTGACCACCTTATCCACTGTGGCAAGCGCCTTCCTCCAGGCTGCCACACCTACCTCTGTGTGGAGCAGCCAGCGGGAGCACTGAGCAGTGTTAATGTGCTTTTTTGTGAGGCAGCAGGAAAGAGAGGTGTGGTGCAAAGGCCAGTGCACATTCCCACCATGGAATGGATGCCCACAGGACAGGCACAAAGCTTGGACTCACCTCCTCTGAGGTCCGAGGAAGCTGCCACGTAGGCAAAAGTGTCCAGGTTGATGATGTCAATAACGGGGCTGACCACTCGGGTGGGATCCTGCAAAGCAGAAGTAAAAACACCCGTGACTTCAGAGGGCACCACTCAAACTGGGCAAGGAACTCCAAACTCCTGGAGACAACAAGAGGCTGGAAACACTGGTGTCATTCAAGTTCCCATCACTGCATCCTCCTCCTCAGGCTGTGCGTGTACCTGGCACCCAGCTGGGCTGGATGCAAAGCTCCTTTTGCAAATTCACCAAAATATTCCCCTTTCACCTCCCTTGAATACTTTTAACTGGATTTCAGAAGTCAAGTGACAAACAGGCAATTGAAATGACAGAGGAAAAACACAGCCAAATAGCTTAAATATAGGGCTTTTTTTTTTTAATGCACCAACTGTGGCAATACAGTTAGTTTTGCCAACGATGTGAAAGGGTTAAAAAAAAGAGACCTAATTTATTCAAAATAGTTGGTGGTGATTTAATTAACATCTTGTTATGGGCAAAGAGATTATACAAACAGTTATGAACAAAAATATCTACAGGAGGAAGAGACTCTGACAGCTTCGACTGGTCTCTTATCTCCCTTTTTCTTTTCAAAAATCCCAAACTCCAATTATAGCTCAAACTTCAAGGTTTTACCCTCACCAGATCAAATTGTTTTTTCACAGCTATACAAAGGAAAGCATCTGAGCACACACGGGCTTGCTCTCTCACTGGGGAAAGACTTTGTTTCAGAAATTAGTCCTGACAAAGAAGGATTCAAATGCAGCTGTAGGAAGAAGCGACCAAAGGCCATGAGCTGGGAGCCGGACTAGAGCTGATTTTCCAATTGAGCATGACAAATACTTGGTATTTCCATAACAGGGTCAAGCCAGGAATCTCACCATCACTTTCTGTGAGTCAAACATCTCTCTGAAAGGGCAAGGTCTGCTGTACCTCTGTACTGCATGGGGAAACACAAGTCACATCCAAGCACCATGAGCCTTCCCAACCCACCAAATCCATCGTGGCTGCTGCACAGTGCCCCCCAAGCTGCCACAGCTCAGTACAGCCAAGCATTCTTTAACTGCCTGAGGCTAGGGGAAAGGTTTTAAGCAAAGCATCTGCTTTGTGTGCTGAGCACTGCAGGGAAAGGATTGCATCCACTCATTTAAAACGTGCCCCTCAAGCATCTTACTGGTGAGCACTTCTAGCTAGCTGACACTCACCCCCAGTTTCAATTCCACTGCTACTCACTGCATGGCTCAACTTCTTGTAAGAAAATCCCCTTCACATCTGGGCTGAGTGCACTGCTGCAAAATGCTAACCTTGAGCAGGGCTGTCTTCTCCCTGCCTCACCTTCCCTGCCACGTCCTGGGAACGTTTATATTTACTCAGCTTTCATGAAGGTCTCCCTGACCCTCAAAAGAAAAGCACAGCACGCTCAAGAGCACAGAGCTGTTGCTACGATTTATTTTAGGCTGAGTACCAGATCTTATTATAGGCAGCTTCATCTTTCTGGTTTTTTTGATACCCACCCATGCCAGGGCATGTTAATATTAACAGCACCCAAACCTTCAATCCTCTTTCACAAACCTTTAATTTCTGCAATGTACTTCTCAGACACACCAATGTATGCACCTAAACCAACAGGAAAAAACTCTGAAAACGGGCCTGAAGTTTACAGATATATTTCAGCCTTGGAGAAGGACCTCGGCTGCAGCGTGGCTCCCAGCCTCTACATCCTGACCTTGTAATGGTCATCAAAAAGGGCCACAGTTGCTCCTCTGGCTCTACAGCAGGATTAGGCAAAGATTAGGCAGGCTGCCCCTCACGTGTCTCCTTCTTCCCAAAAAAGCATCTGGGGGTATTTGAGCTGGGAGTGGGGGGTCACCATTCACTGGTTGATCCCAGTGCCGTCTGCAAATCCAGTTCTGGGGCGAGCTTGTTGAGTCATAATGTAAAAATACCTCAGGATGGATAATTACATTTTTAGAAAAGTTACTCTGCTGAAATGCACCATTAATGGCTTTAGAGATATTTGTTCCATAAGTAAAAATAAGAGCCCAGGCCCATGCACTCCCAACCAGGCGTTTGCAAACACGCTGGTGCAAGACACTGACCGTCACTGCTGCTCCCTGAGACAAACACCCTCCCAGGCACAGGGCTGAGATCCCCCAGACCTTCTATCTTTCCCCCACACTCCATCACTTGCTCTTCCTGCTTGCTTCCAAATCCACATGCTGGTTACGTGCTGCCCACGCCCACCAGTGAGCATCAGCCTCGGGGGGAAACCATCAGCTGCTGGGAAAGCTCGAGGTGGAGCTTGAGGGGCACCTCCACACGGGTGCACGGTGGCACACATGGGCTCTGGCACTTCCCACCATGGAAAGTGGCAGGAATAGCTGCTCTGGCTGAGAAAATAAGAGAAGAGATGCACGGGGTCGCTGGGCTGTGGTGCAAAAGCGATGGGTGTGCTTTGAGGCACTCACTGCTCATTTGCTTGGAATTTAAACCACATTAGCTCAAAACAGACTGCTCCTGGGAGCATCAGAGTGAGAAAATGCTCTTCCTAGGCAGCTGATCCTCATGGAGCAGTTGGACAGGGAGCCCATCTCTTGAGCACAGCCTGAAGGTGGCAGCAGTAACATTTCATACACTTCACTGATCAATACTTTAACCCTGCTGGCAAGGATGGGTATGGTGGGCCTGGGAAGAAGGAGACTGAGGACTCTGCCCTTATCCCACGGCTTCTGTGAGCAGTTAAAAAGCAGGCAAGCGGGACCCCTCTGGCTTTGCAGGTCCCTCAACGCTCTTTGTAGTACATCTGCCCTGCTGCCTGAGGCTGCAAGATACTGGGCAAGGTCAGGGCAGCATGAGCATCACCGAGAGCTTACAGACTGCCTTACTTCCAGCTGGGGAAAGATTGAATCCAGGAGAGCTCACAGAGGTGATGAGGGAATTTGATGCTGCATTCAGACCACAAGGCACTGAAACTCCTATGGTGATGCTGCATGTGGCACAACTCACCTACCCCACGGGTGCTGGACATGGGGCACAGTCCTGGAGCTGTGTCAGAAAGAAGACCTGCAAGCCCCTTTCCTGCTGCCTTTGCTGTCCTTCTCCTGACAAAACACATCAAAAGCTCTGCCTGGGAAAGAGGCAATTGCTCTGGGTACTCCTCACTGAAGAACAGCAGGGCTTTGGCAAAAAGCAAGGAATGCTTGCCTTAAAAAAGCCCAGAGGAACAAGCAATGCTGTGAAGTTCACTAGTGAATCCCAGGCTGGACAGGCCAGCCACGAGGCTCCAGTGGGATATCACAGCATGTGTTCTCATCACTCTGCCGGAGGCACGATCGATGATATGAACAGACCATTTTCATTACATTACCATCTATCAGCAGCTCTGTGGCCCAGCCTGCAAACCGAGGTTGGGACCTCTCCAGCGCTGGCTGTGCTGCGAGTGCCAGCAGCACTGACCACCCTCGCCCACGTGGAGGGACCTGAGCTGGTGCTATGCCCCCCTGTCCCATTGCTGACACACAGAGGGGATGCACAGCCCAGCCATCACAGCTATCACATCTGCAGGTGTGAAAAGCAGGATGCCCTGGATGAGGGCATTGTGAACACCAGCCACGCAGTTTCTCCATGACCCACCACCTCAGCCTCCCCTTGCTCCTCAGCTGTCCTTATGTCAATGTAACTCAATAGTTATAAAATTGCTGAGTAATTAACACTGGCAATGAGGAGCCAGAGGTGTAGTAAGGGTGAAGGAACGAGGCACGGCGAAGGGAAAGGATGGTGCATCCCCACCAGAGCTGAAGGCTTCTATCCCTGCACTCTGCTGCCAGCAGGTCATGAGCACAGAGCTCCCCTGACTCAAGTGACAAGGTGCCAGCAGCCCCTGTGTGCACGTCTGGCAAGAGAGTCGCCGCCAGAGAAAGGAGAATGTCATTGTCTGCTCCGAAATCAGCAGAATTTAAATCCTACTAAATCAATTTATTAGCGCTTAATTTGCATGAAATTAAATTCGGCCCCTATTCAAGGAGCCGTCACTCCCTTAAATCATCATCACTGAGCATCTTACATGAGCCTAATTAAAATCTCTGCTGGAGCACTGCCCACATAGTCCCCTATCACCACTCAACCTGTGCCTGCCAGTTAGAGTCCCACTGCCCCGGGAGACACCTTGTCCCACCCACCCACATGCTCCCCAGTCACACAGACACCCCACCTGCCTGCTGGGTGGAGGAAGACCAGAAAAGGCCACTTTGTACCCCAAAGGGCCCCTTTGTACCCCTTACTTGGATGCCTGGATGCACCTGTTTATAGTTGGATGGTCACACCCACTAAGAGGAAGAGGAGGGGGCCATCGGCCATGCATCCCCTGAGGGTGACTCTGGTCTCTCAGGAGCACTCACCTCTTTGATCCTCTGCAGCAGAGGGAGCAGCCAGTCCTTATTCACCTCGCAGTGACTGTCCAGGAAGGTCAGGACAGCTGCTTTTGCCACGTCTGCCCCTCGGATTCGGGACCGGATCAGACCTGTCCAGGGACACACCATGTCATGGTAACATCGCCAGCCTCCTCCAGCGGGGTCCCCTGCACTCGTGCTTCTCCTGGCTTTTGACCCTGCCTAAATCCCATCCAGATAAAACATGGCCCAGGTTCACTGTCTCCTTCCCAGTGCTGCAAGGTATGCAAACCATTTCCTACGATCCCCAAAGCAAGTAAGTGGCTCCACCAAGGTTAGTGATTTATGGCATTTATGCCAATAAGTAGTTGGCACAATTAGTTCTGCTGTCACCTTCTGGGACAAAACGTGATTCAAAACACTTTCATAACCCTCTGCAGGCAACAAATCTAACACAGATGTGAGGCAGTGGGGAATGGGCCAGCAGAGTTGAGGGTGGGATCACCTTGTGACAGAATTAAGCTTTTCTTAGATTGCTAACTCTTCCCTGCTGTGACCCTTTCCATGTCCCAGTGACCCTCAGACCTCTCTCCCACCCTGAGGGCACTGGTCAATGGGAATATTTTCCACCCAGGAAAGAGGGATGGCTCATCAGGGTTCTGACAGTGAACTTGGGAATCATTTGGAGATGGGAAAGGATTGCTGCATGCACTTGTGAGAAAGAAAAATGAAAAAAGAGGGAGGTCATGGAAATCGAACAGGGATTTCACACTAGACTTTGGCAAGATCACTGCTCTTAAAGATGCCCTGTTCCTACTTATGCAGGAATTAACCAGCTTTCCAACACTTCTCCTGCCTGCAGTGGATGCTCAAGGAAACCAAGGCATAACAAAGGAGATGGTTTGTGGGCAAACAAGAGAAAACACAGGTGACTCAAGGGGAACAGAACTTCTTTATGAAGCCGAAACAGTGGCAATACAAGGGGACATAGAGGCAGATAAAGAGAAACAGAAAGATTTTAGGGAGCAGCCACGCATCAGGTCTGGGAGGGAGGTCACTGACTTTCATATTAAAATTCCCTAGGGGAAAGGGGTTATGGAACAGCCCCTGAGCATTTGCCCTTCCCAAATCTTGGCAGCCTCCAAGGGATACAGTTTAAGTGATGTACTCAGCAAGGCAAGGTTGAGTTCCCACATTCTGACTGGTTATTATAGAGCACCAATAACTGCAGGTCCATCAGCTGCTGCAGATGAGCACACACGTACCCCCATAACACAGGGGAGAAAGGTGAGAAGGAGGTGCAGGTCTATGGAGATCTCCCTTACTCTCCTGCCAAAGCAGGAATGTCTCTTACACCCATGGGGCCTGCTGCCACCCTGTCACCAGACCTGCAGAGCTGAAACCCTCTGCAGAAAGAATCCACAGAGAAAAGTCGTTCCCCACTCCTCAGTCTCCTCAACCCAACACTGACCTGGACTCACACCTTGGATCTGCAGCATGAAAAAACTTCCTCGTTTTCAGTTCTCCTAATACTGCAAAGCAGGATTTGAAACATACATTCAGGCTATGGGGAATGGCAAGATGTCTCAAAAGGTTGCCAGCAGCAGCCCAGTAGGACAAGCATTCATCCTCCATATAGCCCTTCTTAATCTCTCAAATGTAATTAATTATTTTTTAAAAAAATCCCACAGAAGCAGCAGGAGCAGATCTTCTCTCTTTCATTAGAGCAAACATCTTTACAAATAAGACCCGGGGCTTTGTTTTGCCTGTTCTAATTTTCTGGCTAATAAGCTACAGCTGAGCCTCACTGGATATCTTAATAGTCCCATCTTTTTCAGTGCGAGAGGGGAGATCCATTTCAAATCCCAGCCCTTTATCACACTTCCTTTCATCAGGGCCCTCCTTACTCCCAGGAGCCACTGGCCTCATTGTTGACCACTCCATGGAGGATGCCCTAGCTCCAGAACTCTCACTCTTCCCCAGATCTGGGTTTCCCCACGTGGGCAGGCAGCTCTTACCTTCCCGCCGTCCGTTCCGCAAGCACTTCACCTTGGGGAGCTGGCCCAGCAAGCGGCAGTCGTCAGCTTGGGAGACACAAAGGGAGGACATGTCACCCTCAGCCCTCACCGTGGCTCTGGCAGCAGAAATGGGGACTCCTAGGAGAGACTGGGAGCAGGGAGAGAGAGGCCCCTGTCCTGGACTGGTTGACGGCTTGTTAGGGCAATGGCACTGCTGGGTCACAACAGCCTTACCCCTCAATTCATGCAGCATAAATTGGGCCTGGCAGAGCAGCAGCTTTCATAAAACTAGTGTAAATTCAGCAGATTTACACTGAGAGCAGCTGAATTATGCTCTAAAATCAGCATAGAAAAGTTGTGGTTCGGGTCAGAATCTAAATTTTTGCACATTAATGCAAATAACTATTTTTGGTAGCTGCAAAGCAACGCACAAGCTGTTGATGCATGTCTGCCTGGCAGGGTAGGAGCTTCCTGGGGCAGCCTGGAGCCTTCAGAGAGGAGAAAGGGGTGCTCAAAGACAGCCCTGTGGAGCAGCTGGGGGCTCCTCACGCCCCGGGCAACAGCTCCAAGGGGCAGAAAGGCCCGACAACCACCTACACCTGAGCTAGGGAGGTCCTGCAACCCCACACGCAGCCCTAGGATCCCTCCTCACCCGGATTTCTCCCAGCCAAGTGGAGGATGTCAGGTGTACCCATCACAGCCCCTTCCACCCCTACACACCCATGCTGTGACTGCCACAACCCCTTCATGGCTCTCACCCCTCTGCCTCCTCTTCCTCAGCACTATAAACACAGAGCTGTGTGCCCCATCCCCTCTGCCCAACCCCTGCACCCACACGCTCCCCTGAGCACTTTCATCCCCTCCAGAAATCTCTGTCAGAAAGAGATCACTGTACCCACACCCCCAATAATTCAGGGACAGAGCTGCAACAGGAGAGCTGAAGTGTCAGGGCTTGGCTATGGACTGGCAATGAAAACCTGCTGGGGATAGTGGGAACTCACATGCTGAAGAACTGCATCCCAGTGAATAACAAGTCAGCAGGCAGAGAGAGGTGAGAAATGAGACACAACTGGGCAAGAGATAAAAGCACTAATTGCTTGGGGTGGGTTGCAGTGAGAAAAACTGACCATGTGTGTGTAGTGTATTATGCAAATGCATGTATTTTATGTAAATGCATGCAGAGCAGATGCCAGCAGGCTCAGACTATCACAGGAAAGAAGATGCCAGATAGCTGAGGAGAGCTGAGTAGCTGAGGGGCTGCCCTAAGTTACACAGGAAACAGGCTCCCCTCTGGTGCCCTGGGATGAGTTAAAACCCAGCCCTGCTCCTTCTCCCTGGCTCACAGCACTTGGCACGCTGTGACAGGGGAGCTGCATTCCTACAAACCTGCCTCCTTCCAGGAAGGCAAGTGCTTTGCCTATTCAGCCAAATACCCGGCATTTACTCCCTCCACCTCCCAAAAATCCTGCTCTGCTGTTCTCCAGGGCAGCTCAAGTCCCTGCACCTGCTCCTCTTCCCTGTTCTGCCGGTTCCCAGACTCACCCAGCCTGCCCGCCCCGTGTGCTGGAGCTGCTCCAGGGCTCACCGTAATCACAGCAGCTCCTTCCCCTAGCTTCAGCAACTTCCCAGGGAGGTGTCGATGCCAAGAAGTGGGTCTTGTGTGAAATCTGTCCCTAATGCTCTCCGAGGCAGTGCCTATTTATAACATCCAAGAGCAAAGCCTAGATCCATTTTTATAAAGAAACCTATCTGGCTTTGTTTTCACGTTTCCAAGTAAACAGCTTTATTTTGCAGCTCCTTGAAATGTAAGTGCCACAGACCACTCAGCCGGTTTATCATCCCTTTTATGCTCGAGACAGTATTTTTGAGCACTTAGATCTTCAACTCTCCCATCACACCAGGCAAGGTCTTTAGCTGGGGTAGTTCCCTGGGAGCCCCTGAGACTTCAGCTACCTTTTACCGGAGACCAGAGCTATTGCTTTCCCTTGAGTCACCCTATTAACTGGGAGGGAACAGCAGGAGGATGTGGGCTGTCTATGTGGTGTACAACGCTATTTATGGTGCACCTCAGAAATGGGACACCCATGCAGGGAATCCTCTTTCCATGGGTGAAAAAGAGGGTGAAAATAAAAATCAGGAGTCGCTGACCACCTACATAAACGTATGCAGAACATACAGGTAGGGTCAAGAGGGTCACACTGTCATGGTCCCGTGCAATTCCAGTGGTGTCAACCCAGAACTGCTCCTGGCTGCAGCTGAAAGCCAGATCAAACACACCATGGCCGTGGTGGGGTACAGCCGTGTAAGGATTGGATTCACGTCTACTGGGCACAAAAACGATTTGCCATGCGCTTTTCCTGCATTATTTTCCTGAGCAGAGGCTGGATCATTTGGAATTTGAATTCTATGCGTGGCGATGCAAATCCGGCACAGCGGGGTTCACTCTTCGCAGCTGGAGAGCTTTAAATTCCCTTCCACTCCAGCAAACTCTGCCCCCCAAACGCAAATCCCAGTCCCTCACAGGCTTTTTGGCCCTTTGCTTTTAGCAGGGAAAGGGTCACTTACGATCATCGCTGAAGTCATCCACGAGTATGATTTCATGGACGAGGTGCACTGGGGTGCGGTTCAGCACGCTAAGGAATGAAGAGAGAAAATCCATGACAGGGCTTGACCAACTTAACAACCCGGCAAATGGAGTGGAAAAGCCGAGGAACTGACCCGCACGCCAAAGCACAGAGGAGCAGGCTTGGATTTCCAGAAAGGATATACTAGATAAGAACCCAAAAACCACCCCCCAGTGATGCCTGAGGTTTTAACTTCTATATTTTTCAAATCCTGTACTGCCTAGTGTGTAACTCTGAAGTTTCTTGTAGCCTGTTAACTTCTACTCTCTCATGCTAAGACGTAACAAAGCCTCTCTAAGTTTGCTCACCAAGGACACCCAGACTGTCCTAGGCCCAAAATGTGTAAACCAACATTGTGAGAAGGTGGGGTAAGCTTGGAGAAGTTACATCATTTAACTAAAGTTTTAACTGGCGAATTTATGCTGACATGCAGATGGACCAAACCTATAAAAGTGTGAAGAACTCGTGACTCGTCGTCCATCCTGGGGTCCTTTTTGGATGTAGCCTTTGGCTCCCCAGGGTGTACCTGTAAAAGCCTTTCAAATAAATATCCACCTTTCTTCCCTTACTCCCGTCTAATCTCTGTTTCTAGGCAGCCTCTTAAGGCATCGCCAGTAATCTACAGAGCCTGGCTATCAACTCCCTGTAGCCTGACCTAGGAGCCAAGTGCTCTGTATTCCCAGGAAATAGCTGAGATTCACCCTTTCCACCTTTGTGAGCAAAAGCAGAGCCCCATGTAAAGCGAGGAAAAACTGGCACTTTTTTTTCCCCAAATTGCACCAAGATTCCTAACTGGGCTAACAGCAAAGCTGCCGTCACCTCTCCACCTCCTCTGGGGCTAATGATATGGTGTCCAGCAACAGCAGAGCCAGCACAGAGAAAATTACCCAGCTCAAACCCATCTTTACACAGCTCACAGCTGTGGCAGGACAACTCCTGTTTTTATCCGTGAGCTCAGAGTGTTTTGGAGGCTGCCGAGAGGATAAGAGCAGGGTTGGAGCCCACCCAGGTAATGAAAGAGAGAAGCTGGAGGATGTGGTTCACAGCTCCCTCCGTGTGGACAGACACTGTGAGACATGGCACAAAGCTACAGTCTTCCCTTAATTATGCCACCAAGGGTTTTATTGTTATTATTATTATTACTAAAAAGTCTAGACCTGTCCTTTCCCTTTCTCTCACAGTGCAGAGGTTGTGGATCGGTTGCACTGGCTCCAGCAATTTCATCTCCAAATAAACACCAGTGCAAAAGTCACCCTGACACGTAAGTCATGGAGTTGCAGTTGCTATTACACGTGCTTAAAACCCTGCCCCAGCAAAGGGTCAAGGCTGTCTGCTTGAAGCAGAAGCCCCAAAGCATCCCAAAAGTCACCTAAGTGCTTGAGCTGAGCTCTGATAATGCCAGTCAGGTTGTACAGGCTTTTACAGCATTTAAACTTCTTTGCCTTCATCCTGAGCACGGTTCCTTTCCCACACTGGATTTAAAATCCCCCCAAATTTCAGCTCTTCAAACCTCCCACTGGCACAAGAGGGCAGTCACCCGACTAGCTAACAATCTCACAGCCTCTGATAGTGCCAGATCCTTATTAACAGGTTCTCCCAGTCTCTCAGGCTCCCAAAGCTCTGGCCAAAAAAAGCCTGGAAGTCTGGAAAAACCACATGCCTGGCCCAGACCCCAGTAAAGAGAGCTAGAAAGGGGAGAAGCCCCGAGGAATTTGGGAGCCACCCAACCAGCTGGCAAAAAATGCAGGCCACCCCACCCAGGAGGTTCCCCTTTGCCAGGTGACTGCTGCCTGCACTGGTGTACTCCCTCCCCTCCAGGTGCTGGAATTACAACACTGCAGAGAGAAACAGCTGAACTGGATTTTTTTTTGAAGGCATACAGGACATCACAAGGCAGATGCTTGAAACAGAATCACAGAGTGATTTGGGTCAGAAGGGACCTTAAAGATCATCCAGCTCCAATCCCAGTGCCATGGGGAAGGGACATCTTCCACTAGACCAGGGTGCTCAATGCCCCATCCAACTTGGTCTTGAACACTTCAAGTAAATGGGCATGTACAACTTCCCTGGGCAGCTCATAGGAATTAATTTCTTCCATATATAACGAATCCTTCCTCCATGCTGGTTCTTCTTTGCCCTGAGCAGAAATCCTCACGAAAGGGGGTTCTCTATCAGACCAGAGTGAGTAAGCCTGGAACCTCCGTTGTGGAGAGCCTCAGACATCACTTCCAAGAATTACTTTCCCTGGAAATGCAATCCTTGCCCCTTCCAGCTTCAGGATCCTGGCAAAAGCCATTCTTTTCCCCCACTTCAGATGTCTTGCATGCTCAGGTTTGAAGGAAGAGAAAGCCACTGTCCCCTAAACAACAGTGAGGAGCTGCTGTGTGCACCCCGACACTTTGGCTTGTACCAAGCAGAGATGGACACCACCACCCCTCCGACACCCACAGGCTGCATAAAGTACTGGGAAAAAGTGGCTCAGCGCCCTTCCTCCCACTGGGGCACACAGAACAATTTAGATGTGCTGTTTCCACCTGTCAAGTGTTTTTTAATTATTGTTATTAATAGGCTTGTTATTTTTTAGAAATCCCCGTACGCCAGAGCTGAGTTCAGCAAATTACCGTAGCCGAGCATCAGTAGACAGAGACAGGAGAGCAATACCACGCTCAGTGGAATATTTAACAAGTGCTGATTGCCTGGAAACCTAACTCTGTGAAACCTGCAGGAAAGAAGCAGGCTTGTAAAAAAGCCAGGAAAATAAATAAATAACCCACCGAGAGCTGGAGGGGAGGAGGCAGTGGGCAACTTGGAACATTCAAGGCCTGCCTCTGCCCGGTCTCCCCTGTAGATTTGGCTGCCAGAAATGCAATGCAAGGCTTAACTCTACGGGAAGGTGGCTGCACAGGGGCTGATTCTGCTTTTGCTGGTACCAGCCAGAATAACTCCACCAAAACCGTGGCACTGGGCTGTGTAGACTCAGGCCTGGGCTCTAAGCAGTACTCAGTGCCGTGGAGGAACCCCTGCCAGAGCACCTCTTATGGAAGAAAATGGACCATTTCCAAGGCCCTGGGCTGGGCACAGGTGCAGCCCAGCCTCTGCTCAGCTGCAGGCTCCCACTGTTCCCAGGTTAAGCAGTTTGCTGCCAACTCTGTGCCTGGGCTTGCCACATCATAAATCAGAGATGACCTTTGAATGCCAACAGTGGCCATCTGTGGGACTGACCAGAGCAAGGGGGAAAGGGCCAGCATGCTGACCCACAAGAGAAGGATGTCTCCAAGGATTCCTCTGGCTCCCTAAACCATCACCCTTCCATGGCGTTAATGGCAGACACCGTGTGGGTGGCACAGCATCCCCCCACCTGTACCATCATAGCCCTCTCCCATCAAATCCCTTGTGTGGGACTCCCTCACCACAGAACACTCTCCCAAAATTCAAGTGAATGACTCACCCTGGTGAGGGTGGTCCAAAGGTGTGGCTCTACAGGGGCTGATGTGGGCTCTACAGTGGTTTCAGTGCACTTTGAGCTCATCATTGCACCTGCAAGTCGGTGCACAGACCCCAGCAAGCCCCAAAACTGCTGCCGAGCCCAGGGCCACTTGATGCAGGCACAGAGAGATCTCCAGCAAAGCCAAATTTGTGTCTCCAGTGCCTTTTCTGCCGGATGCTCTATTAACCACATAATAACAGGCACACGATGCTGGAAACGCAGAATATAAGCACCCCTCCTGCAGCGCTCCTCAGGGAGGATGGGAAAAAAAGGCATCAAATCCTCCACGTTTTCAGCATTACGGTTTTTGGGTTGGTTTTTTTTTTTCAGACAGACCATAAAAGCACTTTTAAAAATTCAAAGCCGGCTTTTCTATTACTTGTGCCTCTGCTCAGCTTTGATTTTTTTTTAATACCTTCCTTTCTTTATGTCTGCATGGCTTTTTTTTCCCCTTTTATACGGGTAAAATCAGAAGACAATATTATAGTGCTTTGAAGTCCCTCTGTTATTATAGATTTTTTTCCCTGAAATCAAACATAGGTAGATATATACTGCAGTGATGGGCATATTTGAACAAATCAAAACAGTTTCTAAGTTCTGCTGAGCCAAAGATCACAACATTTTCTCCCTTAAATTGCCAAAAGACCTGTTACCATCAAAACGAAAGCTCATGCCTCCACTCCAGAAAGCGCTTACTCAACCTAATAAGAACAGGTTTGCTGCTGAATTATCTTGAAAAGACAATGCTGAAACTTCCTTTGTTCCGATTTATTTACCTTATGCAGACACAGCCATGGAGAATTTCACCTTAAATTTTCATGGTAAGGTCCCTCCTCCATCCTCCTCAAGAATTTGTTGGGATCCTTTTCCACCTACCCAGAGGTAAGCACTGGATCCAACAATTTCATCTCCAAACAAATACCAGGGCAAAAGTCACCCTGACCATGTAAGACATGGAAAATGTTTGCAGGAAGGAATTTAGACCTCCTGAGCAAGTCAGTGTGGTTTTGGTCATCACCCACTTGCTTTAGAGAGGTGACTGTGGACACCCATCCTTTGCAAACTCATGAACCTGCTAATTTTCTCCATGGCAACATATTAGGACTTGTTGGGGGATAAAGAAACACCTTTGGGAGGATAATAAAGTATGAAAAGGGCCAAGGGTCACAATTATCGAAATCAGACTGAAAGTGTGGAGAGAAAATACCCACCAAAATGAACTGCTTCAACAACCCCAAATGGCTAATTATGTAGGAAGAAAGACATCACACCAAGAATAACCATAATGAGCTTTGATTACACTGCGGCTTTCGCATTTTATTCTTTCAAATACCCACCAAGCTCTTTGAAATTCAAGAGTTCTCTTATGTTAACATCAAAAGGTAAAAGCGCACGGAGGGCTGTGTACTCAGTCACCACGAGAGATGATTAGCAAATTAAGAGAAAAAAAAAAGTCCAGGGTTTAAGTAAAAAGCAGAGAAGGAAAAAGAAATGAAAAAATAGTCAGCACAAAGTGCTAATTATACAGTTTCTGTGCAACACCTGGCTTGTTTTTGCTTCTTTAATCAGGCTCATTTCAGTTATGGCACAGACTCTATATGGTGCCTAAGCAAGGAGGCTTTCTCACCCCCCTGTCTCAGATGCGTCTGGATGCAGACAAGGCAGTGGCACGACAGGAAGGTGCAAGGTGCTGGCTGCCCAGGACATCACTTTTCTCACCTATGAGCACTGGAAAATGAAAGGCATGATATTCACTCTGCTAATTAATGATCTAAATATTTGATGTGGTATTCACAGCACTTGCATCAGGACTCCTGCCAAAGGATGTGTTTTGGTTTGTCAGCAAGAGGTAAATAATTTAAGTTTTCTTATTCCTGCCCTGAGCTCCCCAGCTGCAAGTTTGAAGAATAAATAAATAAAAACCACTCAGCAGAGTAAACGGGACTGTCTCACCGTCTGCCCAGCAGGTCATCCACATGACAGGATTAGGATTCCCTTGCTAAATCCAGGCTAGTATAGGATGGAAAGACAAGAAAGGAGAAATTGTTGTTTTGGTGGGTTTTTTATTTTTTATTTTAAATGCCTACTGTTTATTTTCTCCCTTGCTACTACCTTCCCACCTTGGGTTTACTCACATGGTCCCATCTCATGCACTGTTGGAGACTCTCACCATTTTTTAGGCACTGAGCCCTGGAGCTTGAAATATGTGAAACTGAACCCCAGAGGGACAAGGAACTTGTTGAAAAGTGAGTGGTTAAAACAACCCAATGACACCTTCTCCACCATCTGCACAGTTTCAAAAAAAACCCTTAAAAGATCTCAAGAGCTACTTTGCTATTCACCATCTCCCTTCTGGCCTCTTCTCCCATTTTCTACTTCCCTTTCTCCTGGCATCCAACCCCTACTCCCCGGACAGTTGTACACACTCACAAGCACAGTTGCACACGCATTTATAAACGCTGACTTCACCATTTGCAGAGATTTGGGCATTCGATAAAATTACCTTTTCTTTTTTTCCTTCCCCTGCTTTACTTCCAGCTGGCAAATGGTCAGAGAAAAGATCATGAAACTTTTAAATGAATTCATTATTCAACACAGTCCTCCAGCTTTTCTCAATAATTCTGACAACGCAAAATGTCCATAAACCAGCTGTCCCAAGTGCTCCCAACGTGACCTGGGTAAGGGGAGGCCGTGGAGGCCACGTGTTGCTGCTTCCTACCATGAGCCTGAAACACACCAAGCCTGCAACACAGCTCAGCCTCAGCACTTGGGGAGCACTGAGGCTCTCAAGCACCCAAGAAAACCACAGGAATAGCAAAACCCCCTCTGCTCATCAGGTGCGTGGTCCCTTCTGCAAGAGGGGATTCCTTCTGGTGCTGCCTCGAGCAGCACTTCCCTCTGCCACGCCTCTGTGTGTGCATGGGGTCCTGTAGGAAGTGCCCCCTTTGCAGGGACAGTGCCCCATCACCTACAGCCTTGGATAAGCCAAGAAATGTCCCTTTGTCCTATTTCTTGCTCCTGTCATGGCAGTTAACTGAGAACACTGATTCTGCAATGAGGTTGGAAAATGCAACATACTGAAACTCGGAAAACCAGGTTTGCAATTCAAAATCTTCCACCAGCTACAGAGAGATCACCTCTCTGTTCCTCAGTCTGTCCATCTGTCCTCTGGGTTACACCACTGTGGAGATGTACAGGGAAGAACAGGGTAGAAGAGGTGCCCAATTTACCCACCACAGTGCTGAAAGCAGTTGGCCACAGACTGCCCCAAAAGTCACAAAGCACTGTCAGGAGGACAGTTTGTTTTGAATGGCCAAGGAAAATGATCCATGTTGCTACAGCCACTGTGGAATGGAGTCACCTGGAGGACCTAATTAAACTGAGTATTTGGCAAGCAAGAGGGAGAAGGCCCCAAGCAGTCAGAAGGCACAGCAAATTACCCTACAGAGGCTAAAGAGGCAGACAAGCTCCCAGCTGGGTCCAAAAAGAGGCAGGGAAGTGGCAATATGTGCACAACCACATCTAAAGGGGAACAGAGCAGGAGCCACACCACCAGCTTGCCACCAAGGATTAGCATCCCTAGGCTTGGTTGGACCAAAGCAAGCCTCTATGCACTGCATCCAGGAGGAAAACCCCTGGTGAACCTGGAGGAGGTTCACCAGGGTTTTTCCATCCAGGAGGAAAAACTCGGTGAACTCTGGTACCAAGAGGCCACCTCCAAACCACAGGGACCAGAAAAAAGAGGCTCAGCTCAGAAGAGTTCAGGATCTCAGCCCAGGGAGAGGCAGATGAGATGAGGACCCAAGGCTGTCATCTCGGTTCCTCACTGCCTGGGTTCACCTCTGTGGTGCAGCTCAGTGGGATGCTCTGCGTGGCTCTGGCACTGCTGGCACGTGAACCTACAAGAAAGGGAGCTCAGAAGGGTCTCCAGAGCTGGGGAAAACCTCCCCACAGATAAAACATGAGCACTGGAATTGCCAGGACCCATAAGCAAGGAGGAGCAGTGCACAGGGGCAAAGCTGTGGTGGAAATCACACACAACCAGGTAAGGAAGGCAGTAAAGCAAATTAATCAAGTGAAGCAGAAGGAAAGAAGAAGAACAAGGAAGAAAGTCTTTTTATGCTGGAAATAGGAAACTTCAAAGGACAATCACCTAGAGGAAGAAGTAAAAATTCAATGTGCCTGTATTTCTAACCTTGCCATCATTGCAATGAACAGTTCTCTAATGAAGCCAGATATGGGGGATCCAGGCCTAAGAGCTGTACCATGGGTCTAACATTTCTCATGTGACATCATCACTCGTGATCACAGCTGGCAGGACAGTCAGGTGCTGACTTATGGAGAGAAATGAGATTAAAATCCATCCCTGCACTTCACATGCTATAAGCACCCTATATCTCAGGGGCTAGAGGACTGAACTTGCCACCTCTGTTACAACTGGTTCTGGAGAATGGCAAATTTATGCAAGGCACTGTAAAGACAGAAGAGAAGGTCCAGGATCAAGGAAGTGGTGCACAGCACCAAGCATCAGTGTCACCCAAAATCCACACACCCTAGAGAGAGAAAGCAGTGACAGATTACTGAGTGTGAAGGAAGGAGACAGGATTGGGCATGAAACCATAAAGCAGAGCAGGAATTCAATTTCAGGACTGTCAAACTCACTTGTGGCCCTGGATACGCTCACCTGAGGAAGGATGCTGAGAGAAAAGCTCAGCAAGGACATGACACAGAACAGGGCACAGCTGAAGCCTCCCCATAACCAGCAACCCCAGTCTGACCAGTAGCACCCATGGTAAGGAGTCCCTGGGGATACCAGGGCTTAAAACACAAGGCCTGCAGCAGGGCACAGACCTTCACTGTGTGTGCATGAGATGCAGCTGCAGAACTCTACTGGCACAGAGCACAGCACACCCACGCTTGCTACAGAGGAACCCACCAGGCTAGACCTGGACACACCTCACCAGATCCTCCCACAAGAGAACCTGCAGATTCAAGGCACACATTGGGATTAAACACTGATTTCAAAAACCTGCAGGGAAAATGAAGCCTTCAGTCTATCCACGACAGCAGAAACACAGCCAAGAACAAACCGACAAATGAAGGAATGGCCACGTGCCCAGAGCGCTCCGCCGTGCCGCTGCAGGAGTACAGAAACCATCCTTGAAAATCTGGTCTGCATGTGTGTCATTAGGGCTTCTCAATTAGCAAGCCTTCCTGGCACTCGATGGGGCACTGGAGAAGCTCAAACAGCAGCACTGGAGCAGACATTCATGGAATGATAGCTGTCCCTAGAGGGCTGGGACAAAATACAGCTGAGTACTCACACCCAGCTGGATATAAAAGCTCTTAGGCCAGACTCTGCCTAATCTGCTGATGATCCCTCAAGAGTTTCCCATGCTAGACCCTTGCAAAGGGAGCACAGCTCTCCCCACTTTCCCAAGGATCCCACTGTAAAACCCACTTCCTAGAGAGCAACTTTCAGACTAATTTCTCTTGGTCACCATTTGAGACCACAGCTGGCAGCAGGTCTGGTCCTGTTGCTGTGCTGAGTGCAAACAGATTCTGCTTTTATTCGTGGTGACCACTGGCCTACTCATCCTCTTTTAAGAGATGCCCAGGAGCTCTTACCTCCGAACTGTCCTTAGCAGGGTGGACCTGGCCTCGTTGTGGAAGGTGATGACCACGCTGGTGGGCGGGAGGTCCTGGCTGTAGTGCAAAGTCGTACACCTGGGGAGGGAGAAAGCAGAAAAGGCCCTTCAGGTGCTGGAATTCGTAGTGGGAGCTCACTTCATTAACACAGGCAGCAGAGTCCATCAGTAAACGGTCCTCCAGCCACTATTACAAATAAGTAAGACTTTGTCTGTGTGAATCATTTCTGAAGGAGTCCAGAAAATGCCAAGTAAGTCACCAAGGATTAAAGCAGCAAAGAACTGTCATTAATGGTGAAGGGATGAGAAGGGAGGCACCCAGCTGGCAGCCCTTTCCTCTAAGCAGTGCTTCCCTAGCTACCCACCAGTGGTCCTCTCACCCCCCGGCTCACGGCACCAGCAGAGGCAAGAGCACCCCCCTGCAGCTCCAGCTCCAAGCAGCCTCACTCCCAGCCTCTTGAGGAAGCAATTCCCACCAGCCAGTCACAAGGTAAGCCAAGCCCTGTTTCTAAATTGATTGTTTCCTTATTAATTCTGCCTTAATTGCATAACCAGACTACAGGGAAGACTGGGATTTAAAACTTTCCAAGCCAGCCTGCAGAAGGCAAAAACCCACAGCTGCAACCACAGCCCCTGCTGCCTCCTTCCCAGGAGGAAATGTCACAGACTCTGTAATTACTTTGACCTTTAGCTGATTAAATTTGTGGCTTTTATAGACCGACACCAATAAATTCCTAGCTCAGAAAATCCAGGTACCGCTTACATGCATGCTGCCCTTTCCAGGTCCCTATCAGTCCCTTAAGACGGCCTTCAGATGACACAAGAGCAGCTCTCCATCACAGCCATCCTGTCCCTTCCCATCCACATGCCACTTGCCTGCTCTTGTGTCACTGCTCAGGTGCTACCACTACCATCCTCAAAGCTGCAGGAAAGAGCACTGAGCAGCCACTCTTCCAACAAACCATCAGTTTGCTCCCCCAAAGTTTTGGACCACAGTACCTACCAGGTGAAGGAAAAAAACAGGTGGAAAAATTAAGTTGGAGAGGAGAAAGCATGTAAGACCAGCCAGATATTGGTAGTTTATGCTATTCAGAACAGCATGTTGCACCTCTCAAATGCCAAAGTGTTCCAGATATTATTTTTAATGAGGTTTTCCATATTTCAATTTTGAAATTGCATTTCTGATTATTTACAAAGTGAACTAAATTAAAGGGAAAAAAAAATTCTCCTGCACAACAGGAGAAACAATTCCAAAGATAAGGAAAAAATGATATCTTGGGTGGGAAAAAATATTTGTAAGCCCATGCTAAATTAGTTGCTGCTTTCTCTCATTGTTTCACCCAAAACCCTTTCCAAATCCTGCTTCAACTTGGCCAAAGTCAGGTTTCTCATTACTCCCCTGTTCTTTCAGCACAGTCATCCATACCAGAAATTTACCATCGGGCCAATTCTAATTCTGGGTCCATCCCCAAAGGACGCCACAGTTGCGCAGCTATTCCATATGCAGGAGAAAGTTCACCAACATTGCCCTGTGCGACAACACCCTCATCCATCAAAACTGCATCTCAGGGACGCTGAAAACAGAGGGTTCCTGAATTATGAAACAGCACTGGGTCATGCCCTGAGCTGCTTCTCTGGGTCACTGCAGCCCCTTGCATCATCCAGCACCCCTCCTCAGCTGAGCCATCCCGAGCTGATGGGATGAGAAAGAAGCTGCTGCTCGGTTTTGCCACGCTCAGGCTCAGCTCCCGTTCGCTCTGCAGAGCTGCAGGGACAGACTGTGGCAGCTGCTCTCCCTGTGCTATTTATACCCCGCTCCCAGATGCGTGTCCTGCCACCCACTTCCAGCAGGGTTCTGTGGAGCAAACAAGGGAAGCTATTTCTGGAGAAGAACGAGAGGGAGCGGAAAATACAAAGTCATCAATACTTCACTTACGCTATTACAGCAGCCAAGGAGCTGGTAAACAAAGCGGCAGCTGGGTGTGTCTGTGCCTCCCACGGGTGGGAGCGCTGTGGGGATGCTGCAGGCTGGCTGAGGCTCCTCCTGAGCCACAACTTGCTTGTAAAACTCCAGACGTCGGCACACCAGACCGGCCCAACCAGGCCAGGAGCAGGTGGGAAAAGCTGGAATGTCACACACGGGCACCTCCAGAGATGCAACTCACCCCTGGCTTCTGTCTAGTGAGGCTTGTCACATCCCAAGGACAGGAATGATGCTGCAATGGACCTACAGCCTCGCTTCGCCTCTGTGACCAGCACAACACTGCAACTGGGACTTGCCTCTCCAAAAACTGCCTGAAAAGGGTTAGGCAGAGCTGCTGTATTATCCAGGGCTCCTCCTCTTGGGTCCCCTAAGGCCCTGACTCTATCCTTGCCCAGGATTTTACCCCAGGGTTCTTATTTCAGGAGCCCTCCCAAAGTTTCCTCCACTTGGTCCCTTTTCCTTTTTCCTTCCTTCCCCAGTGTTTCTGCAGCTAAACATCCTGGGTCCCCAGAAGGCAGATTTCAGTTTAAGTTGTTGACTACAAGTGTCTTTTTTGGCACTTGCTTGGGTAATAAAAACCACAGCTTGGAAAAGCATTAAATCCAGCATGTCCAGAATTATTTTGTGTGACAATTACATCTGGGGTAATTTCAATTTAATACCTCACTGCAAGTGAAAATTGCAGCACGCAGCCCTAAAATTGCTGTAATAATGAAAATAAACCCGCTAAAAGCTGCCTGTGCTACCTCAGGCTGTCACTGGATAAACGTTCTGTGCTGCTGATGGTATTTCATAGGTCACCCAGTTGCCAACAAAAACTCAAAACAAAACCAAAAACAACACCCACAACATTTTCAGGAAACCAATGAAAGTTTGAGTTTTTTTAGATGGTTTAAAAAAAAAAAAAGGACAGGAAAAAAAAAGTTTAAAAAAAAGCAGTAACTGCACTGCCTGTATTTGCAGTGTATTGAAACTCACTGGCTAAAGCCATTTAAAGTTTGATGCTTTGAAACTTTGCAGCAGGACTGGGGAGCAATCCTAGCAAGTGCAAGCAGGAATGCTGCCAGGCTGCTCTGCAGGCTCTCAGCACCTGGGTGGGGTGAAAGAAGACAGAAGCCAGGCTGGCCTGCCCTAAAAACCCCAGGGAGAGCATCCAGATGGAGAACAATTCTTACTTCCTCATGCAAGAAGTCAAACTTCATTTGATGGGAAGAGTCACTTTTTTTGTTTAAAGTTTTTTTTCCATTCAAACTGGAAATTATTTCAGAATCAGAAAAGTTCTGAAAGGGTGGTCTGGCTACAAACACCTTCGGAATCAGCCTTGGAAAATGCCAGCCTGGACTGGCTGCCTGTCATACTTCCTGCAGGTTGGACAGAGCAGTACATCTCATCTCCATGTTCCCAACATGCTGTTAACAGCTCAGGAATGAATTGTGGAGTGCCTGTTTGTGGGGACAGGGAGCAGACAGCCAGAGCTCTGCGCTCACTGCAGGAATCACAAAGCTCTCCTGCAAAGTCCCAAATTTTGGACACTCTAGCATTGCCCCCAGGCCTCCAAAGTCCCTTTCTCAAGACACTTTTCTTGAGTTTCTTCAGTCCTCGTGCTCCTGGTGAGCAGTGTGGTATCACAGACTGGTGGCCTCTGCACACAGCTGCCCCTGCATCCTTTGAGGTTGTCCTGACGGGGCAGTGCATGCCCATTCCCAGGGAATCTGAACCCATTTCACATTTAAAATGCCAAACTTCACTCATAGTGCCCCTCACCAAACCACAGCCCACCTTGCCAACACAGCTGCACAGCACAATGGTAAAGATTAACAGTGTGAACAGAGATGGGCCCCGTTCCACAGCCTCTCCTGGTGCCCCCAGGCTCATCCAAAGGCACATCACAAGCCCACAGAGCTGTACTGTGTCCTCTCAAAACCCACCTCTTACATTCACCCTCTCCTGTGCCTCATCAGCTTCCTTCAAGAAATTATCATCCCCATCCCACTCCCCTAGATTCCCCCTGCCAGGCTTCTGCTCATTCCTCTTTTCTACCTCAACAGCCACCACGTGCCAACAACTCTGCTTTGAATTTTTAACGTTTTCCATGAAGTCCAAACTCTCCCTCCACACAGCTCACCACTTCCAAAGCACTCCCTGCATATTTATTTCAACCAGCCAGCTGCATCAGGCAGAGCTACACCATCGTTCACCTCTCTCCTGGCTCCTCTCTTCTCCTTGGAAACCCATGGGAGAGCAGCCTCAGCACCACACATCCAAACTAAGGGTATTTGGGTTTGTCTGCACTCGGCAGCCACAAAGCTCTCACATCAGCCCACAGGACAGGGACCTGCCACCCCAAACACGATGGGTTCACACCACCCCTGATGGACAAACCACTCTGATTTCAGATGACATTCCCCAAAGCGTGAAAAACTACTCCCATGGAGGAAAAAGAAAATTCCTGCCCCAGGGAGAGAGGAAGCTACTACCCACCACAGGCAAGTACAGAGTTGTCAGTGGAAAGGAAAAGATTAGAGCCCCAGCTGTCCTGGCCAGTAGCAAACCTACCCAGGCTCTGCACACCTGTAGGGATGGATGGCAGGACATGCAAGCACCTTGGTCACACCTCTCAGGACAAGCTCTCAGGGTGGCACACACAATGGTGGATAACCTTTGTGCCTAAACCCTGTCTTTGAGCTGGAGCAAAACGCATAAATCATAAAAACATAGAATGATTTGGGCTGGAAGGGACCTTAGAGACCATCCAGTTCCAACCCCCTGCCTTGGGAAGGGACACCTTGCACTAGACCAGGTTGCTCTCAATCCCATCCAACGCTTGAACAACTCTAAGGATGTGGCATTTCACAGCTTCTTTGGGCAACCTGTTCCAGTGCCTCATGGCCCTCACCATGGAGAATTTTTTCCAGTAACTAACCTGGGAGACTTCCATGAAAATACTCTAACAATAGGAACCCTGGACATTGTTTGATATACAGCTATAAAGCGATGTATGTGCCAACTCATATGGAATCTAGTAAGTTCATGGAGCTTACTGCTGGACAGGACTGTGCACCACCTCACTTGACCTCTGGGAAACACAGTCTCTGGCATTTCTCCCAGTTATTTCTGCATTTCTCAGTTATCCATGCATTAAGTCCAGTGACTTGAGCCCAACTGCAAAACACCTTTCAAAAAATCATTACCTGATGACCTTCAGAGATGGAAAATCCAAGAAGTGCTGGTCACGTTGCAGTCAACGCATCAGTCTCAAACAACAGTATAAATGGGATACAACAATGCAGAATTTGCTTGACCAGAGCACACAGAGGGGTCAGTGATCTTCTTCATGGCATTCACCTCCCATCAACACCTTCGGTACTTCTTGGCTCTCCCCAAGCCACCTTTCCTGCATGTTGCCCCAAAATATTTTTTCACTCAGCTTTGAGAGACCTTCAAAACTCTCTTTTTGCCTTCCCAAGTTATGCCAGCATCTCCTGCTCCTTCTCTGGGTATGCTTTGCCCCCCCTCAGTCAGGAAGAGGCTGCCAAACAGAGGGCTGACCATCATCTGTGCATCTCCAGCACCACCACAGCACCCAGGGCACAGCTGGGAGCAGTGGGACGACTGCTGGCACATCCTGCACGTGGGGTCAGGTCTGGCACAAAGACCTACTGAGAAAGCTCTGGGATTCCCTCTGGTGTTGTCTCTAAGCTCCACCAGGACACACCACAGTCTGAGCGTGAACCTGGCTGCCCCGAGCACAGATGTGACCTTCGCAGCACAACACCAACAGCAGTGCCTGCAGGAACGGCCACCAACTACAGACCCTCTTGTGCCTAACCTGGTCCTGCAGGTCCACCTCGGGCTGGCCATGGCTGTGGGCAGGCTGAAACACCAAAAGGCCTAGAGCAAAGAGAGGCTGAAAACACAGCTGGAAGTCACAAGAGTCCGGAAAGCGGCCGTGCCAAAAGGAAAGAAGAAAGGACGCGGAGTCAGATGTCAGCTGGCAGTGCCGTGTGACTGCAGGGAATGCCAGCTCAAGTTTGGCTTGCCAAAGTGAAAAAATATCCTTGAGAAAGGTCAGTAGGATTTCTCTGTGCTGGACTGGCATGTGCCTTAGGTTTGCATTCCCAAAAAGGGACTGAAAAATCCCCAGGGTGGCGTGCAACAGGTGCTGCTGGGGCTGGGAGAAGCAGTGGTGATCCAAAGAGAGGAATCCCTGGTCGAGCAGATGACTTCAGGGTGTACAAGGGCAAGGAGGCACATGGCAACAAATACTCAATGGTGGTTAGCATCAGAGCTAAGGAGGAGTTATTTAGCAGGCTTGAACTAGATGTAATTGGATAAAATTGTAAAGAAGACCATCAAGAAAAACCTGCTGGGGCAGTGAACCAGCTCTGGCTGTAGATTAGACACCCAGAGGAACCTGTCCAAGTCTGCACCTCTGCCTACCCCACAAAAAAACTAGAAAATGTGCAAAAGAGGAGCCTTTGAAACTGGTGCAACTCAATCACTGGCTGACCTGAGATCAACCTCCTTGGGTTGATCAAAAAGGACGTTTTTCTACACAGCTCCTGGAACTTGAAGCAGTGCTGTATTTGGCTAGTGTGCAATTAATATTTCCTCTAACTCACTGCCTCTTTTGGTCTCTTTCTTTCTTTTCCCTGCAAGATAGATATCTAAAAAATGAATCAAACAACTGAATTTGAAGAAAAGGGGAAATGCAAGAAGGCAAAAATAACCTTCTGTGCGCATGACGTGCTGCTGCCTGTGAACCTCAAAACTGATGAGAAGATGCATTTATAATTCATTAAAAAATTGCTGGATTTTTGTCTTCAGAAAAGAGGAGGGGGGAAAAAGGAGAATTTACTAAGAAGGAAGGAAAGAATAGCATGCTGCCTTTAAAAACAAGTTAAACCAGATTGTGTGTCTTGATTTTCAAAGCAGCTCATACATAATTCAGACTTCTAGGGCCCTCCACACAGACTCAGGGTCTGTCTTGCTTCTTGACTCCCTGCATCCTTCCTTCCTCAGAACTGAGGCAAAAAGAAAAATGGAGCCAACAAAAGTGAAAAGAAGAAAACAAAACCAGTACAATTCCACAGAATTTTGAACTGATGCCAGTTTTACTGGGATACCAGAGCTGATGGCAAAGACTTTCACTTGGTGAAAGCAGAAGCAAAATCTGGTACCTTGCACCATCATGGAAAACCACCAACCCATTAATAAAGATCTTTAGAAGCCAGGACAACCTGAAATTACATTTCAGAAAGTCAGAACCTTGGATGTAAAGATTCCTTAGGGAGGATGCTTCCTGATCAGAGCTTCCTGGCACCACGTGGCAAATCAAGGCAGAGGAAGGCCCCATCCTCACAACACCACCATACCCACAGCTGGGGAAGCACAAACCCAGCTCCACGCTGTGATACCTCAAAAACACTTCCAACATGTGGGGATCTGCAGTGCTTACAGCAGAAATCCACCCAAATGGCCCCGAAACAAACTGCCCTTTTGCTGCAGCTGATGGAGTAGGACTTTAGGGTGCTGGGTAGCTGAGAAAAACAAACAAGAGTCTGATGGAGGACACTGTCTCATGGCCTTAATTATCAACAGGAGCGAGTCTCGGAGAATTAGTTCCATTATTTACTAATACTTGACTTTGATTTCAGCCTACATAAACATATTATGTCAATAGAAACAGTGAGCCAAGCACGAGAGTTAAACAAACAACTTCATTCTGTCAGAATTACTGGGAGCAAGTTATCAAAGTAATCGATGGCACGTAATAACTGTAAGACAAGTGGTCAATATGTTACAGCAGTCAAAGGCAGAGAGGATGGTTCTAGCAGGGAGTGATCAATGGCACCCTGGGAATGCTGAACCACTTGGTGATGAAGGGATGGCCATCACCAAATCACCACTGGGCCCTGGTGTGGTTCAGGTGGGCGTACCCTGTGAAGGGCACTGAGACAGGCAAGGTTTTCTCTTCCCTATAAAAAATCCAGGATCCTTCCAGTCCATTGCAGGGAAGGAGGCACATGGAGTTTAAAAAGGAGATCCTGTGCCCCCAGGGACTGGCTGATGTTGGCATAGCCACCCCAAGGGCCATGGCTGGGTCTGTGGTCAATCCTGGTCTGTCAGAGACCCCCACCCCTCCCTCCACTGGGAAGAAGCCTCTCCTGGTGCAGTGGCTGCCTCCCACCAGCGGTTCCTGCATCTGCCAACGCATGCTGCAGCATCACTTCCACTCCAGCACATCGTTTGTTCCTGAGGAGCCCAATGTGTACTTTTCATCTGATACTCAAAATCACTTGCTTTTAAACACAGCTTGTCATCTTCAGATGACTAAAGTGTCAAAAACATTTGAGATCTAAATGAAATTTTTCCCTTTTCAGGATGAGAAAAACAGATCCCTTTGGCTTTAAGTTCTCCTGTCTTTTTACTTTCAGATTCGCCAACAGCTTTGGTTTATCCTGAAATTGCTGTCTCCTGGCTTTTCTTTTTCTTAAATAACCAGAGAACCGAAACACCACTATTCACTCAGCTCTGCTGAGCCCTATCTACCCACGTAGCCCCCAGATTCAAGCTCCAGAGATGTGGCACTGACAACACAGACATAGCCCAGGTTTGTGGAGCCAGGTGGATCCCACCACCCACTCTGTCTCTGTTTCCAGCTTCACGCTCTTGAACAAAAGCAGCAGTGCCCGTACCCAGGCACTGCTCACCTTGAAATGGAGCAGTTCATCCTCAGGGCGCAGTGACTGGCAGGTCACTGTCTTTTATTAAATTCCCAGCTCTCCCTCCGTGTCCCCCATCATGACAGGGACACGCAGAAAGATCACTGCTCCACAGACAGATATCTGGGGAACGAGCTTTTATCTCTGGGTGAGCGTGTCACAAAAGTGGAGCTAATTAACTGGGCCTCTGTTTTCGAAAAAGGTTAATATTTTATCACATGTCTTCTGTCTTGAGGAATAATTAGCCCTGGCACTGGTAGCTCTGCCATTTCCCAAGGGACTGAGCAAGAGACTGGAGGCTGGAGAGAGACACGTGGTATTGATGGACAGAGAGCAGCCCAGCTCTGGGCTAACAGTGCATCTCACCAGCGGTTACTCCTCAACACAAACCAACCTGCCACAGAATATTAACAGAGGGAAACCCCTCCCCAAAGGCTGTACACATTCTTCTTGTCCATTCCATGCCCTCTGGTGCACGGATGCTTTAAACCAAGGCACCGTGGCTCAGCCAAGAGCGCGGATACGGGAGCACCAGTCCCCATCCCTTCTACCGAGGCACTCTCTTCCCTTGCTGTTCCAGCACTCCAGTCTGTACAACAAAAGGAAATCCCAAGGGCTCTCCTAACTCTTCCATCCCAAAACCAAACCTGTTCTCATGAGGGAACCAACAACTGAAGCAAATTCTCACAGGGACTGCGCAGTAGAAGGTTTCCCCAGTGCTTGCACAGAAGTCCTCAGTACAGTGCACAACATCTCTCCACAGGGCTGGGATGCAAGCAGGGAAAATGGAGGAAAGCAGGGGAAAAGGACGAGGCAAGGGTCATTTCAGATCGACCCAGAACTGTTTTGTGCATGCATTTTTCTTGGCAAAATGCAGTGGACGGGTGAGTGGGGAATTTCCAAAATGAAATCAAAACTGTCTCAGAGGGAAACAAAGCCAAAACGACTTAGGGGATAGAAATACATCACTTGGCCGGGGGGGGGGGGGGGGGTGGGGGTGGGATGTTCTCAGTTTTTTTTTTTCCTGAAACCGCAATTTTTGGCAAGGAACACAAAAATAAAGGTGTTCTTCAGGGAAGGGACAGCTGGGATGGAAGCTGTGCGATTCTCCTCGGGAAGATGCCTGTCCCATGCAGATGCTCTTCCTACCCAGCAAGGCACTGAAGGGCTGGGAGAAGGGACAACTTGGATAAACAAAACACAGCAGTAAGAAATTTAGTCTTGTACCACGATATTTGCTGGAACAGCCCAGTCATCCCCACTGCCAGAAGCCAGACTCCAAGACACCGAGTCCCTACAGACTCCCCCAGTACCCCCACTGCCAATCCCCTTTGGCCTGCAGACACCTTTCAGCCAAGAACACAGCTCAGGAATAGTTTCTGCTCCCTGTGCAGACAAGTGCTGTAACTCACACTCCTTGCACAGCCTGTTCAGATGGAAGCAGCTTTGCCCTCCAGAAAAAAAATGAGTAACACAACCACTTAACTGGCACATCCTCCTGCATGTCAAACACCTGCCCATACGCCTCCATCAGCTCCTCAAAGAGTCTAGCTCACCCCTCAGCTGCTTTCTCAGGAGTTACCCTCATCCTTCTCATGCAAGAAAAAGGAGAGGGGAGGAACAGCACTGAAAATCCACCGCTGCAGAATGTGCACCGTCACATCTGCCACCTCCCTACAGCAGCCACAATCAAAACACAATCAACCCTGCTCCTGGACAAACATGAGCCTCCCCCAGCCCCAGCATTCCTTCCTAGAACCATTTCTAACAAAAGCCTTTTCTCTAGGCAGCCCCTCAAGACACAAAACTGCAGCATCTCACTTCACCTCAGCTCCTGCCCCTTGGTGACTGCCAACATCCAGAGCCAGAGCCCATGACTCCAGGGCACAATGTGCAACCTGGGACCAGTTGAGCTGTGCTCCAAAAACCGGAGTGGAGCCACTGCACGGCCAGGGTGATGAAGACATAGCACCTCTGAAACCAAGAGGGTGGCAGGAGCTCCTTTTCCTGGGATGCAGTTAGACTGGTGGTGACAACGACCCTGTGGCCCTGCCAAGGAGGCAATGCTCAGTGACCCAACCCACCACCTCTAGCTCCAGGGAGTGATTAGGCTGGGCTTGGAGTGCGCAGAGCAGTACCACAGGCTGCCTCAGGCACCTGGGTTTGGATTGGGATCTCAGTGCCTGAAAGTCTCTCTCCTTTCCAGTGAGGTCTGTGCAAGTCACACAGGCTGCTTTGGGTGTCCATGATGTCCAGGGAACACATTAACTGCTAGGAAAGGCATGAGAAGATCCAATGTGGGCAATGGCAAAAGCCCTGTCACATCCGAGGAGGGAAGAGTGGGCTCCTCAGTACAAGTGAATGTTGGGATGATGATCTAGCCAGGACTGCTGGCCAAGGATAGATCCCAGCTCAGACAAGGGCAGCCACCCCTGGGGAATGAAATTCTCTCAGTGCTCAGACCCACCGTAAGCCCATTTCATGCAGACCCCTCTCATCTACTCCTTCTTCCCCTATCTCATTTAAAAAAAAAACCAAACCCAGAAAACTTCAAAAGAGGACATTATGTTGAAAGATATTTGAAAAAAGGTAATTGTATTCATCGATTTTTGTCCCCTGAAGCCACCAATCCCTGCCTCAGAAGCCATCAGGTCAGCTGAGCCCTCCAACTCCACCAGACAAAAACATGGGGCAGCAAACGTCACAGACACTGGGGTGGCCACAGATACTCCCAGAATGGGGACTTGGACACTGACATCCTTCCCAGGATTGTGAGTGTCCAGCTCAGTTCGCAGCTGGTGAGTCCCCAGAGTCACACTTCTCACACGAGCTCTCCAGGAGCAGAAGGTGCAGCCATCAGAAAGAGGCACCTTAACACAGGTATTCCCATATCTATACCAGATACCAGCCCCAGCAGAAGCAGGAGAACTCCAAACACTGGATTTCTGCAGCGCTAGTATGTTCCAGTGAACTTTCAGGCAACATAATGGAGTGGAGATTCCATGGGATTTGTGTCTTTGACCAAGTTTTCTCAAGGCTTTCTCAACCCCACCATGGGCAAAGCCTTGCAATGTTAAGCCAGAGAAGACATGTGAGTGTGGTAGTGAAGTGAATCACCCAAAAGTGATGAACACCAAAAGAGGAGATGACAAAACTCCCCTTGTTTCTGTCCCACACAGAATGACCTGAGGCCACCAACCACACCAGCATCACCCAAGCAGCAGCACAGACTCCTGCTTGTTAATCACATGGATGAAGGTCTCCAGTCACCTCAGCAGCTCTCCACTGGGGTGACAACAGATTTGTTACACAGATTTGGTGCTAAGATAACGCTAAATCCTGGAAGAGATGGCAGGCAGTGAGGACAGGAGGCTTTGTCAGGCACCTCCTCTCACTAGAATGAGTTTGCTGTGGGTGACTGGGCAAGATACAGGCAACACAAGCACTGCAAGGACAGCACCTCAAGCAGCTTNAGAAAGAGGCACCTTAACACAGGTATTCCCACATCTATACCAGATACCAACCCCAGCAGAAGCAGGAGAACTCCAAACACTGGATTTCTGCAGCGCTAGAATGTTCCAGTGAATATTCTTCTCCCCTTTCAGGCAACATAATGGAGTGGAGATTCCATGGGATTTGTGTCTTTGACCAAGTTTTCTCAAGGCTTTCTCAACCCCACCATGGGCAAAGCCTTGCAATGTTAAGCCAGAGAAGACATGTGAGTGTGGTAGTGAAGTGAATCACCCAAAAGTGATGAACACCAAAAGAGGAGATGACAAAACTCCCCTTGTTTCTGTCCCACACAGAATGACCTGAGGCCACCAACCACACCAGCATCACCCAAGCAGCAGCACAGACTCCTGCTTGTTAATCACATGGATGAAGGTCTCCAGTCACCTCAGCAGCTCTCCAGTGGGGTGACAACAGATTTGTTACACAGATTTGGTGCTAAGATAACGCTAAATCCTGGAAGAGATGGCAGGCAGTGAGGACAGGAGGCTTTGTCAGGCACCTCCTCTCACTAGAATGAGTTTGCTGTGGGTGACTGGGCAAGATACAGGCAACACAAGCACTGCAAGGACAGCACCTCAAGCAGCTTCAAAGCTTGTTACACAAACACAGGTAGCTGTGGGGAAAGAACTACAAATTCCGTGTGCTGCAACCAAGGTTTTTAAATTACATCAGCTTTTACAAAACGCTGGAGTAAGTCTGAGAGGCAGGAGTCCCAGTGGGCTCATTGCTTTCTGCATTGAGACAAACCTGGGCTGATTACAGAGCTGACCCAACTTGGAGCAGGAGGCTGGATCAGAGACCTCATGTGGTCTCTTCCAGCCCAAATTATTCTATGATTTTATGAAGTGCCAGCTTCTGATTAATAGCTATCTTGCTTTCCTTGCTCAGCTGCCAAGAATTGCCAGTCTCAATACTCCTTGTTCTCTGTGCTACCTGAAAACAATCTCCCCGTATTTTGATCGCACAACTGTTCCTCAAACCTCCTTGGAGTTTCCAAGTCCAAATTCACCCACAAAACCGAGTGCAAAATGCCACTATGTGTGGTGAGCACTCCAGATGGACTGAATCTGCACTGTGCAGAACTGAGCTGTTTTGAGTTAAAGACTTAGATTTTGGCCCATTTATGCTCATAGCTGGGTCAGGTTCAGCCAACAGACAAAAACCGCTGTCGTCTCAGCATCTGTGGGCAACAAACTGGCCACCACAACCATGAGATGCCTGACAGGGGCTGGGAGGCCAAAATAACTGGAGTGTGGCAGTCTGGGGATGCAGTGCACACCTTTACTCAAGGTATGCCTCACCATTAATTCCTTGGCCAGACAGGACTTTCCCAGTTTGGATCCCCTAAATCGCACTTAGGGCTTCACGCTTCAGCTCATTCCAAAGCCTCAGCAATGCACAGGTCTGAGCTGTGAGTGACAGCAGGTAAAAACTCCAGCACAAAGCTACAGGTAACGGGGTTTGATAAGGGGAGCTCCCTACAGGGTCTTCTGCTAGCAGACAACAAATTTTCCCAGCTAGGGGAACTGACTGTGCTAGCAACCAACCCATTTAGGGTGGATCTGAATTCATGGGGAGCTGTAGAGCTTGAAAATAGAGTAACTACAATGAGAAGAGATAAGAACAGCAATTCCCTAAAAAATAAAATAAATCCCAGCACCACATGACAACAATCCCCCCTTACACCAACAGCATGGCTGGATCTCGAGATGGCTGGTCAGTGGTTGGTGACAGTGTGTGGAGAGCGAGCTGCTCCCCGAAGCTGCCTCTCTCACGGACTTTGAGCTGCCCAACTGCTTCAGAAGAAGCCACAGAACTTGCTTCCCTTCACACCACCAACCTGTGTTAGCTGTTTCTACCACTGCCAAAGGGTGACTGCGCTGCACAAAAGAATCACGAGCAATTCTCCCTCTGCCCACCCCGTGCAAGTTTCAAACTCAGGCCAGAAAAGCCATCTGACCAAGGGCAGAAACAAAACCTTGGCCAATGCAGGCAGTTCCAGTTTATCCCAAAGGGACAAGCCAGCCCCTACTCTACTTGGAGGATTGTTCTCATATCTTCATCTCGAGAGATCTCAGCCTAGAGAGGTGATGGAAAAACACAGTGCTGAGAGCTAACCTCTTGGGCTCTGGTGTCCAAGAGACAAAAGCAATCGTGCTGCTTCCTCATGGAGACACTTTAGTCTCAAAGGTGTTTTCCACCATTGATTTGTGTACCTGCTCACCCGCAGGGTTGTGCTCTGCTCTTGCTGTCACTAGAAATAAGGAGACCAAGACCAAAGACAGGGGTATCCCAGATCTTCTCTTACCCAGCTGTTTCAGCCCCAAAATGCTTTGCAGGCAGAAGATCCAGGGACAGCCCCCACACATACAGGACTTGGCCCAAATGTGATAAATCTTATTTTGCAATGAAACGACAAATATCCTGGCTCTGCCCAGAAAACAGACTAACAGCTGGAATAACAGATCAAGGGACAGAAAAACTCTTTGGGATATTTCTGGCAGCCACCCAGCAGCTGATAATGAGCCTCAAAGGCAAGAAGAAAGCTGTATCCCCCTACACCCAGCCACTCCAAGCTCACACAAGCTGCTGCCACCCTTCTCCCCTCAGGGTATCATGCAAATGGGGGAGCACCCACACAAGAGGGTACAGAACAGAGCAGAGCCAGCAGCACAGACATCTGACCACATGAGGACACCTCTTCCAGCTTTCACCAATGCCAAGGCCAGAGATGTGGCAGCATTTGAGCACTCCCCCTTCCCCATCCTCCTCACCCACCTCCCTCCTTCATCTGACCTCATGGGCAGGGGTCCATCCACCTGCACTGCTCTCAAGGCTCCTCGGCTCAGACCTGCCCCACCACCCTTCTGCCCCAAGAAGATGGACTCAACATGATTAGACACAGGGAGATCACATGCAAATGCACCCCTGCCCACACCACCTCTTGCCCTGGTCTACCACACAGCACACCCCGAGTCAGCAACTCATGAGACACTGCTTGAATAAGCACATTTTAAAAATAATAATCCCTCAGGACTTAGTCTGCATTACACAGGAAAGTGGATTAGCCCAGCTACAGTCCAGAGGCCAAAGTACAAAATGTATGGAGTCAGCAAAATGAAATATAACAGGAGACCTCAAAAATCTCTAGGTTTGGTTCTGCTCTCAATTGTGCAAGGTCCATCTAGGTCTCTGCAAACCTTCCCTCAAATTCAAAGTGAGTTTGGTCACCTGCTAGGGACTCTAGGGACTCATCTGCTTCTGCAGGTCTGATGTTCAGGTACCACTGAGACCAGCAGAGCAGAGCCCCCACTCTGTCCTGCCCGGGCTTTTCCATACATGTTGCTCTCCAGGCATTAAGTTCCTCCTTTTGGGACTCTCAAGAAACCAGGCAAGAAAGGTAAGATGCTTAAATCCCTATCTGAGGCAAAAAATGCATTTCTAGCAGCTGAGACACAGTGCTCACCTCAAGAACAACCTCAAAGTGGTTTTGGTCTGGAGGAAAATGAAGCTGGAAGCAGACAAGGCAATATGAGAAGTCCAAGGGCATCATAAACATGCTAAACTGAAGGCAGTGCTGTCGAAACCTACTTTTCTCCTCTTCAACTCCTCACCCCCAAGAAGGTATCACAATATTCTCAGTCCACTCAACTGTTTGCCACTCTTGGGTGGCAATCACCTACTCATCCAAAAACAGAGCCACTCCAAAGCCTGCATGTGACACAGCTGCCCTCACTGCATCTGCACAGGGATGCCAACATGCGCTCCCACGCGCAGTGTGCCAGCCGTGTCCACGTGGGACACAGGGAAGAGCAGACAGCCACAGAGCCCCAGGTGTATGCAGGTACCACACCCAGCAGAGGTGACCCCGAGGACCACCTGTCCTTCCCAGTCATCCCCACACACAGCACAGCCAGGTATTTTTGCCTAGCCCAGCCACAGCTGCTCCATCGCAACATGGAACGTGCAAGCTCTGCACCCTCGGGATGCAAACTGAAATTAATGGGTCAAAACAGCACTGCAGCGTGTAATGCTCCTGCTCAAGGGCTGAAATCCTGACATTTCTGGACCTTGAGAATACAAGGCAGCAGCTCTCTGCTTCAGGGGAACATCACAGGCATCACCTACATCTTCCCATCCCTCCATGAACAGTCCACCCAAGCAGAGCAACTGGTCCTAAGCAGCCTTCCTACCCAAGAGACACTCTCCAGCTGGCACAGCACAGGGATTTAAGAGAAGAAACATGGAAGAAATCTTAGAGTGTGTGTTGTTCCCCTCAAGGAGAACAGGACAGACTACAACAGCAGAGCCTTTCTATGGGGCAGAAGTTGGCAGGACCTGGCTTCTGGGCTGTCAGGATGCTCTCACCTTCAGCAGACAACACAATGCCTGATTTTCATGCCTGCAGCATCCCTGTCAGCCTCGTGTTTCAATCACAACTTGATCTTAGCAGCTGTTTTCTCTATCTCAGACACACACGTACACAAACACACCCCTAAGCAGCTGTGAAATTACACTTCAGCTGGCTAGGCAGGACCTCTTGTAAAGCACTTGGGACTCAGGGAAGGAGGGAACTTCAAAAACGCAGAGTCTTATGCTAGCATTTGAGAGGGCTCCATCCTTGGCCTTCTTGCTTTATCAGCTCTTGAGACAGCACTACTAAACACGTGTCGGCGCTGCTGAAGTAAAAAGCAAGACAAATAGAGGAAAGCAGACACTGGGAGATGTCTGAAGTTGGCTGACGTGATTTGCAACAGCTGGAGAAGTCTGCCGGAGCCTCTCACCTCTCCTCCAGGCTCTCATCTCCTCTCCTTGTCCCTGATTTCCCCTCTCTGCTTTGCCGCCCTCAGCCAGCAAAAGCCCCCGCTCAGGCCGGTGCCGGCCGCGCCTCGCGGTCCCAGCCGAGCCTGGCAGCCACAACAGCATCTGCACATCCACCAAACCCAACGGAGCACGGGGAGGCGGAGGTCAGCCCAAGCAGCATATGGAGCACTGGCGTGGTGAACACCAGCCTCCCCAGGAGCTGTCTGCCGCAGATGGAAAAAGCCCAGGAGCCATCACGACAAAACCTTCTGGCTGGGGGCGACGCGTCCTCCCTGTCGGCTTTCCAAGCCGCTGAGCAATACTGGAAACCTCAGCCCCTCTCCCCACCGTGCTCACGCCTGGCACTGACTCATTCACTGCCATTTCGGTCCCGCAGTTTGCCGGTGGGAGTTGTAGGAGGTGGGATGTGGGGATGAGGTAATCCCAACTGCATGTGGCTACCGCGGCGGAGGGGGACTAGCCACCCACTCCAGCAGCACGAGCTGGCTGTGCACAGTGTGGATGTGACACCAAGGTCCAGCCTGCGGATGCAGTCACAGGGATGTTTTAACCTTGACTTTTGGTGGGCATGGGATGTACCACCACAGGACCATCCAAGGTCCTCTCCTGGAGAAGGGCAGCCCTTTATGAGGTCCAAAGGCTTAGCTAACAGGGAGCCAGGAATGGAGTTAATGGCAGTGAAACACAAGAGGGTCACCAGGAGCAGCGCTCCAGCTGTGAGATCTCCCAGGCCAAGTAACACCAGAAAGCATGACAGTTCTCTGGCTGAAATCACCCACAAACCAAGCCGAAGTTCATAGCCCTGCACTAGCCAGAGGCAGACAAAGAGAGTCACCACGGTTTCTCCTGCTCTGATTCTTTGCAACACTGCAATTCCTCTCCATCTGAAACTATTCCACTGGCTGCAATTTAAAAACATAATCAATCCAGCAAACATTGCTAAGCAACTGGCTGTCAGTGCCACATCCCATCCCATTGAAAGTATTTGCCCTCTCCATGACCTTCTGGCAAGGAGCTTGCTGCTCAACCCCTGCCAGATTTTGTATATTCAGCTATTGCTGGCAACTCCAGATGCTTGGCTGGATTAGCAGAGAAAACACCAGGAAACCTTCTGCAACCACCCTAATGAAAAACACCACACGGAGATGCTGTAAGGAGCAGCTTTCCCACAGTCCAGTCCCTAGGATTAGGACACAATGCATGGATCTCTGGGCATTACCACGGTCTGTAGGTCCGTGCATCTCAGCACTGCCACATGTCGTACAGAGGCAATGAAGGATGGAGAGCCTAGAAAGCTGGTCACAGAGCAGAGTACAACACCTGAGAGGCTGGAGAAGAACCTGCTTGTGTATGGGAACAAGCTGAAGCGATGGGTGAGTCTCTCTGCAAAGCCTCCTAAACCCTCGTGCAAGCTGAGCAGGGGCCTCTTGGCACAGTGTGGGATCCATGACAGGATGTACCTTGCTCCAAATTCAGCTGGAGTAGAATCAAGGTCCAACACTTTGGGTTCACTCCCAAACAAGGAAGCCTGAGCACTTCCAGTCTGGCTCACACAAAGCAGCTTAATCCAGGTTTTCCATTGAAACCAAGCCTCTAAACACAGCCTCCAGTAGGACAAGCAGCATGAGCACTAGGTGTCCTTTCTCCCACAACAGGCTGGTCCACACAACCCCACTGTCCCTTTCACAGGAAGGACATCTAGTCAACCCCATGCTGGACTCCCTTTATATGTTCTTGCACAGCCATCAGCAATTTCTTCTTGTTCTGAGACCAGGCCACGCCTATCCGTGCTTTCCCACACAGTTCTGGTGCACAATTCAAGATCAGCTTCCAGGTTGCGTGGCAGGGCCTGAGCACCATATGCAGCAGCTCCGGGGACACCTGTGCTGTAAGCAAGGGTTATCTGTCCAGAGAGGGCTCAGCTCTACACTTTCCTCTCTCCCTCAACCACCAATCCCAGATCCTTCTCCCTCCTCCATCCTCCCCATCAGCGCCTGCCTCCCCCAGATCTCCCGGCAGCCCCATTTCCTCCGTGGCCACTCTAATGCTCAGCTAATGGTGCATCATCCGCAGCGTTCTTCAGGCATATTCAATAAATCAGAATCCAATTACCGGGTTAAGGAAATTGGAAACAAATTAAATTAGCCCCAGCCCCTCCCACGTGCTGTGCCCTCACTTCCTCCTTAATGAGAACTTTTCTTTCACAGGAGCACTCAGTGCCACATCTGTCCTCCCAGGAACAAGGTGGCTGCCACTGCGCAGTGGGGGTACGGCAAGGGGCAGCCGAGTCAATCTTCCCTTTTAATAGGGCAGATGGTTAATATCCCTGGCATTAAATCTCTCCAGGAATAGCACACTCGCTCTCTGCTCAGCTATAACAGGCGTCCGTCAGGGCTGACAGCTCCTCTCCGGAGAAAGGAGCATCTGGTCCTTACAACAAAAAGAAGCTAAATAAATAAATAAGCACATTGCTTGCTACAGGGCTGGGGAACTGGTGCTGTTTCAGCATTTCAGCCTAAGTGCTGCATTTGAACTGGAATAGGGGAAATTCAGAGTTGGGTCAGATGCCAGGAGTGGAGTCACTCTGATCTGGGAGCAAGGTGCCGCAGGGGCAGCAGGTGCCATGGCTGGGTCCAGCACAGGGCTCCCACCGGAGCAGGATTTCTCCCAAAGGGCTCCCAGGACAAGGCAGTAGAGACAGCTGCTGCCAGCAAGATGGGACATAATGCCAGGCACAGCTCCATGGAAAGAGCTGGCACCAGTTGTAGACTGGTGACTGACAGCAGGGACCAGGCATACCCCATGGCCTCAGAAAACAAGGAGGAAAACTGCATTGAGGGGACCTTGGGAGCTTTTCCTTCACCACCAAGACATCCTTGCATCACCCCATCCAGCAAACTAACAATTAACCCCACTGACCTTCAGCATGAAGGGCAGCTCTTCTGTGGTGAGTTTGGAAAAACCAGAGGGAGACTGCAGCCGAGACCTCAGCAAGCAAGGGTGCCCCAAACTCCCACCCCACCCTTCTCACACTGACAAGGGAGTGCAGCTCCAAGTACAAGGCAACTGTTGCTGCAATCCTCCCTGCCTCTCCCAAGAGCTCCTTTGGGCACCAAAGGATATTTTTGACCTCAGTGGTGCTGGAGCAGCTAGTAATCCAGCAAGTTCTTACTCTTCTCTCCTCCTCACTCAGCAATTATCCCTTATTCCCCACTCCTCTCTTTCAACACTCAACAGTTATTTTATCCCCCTTGCACCACCCCACTGCGTTGTCTGCAGAGCAGGAGTTCCCAGCACCAGTGAAGACTTTTCTCAATACTGCAACTTGCTCTCGCACACCCATTACTTTTCTGAAGGTAAAATAAAGGCCTTTCCCTTCCTTCCCTTCCGTCTGGGAATAATTCATGCAGTTTCAATTAACAGGTTTAAGGCTTCCAGACATGCCAAGAAATCGAGCAACGGGAAAGACTCAATTCCCAGAAATACAACCCAGGCAGACCCGACCCCAAGAGCACCCACTGGCACCCCAAAACCAGGGCCCTGAAGGGGAATGGGCCCATGCCCCCACGTCACGAAGCCTGGTGAGGAAGATCACGAGGAGCCAGAACCTGTGATGGCGGGTGTCGCGGACAGCGCGGTCACTGGGGATCCTCTCGCTCTCCCGCTGGTTAAAGGCATGGAGCCGGTACGGGTCCTCGCCGCCCTTCCACCTCCGGGCACTCAGGTACCTCCGCTCTTCAAACTGATCCCAAAGGTCGTCCCAGTCCACGTCCGATTCCTGCGCGCACAAAGTCAGCCCCGTTAGAGACAGGAGAGACCGGAGGACGCCTGACCCCGCTCCAGAGCTCCTCCCAAGCCCCGCCGGAGGTCAGTCAGCCCTGCAACACGGGAAGGCATCGCAAGAGCAGCCTAACAACGCGTCCCATGAGGTCTGCGGGGTTTATTTTTTGTCCTCAGGTCCTGAAACACCATGCCGAAGAGAGCCTGCCCATTTGAGCTAAAAGGACTAATCTGAAACCGAATTTGGGCCTCTGGTGGATCCCCCTCTCAAGCAGCACTGTCTCAAGAAAATATAAAAGCACAAATGTTTTGTAAAGGTTTTAATTTCTCTTCGGTCAAAAAACAAAGGTATTTTACATCACATGACCTACTGCCCCCATAACCCCATAACCTTTCAGGTAGAAAAGGAGTAATCTCACATTTCCACAGCCACATCCTAGCCCCAGGGCCAGCTCCAGCTACAAGACCCTGGAAGAAGGGGGCCATCATGCTCCCAGCCCAATTTCAGTCCATCTTTGCCACCACGTCTCCCACTGAGGTCTTCAGCCCTACCGCAGGGAGCAGAGCAGGGAAGCCCGTGCCTGTGTGGTCCCCCCACTCCAGAAGGATGGAGGAGCTGCATTTCGAGGTTACCCAGCAGCTCTGACAGCCTTTGGGGGTTTAAGCATTTCTTGGTGGCTCGGTGCTGTCGGGGTTTAAGCATCCCTGAGCAGCAGAAGCTGTCTGGGCTTTAAGCATCCTTTGGCAGTGTCTGAGGCAGCCAGCACAAAACAGCGCTGATAAGATCTCATCGCTACAGCAGCACAACCTCTTTGATCTCAGCCTACCTGTAACACTGAGATGCAAACATTTACAGACATCTCAGCCCTAAAGAAAATTGTGATCTTATCCAATAATTGATCTTTTCTTCTGCTTTTCTTTTTTTTTCCCCCTCCTCAGTTCACACCGTCTCAAAGCCGATTTTGCCTGCTAATAGCGCAAAATGAAGCTTTTGAAAAGGGCGATTTTTATCCCGTAATTGATTTTACTCGCATCTGGCAGTGCATTTTCTGTAGTCACAGGGAAGGGAGGAGGGAGCACTGGCTGCTGCTAGTGAACCACCACAGGAGCAAGCCAGGCACCTCCAGCCACAGGATGCCCCACATGGCCCTGGGTTACGGCGACATGAGCGCTCCCAAAAAGCCAACAAATTCCAGGGATACAGGGGTTTCCAGACACAGGGTCATATTCACCCTCCCCTGCTGTGACCACATGGCCTTCTCAGGACCTCCTCCAGCACCCACCCCAGTGTGAGAAGATCAGAAGAAACCCCTGAGTCATGCTGAGGGGAAGTTATTCAGCACTGCAAGGAAGTTATTCAAGGCTGGGAGAAAATTATGAAACCAGTAAGGTCCCCGCAGGAGTTTTACGAGGAGGACGCGCATAACCCGCCCGCGGACTTTCGGGAGGGCCGACGTGCACAGGGTGATGAATGCTGTTTATGCTGGGTTTTTTTTCTAAGGCATCTTGCAAAACATGATTTAGCAGCGCAGTAAAAGATCAGGGAAAAGTGAGGCGATTGCATCGCGGAGCCACCGACAGCCTGATGTTTATAAGATTTCACGATGACCCCAGGAGGCCTGGCACTGCTAAAACAACCGCCGGGGCTGCAGTCCCTAAATTTTAATGCTGTGAAGAAAAATAAAAGTTGGTTTTATCGCACTTAATAAGAAGAGAAATGGCTTTCAAAAGTGGCCACACAGTACTTAAGGCTGTAAGATGTGTATGTGTGTACAGACGTTGTTTCGGTTTTCTTAATGTCAGTTAATCCCAGTAGCCTCAGATCAGCTAGAAGGATGCACCTGGGCAAGAATCTGATGGCTCAGGCAGGAGGGCTGGTGGATTCCCTCATGAAAACTGGAGCTTCTGCACCTGCTGCAAGTGCAGCGAAGCTCTGGCCGGGCAGCAGAAGCAGGGGTTTGGCACACAGCAGGGTCCTTCAGGGTCCGGGACGGCATTGTCCTAGCATCCATCTAACCCCATTAATGTCCTGTGACCAGGGGTGGGGTCCCAGCAGCAAATGGATACATGGGCAAATATCGGTGCCTCATCCCATAGTATTCACTTCTCAGCCTGCTCTGGATGAGCATTGCATCCAAGGGTTGCATTCCTAGTTCACTCTGCAGTGACTAATTAATACTCCAGTGCAATCTCCACCTCAAAGACACCAGCCCACCTTGATTCACCCAGGCCCTCCGTCTTGGGCTGAGGAAAGCTATCAGTGGGATGGATACTAAATATTGGGGAATTAAATATGCACCTGAGATCAAGAGTAACTAGATGCCAGAGATTAAAGAGTTCTTTTAACCCCTATCTGGCCACAAAACAAGACCAGGGATTGGGCTGATTTTCTCAGCCAAAAGTAGATACTGGGGGGTCGGTCACTTGCTTTTGATCCACACACATCACCAGTCCAAATCTTCTGGGTGTTCTTTCCATCCCAAGCCTCCCTACAAGGGTAACTGAATTAGGAGCAGGATGCTCAGACACAGGTGCACACCAACCTCTGCACCAAGCAGAGAAGGAAAGCCTGAGAAGCTCCCAGCTGTGCAGGCAGCAGGAGGCAGGAGACCTCACCAACCTGCACACAGGGACTCATCTGTTTCTCACCTGCGCCTGATCCGAGACAAGGAGTGAGAGTTAAAGCATCAGGAGAAATCCCCTTTGCTCACCCAGGGACAGCACAATGGTTACAGGTTACCAGATAAGGTCTTCATTATAATATTTCCGTCATGTATTATCACCCCTTCCTCACACCAGAATTCTGTCCTGGGAGTTATTTAACTGATGTGCATAAATCTAAATTTAATTTATTATGATCTAACTCACTTTAGAGGCCAAATTACCCTGCACTAGAAAAGGATCAAGTCAATACTCCACTTGCCTTTCTATTTATCTTCTACAGGGCTCATCTCTCCAAGTTTCCTATTCATTTTCTCTCACGTACTAGTAATAAATTTTCATTTTTTTTTCTTAGAATTAGGTAATTTCTCTTTCAACACTGCAGTTTAATGACTGGTATTAATTATAGGAAACACAGTCAATGCTTAAAAGGGTTCGAGAGACTCAATGAGCCTGAAGGAAAGAGAAGAAAAATATATCCAAGGGGTGGCTGTCTGCTCTTGGCAAACAAGTTTTGCCTCTTCCAGCACCACACTGGGGGTCCCCAGGGGTGGTCAACAAGAGGGACACCGACAAAAAGACACGAACAAAACTCCTTGTTTTGAAGAGAAGCTTCCATCTCACACCAGCACCCAGCCAAGAGCAGCGCTCACCGAGAGCTTTCTCTGCCATTTCAGTAAAGCACCCCCCAAAAAACGAGCCACTAAAGGTACCTCCTCCACAACCACCCCTCACCCTCGTTGGCTTAGGGCACACAGCCCAGAGCAAGCACAGATGCAGCTTTTCACTGTAACTGTACATAAAAGATTAAAAGCCTCTCAGTGCAAAGATGTATTTCCTCATCTGCCTCTTAAATCACAGCTCAGAAACAAAGCAAAAAAAAAAAAAAAAGAACAAGGAAGGGAAAAAATAATATTTAAGAAAAAAAGGAGTGGTGCTGCGGGGGGAAAATGGGTCATTAGCAGTAAAACTACAATTTTCTGGCAACTGCTAATGCCTTGTTTATGTGGATTTCTGCGAATATGACATTTTAATGGCATAATAATTGTGTGATTACAGTACAGCAGGGATCGCTGGAGCGGCAAGGAGGAACACGCAGCCCAGCCGGCTGCTGCTGCAGCCCCACAGCGTTCCCGCGGGATGCTCTGCTCCAGAGGCAGCCCCCGGCACCCCTCCTGCCACGGGAGTTCAGGCCAGCCTGGACACTGGGCAGGGAACGGGCACGTTGTGGCAGCACTTTGGCCACCCAGAGGCAGCCCAGCAGCGAAAGGGCATGTCAGGTGAAAAGCCTGGCCCGAGAGGAGCCAGTGGTGACTGGGGACGGGCAGGTCACACCGGTCCCCAGGGCCAGCCTCCAGCTGCCCAGCAAGACAAGGAGTGGGCGGTGCGAGCCAAAGGCAGATTCTGATTCACTTTCTTATTTTGTGGCCCTATTTGAAGAGAACTTAAGCCTTTGCTAAAATAAAAGCCATTTTCCTTTTGGGGCTGCTGAGTTCTGCCTTCAGACCAGAGTGAATCGGAGCAGTGCCATGAGCATCATGCCAGGAGGCAGCAAACCCAAGCCAGCCCAGGGGGCTGGCAGAGCTGACAGGGTTTTCCAGGGAACCCATTTGGCCAGAAAAGGGGTTTTGCTGGCACAGGTGCAATGATGACCTCAAAGGAGTCTGGTAGCAGCCAAATGTGCCCTCTACCTCGATTCCCCCCCACACCCAGCTTTCCCTGGAAAATCTCATCCCTACATAATCCCTGGCCGAGCAGTTGCCATTGAGCCCATTCTCAGGGACTCAGGCATTAAAAAACAGGAGGGGAGGGGGAAATAAAAAATTACATCAGCCTATCAAAAGCTCCAATAAACACGTGAAAGCTCTGGAAACTCAGATGCCGTGCAGCACGCTGCTGCCCGGTCACGCTCTGTCACCCCTCTGCCAGCGAGGACGTCTTTGTGCTCAGCAGGCTCGGGGGCACTGGAGGCAGAGGGCAATCTTTCAGCAGGAATTGCAACCAGGCATTATACAAATGAGATTTAGAAGTCTCGCTGAAGCACGGGGCCCCTGCAAACAGGAGGTTCAATTATAGAGCTGTTGCTGGCCCGGGCGCTAATGCCATCTGAAAGGATTATAATACTTCAAACAGGATAGGGCTCATCCCGCCTCGTCCCCTGGTGCCAGCGCATGCTCTTAAGAGGGTCAGCAGCACCAGAGGGAAAAGAAGTGGGACAGCATCACACTGCCTTCGTCCTCATCCTTGAATAACCCAGATGGGGCACTGAGGTATGAGATCCTTCAGGCAAGTTTTGGTGTAGTTTTCTCAACGCCAGAGCCCAGTGCCTCGGCTTAGCCCTGAGCAAGCACTGCTGCGCATCCCAATGGCCTCAGCCTCAGGATACAAGGGCCAGACAGACAGAGCACCATGGCCACAGTCTTTGCCCCATCCAAAGAGGATGTGGTGGTGCCAAAAGCAGACTGTGGGTCTTTGGAAAACAGGCTTTGTACTCATCCTGCATCACATCCTGCAGGTACATCAGGTACCGCTCAGCATCAAACCGGTATGGACCCTGGAAATAACCTCCTTCCCCAAACTGCACAATCCCTAAGCCAGTCAGGCACTTAAATACAAACTTAAGCAACTCCAGGCACTCGTAGTAACCGATAGAAACCCCTGTTTAAATACCTAAAGTTAAGTACTTGCTTAAGTGCTTCACTGGCTCAGTGCCCCTGCTTTGTGCTGACACAAACACACTGGGAATGGAGGTAGCTCTGGGCCCTGGCCATGATCTGCCCTAATTAGTTTTCTGACCCATGGAGATTTGAGCTGCAGTTCGTTTATTTGAGGGCTGTGAAACTCCTCTTCCTCCTGCACTGGTACCTGGGCACAACATTCATGAGCACCTTGGTGGCAGCTCCTCTGGGATCCCATGGGGACACACAGCAGATCCAGGATCCCACCCTGCTCCAAGGAGGACAAGCACCTCCCCCTGCCTGGAGGTGATTTTTTTTGTCTCTCAAGGAAAATCTTCAGATTTGGTTCTGTTCTGACCCCACTTTCGAGGAAGAAAGAACAAAACAAAAGAAAAATCAAATAAAATATTAATACAGATACCTAATTAAAGCAAACCACTTCTCCAGGAAAGCCTGCCCTGCAGCTGGGCTCCCTGGAGAAGCTTTGAGCATTCACCATTAAGCTTCTCGTTGCCACTGACCCTTTCCTGCTCACGCACATCCAGAGGCATTCTGCTCCATCTTCAAAGGATGGAGCATCGCCTCCTCCTCTGCTGGCTCAGCAGGGAGCACGAGTCCCTGAGGATCTTTCAGTGTCCCACTTTCTCACTTGGCCCTGGGGCCAAGACCACACTGTCCTCACCTTTCCTGCTGCTCACCACCCCTGTAACATCCGCTCCTGTGTGGGCAGAGCCCGGATCTCTCCTGTGGTGCACACACACACTTAGGCAATCACAGCACCTACGGCATCAGGCAGCAGCAATGACAAAGGCTGGGAAGGGGCCATGGAAGAAGACGTGACCTTCAAGAACTGGAAGAAGAGTTGACCCTCACGAAGTACTGCTGCAACTTCAGCCTGGATGCAAACATCCCCCTCGAGGCCTTGGAGAAGGCTCTTCAGCGTCTTCTTCTTATCACCCCCACACTCAACTGGCATCAGCTCAGGCTGTTGGCCAGGGATTCAGTGCAAGCACCTGACCCAGGGCTAAGGAATCTGGGCCATCATTAAGTCAATCACAGCTAGAACCAGCAATTTGTGTATCTTCTTGTCTGTATCTGTGGTAAACAAATATACATGGTCTGAAACACCCTCCAGAGGCTTAAATCTGCTGAAGTCTCCAGCCAAATGTAACAGCATGAAAAGCCACTGGAGAATTACTGATGCTTTTTCCAGTAATGGCACCAAAGCTTTAATTTTAAAATGGATGGCCAGGGCAGCCACCAAAATGGGGAATTTATTCGCAAATCAGGAGCAGGGGACTCCGAGCTGCACAGAGGGAAAGATGACAGATTCATTGCTTTGATGAAAAGCCAAATTTTCTTTCAAGGGCTTCCCTTAGGAGAAAACAAGTCAGCTCAGAGTTCACACCACACTTATCAGCAAGCAACTGCTGCACTGGCAGTGGTGCCAGGTTAAAATATATCCACATCTCCCGCAGGCAGCTGGGGCCAGAGCTGCACATGTGGACAATGCTCCTATCCACTGGCTGCAGCACCAGGCCACCATCCTGCCTCTACAGAGAGACAGGCAATGCATGCTAGCAGCCAGCATCACACACCCCAGACAGATCCCAGATTCCACCAGGAATTCCCACGGTGACCCTCACCACCTCCAACATATTGAAGAACCTGCTGCCTCTCTGTGACAATGGAAAGGAATGCAGGATCCAGGCCACTGACCTCTAGAAACAACATCCAGCAACAAAATTCCTTGCATTTCCACCTAGAAAGATGCTCTTCTGTCTTGGACCCCCAAAACCAGGTGTGTACATAAGAACCTCACTGCAAAAAGAACACAGATCTTAACTCTCTAAAATTATAAATTAGCCCATAGGATAGCCTGACACATGGAGACAAATCCTGTATAATTAAAAAGGAAAGGAAGCCGATTATATCCTCCTGGAGAATACTGCTGCCTGCTTCTGTTTTATTTATACGTTACAGTGTATAATGAGCTGAATATTTAGGAGGTCAGCACAAACCAAGCTGCTGACTGGACAAAAGGGAAGGCCCAGCTCTGTCTGTGCTGGGAGTCAAGCAGAAGGATGGAGAGGATTTTTTGGCCATTTCCTCCTCCCCCTGCCCGCAGCTCTCCTGGGATGCTGCAGGACTTCTGAGTTCAACTGCTTGTGCTTGGGCTGCATCAGTCTCCTCAAGTTTCTATCAAAAAACGGTCTTCTGGGTTTTCCCACACCCCTGGGAAAGGATGAGCAACGCCAGTCCAAGTCCACTGGCACCTGTGAGCATTTCTAATGGGTTTACAAATAGCAAATCTGGATGGCAAACAAGACCATTTAGGTTTTAAGAGTCTCTGCTTTCACTAAGACTTTCTTTTTTTAAGATTTCAGGTTTAAAAAAACCAAAATAAGTGGAAAACCTCTGGACTGGCAGCAGCCTCACAATGAGCTGAGCACCAATTCCCAAGCCAACTCCCCTGAGCTGATTGAGACAGTCCCCCACCTATGCCATCAGCAGTGGGATACCCACAGCTCCACCGGGCTCTCTCCACCGTTCTCCACCTGCTACCTCCCAAAAGCGCCTTCGCCCCCTGCCAGAGGGGATCCTCTTGGCAGCCCTCTCTGGGCCCACCAGGGTGCCAAAGAGCATCTTTGGGGCCACGGTGCTACATTAACTGGTGCACCAGGAGCAGCCCCTCCCCAGCCCACTGCCATCACCCAGTGCCATCCTCTGCTGGCTGCACGGCCAGTGCGTGGGTGAGTGCAAGAGCTGCTCCCCAAAGGTCGTCAGCAACTACAAAGGGCACTAATTCGGAAAGAAATGAAGGCAACATCTCGTGTGTCCCCCCACACCAGCCAGGTTCAGCACATTCCCAGGATCATCAGAGGTCAAATACATTAAGAAGAGCCCAGAGCCATGGTGGGTAAATAGAGTGGCAAAAGGGAGTTCCTACATGGACAGACGGTGTTTTGTTTTCCTTCTGTGCCTTTCAGGACAGACATGAGCTGCTTCCCAGCCATGAAGGTCGAACCAGCCTTCCCAGGCTTCAGCAGGAGCAGCAGATGATTTAGTACTTAGGAGCCCATAGCTGTACTCAGTCTCCAGCTGAGCTTTGCTCCTCCTCCTGCATAACAGCCAAAACTCCTACCAAACTACAGAGCTCGAGAATCTCAGAGGTCGGGGAAGGTCTTCCCCTTCCCCGTGGAGCTGTGGATCCCACATGCCAGAGGACAGCCCGGGACAGGGCACATGAGGGGAAAGGAAAAGGGAAAGGGGAACAGGGAGGGAAGAATAAAGGAGCCAGCCAGCCAGATCCCTGCTCTGAATGTCCCGCTTTGAACCCAGCCCTTCAAAAATCAGGAGGTTAATCCGAACTATTCCTCCCAAGAAGGAAGGGATCGTGCTGTTAATATAGTCAGCATCCTCGACCCAACATGGGCTTTTCACAGCAGCAAAGCCAGGGGTAATCCATCTGGTAATTGCTTCCATGAGGATCTTTACACAGCTTTAGAAACTAATGCTACTATCCTTCCCTGAGCAGCCACCCTTCCAAGCCAGGCAGCAACGACGGGTGACGGGACCAGCAGCATATGAATGTCAAGGGTCTCCAAGGGAGGGAAAGGTTTTAAAAAACCACATATATTAGAAAAACAGGTATGAAAGGAAAATAAAATAATTGCAAACACACAGGACAGTTATATGCATGGCTTCAGCTGCCTCCAAGAAGCCACCAGCTTGCCTTTCCCCCTCCCTCTGTCAGCTGATTGCTTTGGGGAGCAGAGATGCACCAAGACAGCACCAAGGCACAACCTGCTCGAAGGAAGGAGCTCAGCAAGGACAAGAAATGCTGTCAGACCAAACTCCCCACTACTGCACTTGATTTCTGGTTCTGGAAAAGCCCTGGACTCCCTCCAGCCACGCCTCAGCTTCCCTGCTCCTACAATTAACTCACAAGGCTCCTTCTGGGTGGGAGCATCACCTGTGCTGAGCAGCTCCAGTACAAGGGCTTTTTTTCCCTTTTCCCATCTCTCACTCTTAGCAGAGTGGGAAGAGCAGAGGAAAACCCTTACTGCTGACTAACCAAAATGCTCCAAGCCCTCTCAGAGAGCTTTTTTTGCCAGATGCCCACTGCACAGTGATGGGCTGCAGCCCAGCCCAGTCCAAACCACACCAAGCAGCTATCATGGTAGCAGTGGAGAAATTCCTGCTCAGAGCACGACTTCTCCCACAGATTTAAAAGCATCACCAGGAAATGTGAGCTGCCCTAACTCACATGATGTAGGAGGATGCAGGGGCAGCACGGGCTGTGGGGTACCAACCTATGGGGCAAACTCTCAGGGCTCAGCTGGAGCTCAGGGACTGCCAGTGCCTGCCTGTCAGACACCATCCCCGCATCAAAAAGCACTGGCCCATGTCCTTGTCTCACACACATTTTGCAGAGGCAGGTGTTCCTGTAGCCCAGAGCTGGTCGTCAACACATAGGCACAGGGAGATGAAGCTCGGGTCACAGAAAAGATGCTCCAGGGTGCGTGTACTCCTCAGATGTACCAGCCCATCCTCCCCCAACTCCCCTCAAGGAGAGATCAGATATAAAACATTTGTGACAGTAAGAACAGATCTAAACCTTTGATCCTTAGGTACCTGCTGCTGGAGTGTCAGCAAGATCCCGGGCCTGGGCATACCATGACTGACAGCACCGGAGACACGGCAGCATAATTTAGACCATATGTGTCAGCCCAGCCTTCCCCTATCTCAGCTCAGCAATAGAAATTAAAAAATCAGTGCTGGCTAGTGAGAAATGCACTGTAGCAAGGTATGGCAAGTTTGAAAATCATCAAGCCTGTTAAGGAAGGACTGTGGGTCCCGGCCAGCCGAGAGCATAGGAGCTGCAGGAGCCTCAAGTGCTGTGCCTTGGGATGGTGCAGGCTTGGCTGGGGATGGGGGACAACAGAAGCATGACACGGCTGGTGTGGCCTGGCCAGGCAGATCACAGGCAGATCCCTGGGCTCTGGCCATCTTCCAGCAGCACAGCCCTGCTGCTCGCATGGGAAAACCCTGAGCAGAGCCACGTCTGGGCATGGGAGCCACAGCATGGACATCATAAAAACCAAACCCATGTTAAGCCTCCTGATGCAGCGAACTCAAAACATCCCCCAAGAGCATCGGGATCTGGATGGAAACCAGCAAGCAGCACTTACTTATTATCACCAAAAAAATAAAATTTGCATTTGACACTGATTCTCCCTCACACTTACAAACACACATTTCATTGCATTAAGGGAAAGAGCATTTTTAGAGTCCTCAGTCACGAAAACACAGTATGGAAGTCTCGGTGGGCAGCTCCTGCTAGGGCTTGGACCAGCCTCCTTGTCTGATGCAGGAAGAGGTTTCCTCCACCCAGGCAGTGTGGCTCATGGCATGTTCCAGCTCAGCTACACAATTCCACACACTGTGGAGGAAGCAAGCCCTGCCACATATCTCAATGTCTTAAACCACCAAACCTCATCCCCTTCCATGCAGACACCAAGGCACTCCTGTAGATGACATTTTGTGGGATGATGCCAGGTGGGCAAGCAGAGCAATCACAATACAAGCCAGCAGCAAAGCCCAAATCCAGGCAGAAATAAGCTGCCCTAAATCTCTTAGGTCTTCATGCTTTGGCAGCATCAGGCTTGGACAGTGGCAATGGCCCTGGGCACAGTACAGCTTCTTGCAGCACAGTTTGGGTGGCAAGACACCACCTGCTACACTCAGGATCAAGGATGCTACTGGCCTAGGCAGCACAGAGGTGTCACCACACAAGCCATGTCCACCCAACTACCAGAAACAAGTTGATAGGCAACACCTGCAGGACCTCTGAACCCCAAGAGTCAGCACTGGAACAGCCCCATGCTCACTTATATGGAGAGCATCTCACGCTGGGTGGATATATCGGATCCACCAGGAGCTGTGCAGAATCTGCTGAAGGCAAGGTTCTGCACTCAGACAGCCACGGGAGGAGAGGAGAAGTCCCCACATGACACTGAGTGGAGAGCAGAGGCTGGACCCACATTTAGGCAGCCCCATTGCCCACCTGGGCCACATCCCATCCCACATGCCTTTGATCCCTCTTGCTCCAGCAGCAACACGCTCCCCTTACCTGCAGAGCTGCATTAAGGATTAGGGGGGATCAGACATGGGATAATATAAATGAGGTCGTGTTTGCTGCTGGCAGTAGCTGCAAGGAAATGAGGAGCCAGTCTTTCCAGCCAGAGGGAAACAAGATGCTGCTAAACTCCAGCCAGGCAGGCGAGGAAAGGAGGGATAGGGCTGGGACCAGGCTAACGCAGCTTCTCTGCTTGGATATACAGTGCCTGATGGGCCACAGCGACAGGGGAAGGGACTCTCCTTGCTGAGGAGCCATGTCTCCAGCTGGGCTTCCTGGTGGAAAGCAGGGGAGTGGAAACTGCAAAGGAGGCTCATGCTGCTGGAGGGAAGTGTCTCACACCAGCCCTGCTGGAGCTGTGTAACCAGAGATGAAACACAACCTTCTGTTGTCTGAATGGTCCTGAAAGCACGAGGAGAGCCCCAAATTGGTGATGCTGCTTCCCTTAATGCTAGGCATCCACTGGCTTGTTTTCTCTCAGAGATCATTTTCCATCCTTACCCTCTCCTATACACTCCAGCAGCTCTTCCCTGCCAGCTACAGGGGTGCCTCTATCTCCCCTCGCTCTCCCAATCCTTGGCACCAGTCACGGTGCGTCTTCAAACGTAAGGGAGAAGGTGCTTGGGGGTACACTCAGGCTTTGAGAGCCATGCTGGAGCAAGCAAAAGCCACACGACCTCAGAGAAGAGCAGAAACCACGTGGATAGAGAAGATGTGCCAAGCAGCAGACACGCTACTCCACAGATCTTTCCTGAAAACACAGAAGCCAGTGTAGAGGTCCTATCAGATGTGTATGAGGCATCTCAACCAGCACTGGTCCTGAGAGCTGTAAAAAAACCCACCTGACTGATTTTATATTTGATTTACTGTTGTAAAGGCACCTTCAGAGCACAAGCTCCAGCTGAGAGCTTTCATAATCTTTATACCCTCGCTAGAACCCGAAGGAGAAAAAACTCTAATGAGATGTGAAGAGCGCTGGACACAGCACTGCAGGCTCCCACCTCTGAGCTGGGTGACCTGCCCCCGGCTCACGCACAGCCCCGGGAAAGGCAGGGACACAGAGCCCCAGCAGCAACGCTTGCCACTGCCCCAGCAAGCCTGCACACAGATGGTGACAGGGCTGGTCCCTCCGCAGCCGGCAGCATATGCTGCTGCTGCTGCTGCCCACATCAACGCGGATGCCCGGAGAGATGCACCAGAAATAACCCGTTACACAAGCCAAGACTTTTCATCTATGCAGCCAAAGAGAGTTTTAATCCCCAACTATGGGGCACAGCTGAGCATCTGAATGCATCCCCCTTTTCTTGCAGCAAAAGCAGCAACATCTCAAGGGCAACAAAATGGACCTCAAAAAGCACCGAGACAAAAAAAGGCCAGTGGAACGTACTGGTGGCTACAGCCAGCCAGGCCGGTGAACGTCTGTACGGCAGAGAGTTTCTGCTCCTGGTCTGCCAGCGACCTTTATGTCTGCTTTAACATGGGGCAATAATGCTCACTTAAGAGTCTCATGCTGAATTAATCATTGCAAAGTGCTCTACGGTTCAGCCAGGAGAGATAGGAAGGCAGCGCTAAGCACAATCATAGCAGTGCTCAGCAAGACTAATGGCCTGTGCCGTGCTCCGGCCCCGGGAAGCACTGCTTAAAGCTCCTGAGCAGGATGTACAGCAGCCCCAGTGGGGATGCAGCCTCCTCCCTGCCCTAGATGGGCACCAGAAACATCTGCCCAGCTCCCTGCACTGGCAGGGGGCTCGTCCCAGCCAGCTGGGCTTGATTGTACCACCCAGCTCTAAAACTGCTGAGCTGAGGAATGTGGTGTTCAGAGGAGCAGGGGAAAAGGCAGATCTCATTTAACACCTGCCCAGACCTTTTTCCCATGCATCTTGTCCAGCTGTTGCTGAACCCAGCCAGGCTTCCAGCACCCAGAAGATGCTGCTGCAGGGGGGCTCCACAAGCACCTTGTACCCAAGCACACTGAACATGCCCCTGCCAGCCTTGTTTGACGATCCCAGATTTTGTCCAGGAAGAGATAGGAACTATTTCCTATCCACTGTCTGTCTGCCATTAATGATCTTCCAGATCTGCAGTACAACCCCCCTCCTCCATCCCAGGCTAAGCAGCCCAAGGCTACTCCTTGCAGAGAAGCCATCACCTTGTGTCCCCCAGCTCTGCACCAGTTCCAGCTCTCCAAGATGGCAGGGAGCAAAAAGCAACAAAAGCCTTATTATTCTAAAATATGAATCCAGGCTGCTAAAAGGTACCAGGATCCTGGTACAGCAGGACAAGATGGTTTTCCCCTCCACAGGGCATTTGGCAGGGGCTGTGCTATTTCACATGTCACAGCTGAGCTCCAGCAGGCTCGCTGTGGCTTATCCCTCACTCCTGCCCGGCTTCAGCGATGCCAAACAGGAATGGGCAGCAGCATCTGCGGGAGCAGGGCTCAGCTGCTAGCACCAGGCTAAGCCCACCAGCCCATTATTTCCCGAGACACCAGTGGTGAAGACGAGGAATAAAATTAGAATTCTTCTTTGTGTTTTGATTTAACATTTTATCTGTACTGGAAGCAGCAGGGAAAACATGTGGAAAATGTGGAGCAAGTAACCACTCCGTCTCAGTAGCAGAAGAAGCCAGAAGAAACGCTAGGGCATCTAGGGCAAGTTCTGAGAGGCTCATTTTAAAATGTTCCCTCCGCCAACACAGATAAATATTAGAGGAAAAAAAAAACCACATGAAAATTCAGTTGACTCATGAAGAGCAAGCACGTTAAATATAGAAAATAAATTAAATAATTAAAGGGCAAAAGAAATGGGATTTTAGCCCTGCTTTGAACATAACTTTCATTACAGCCTCACACAGGGAGCTGCTTTTCACCATCAGAGTGGGTGAAGGAAGCAGCAAAGTGAGCTTTTGCCACTCTCCCAGGCCACATTCCCAGGCCTGCCACTGGGAAGCACAGAGCAGTGAGGCGAGTGCACGGTGTGCTGCTCTGTGCCCCTAGGACACAGCAGAGCCTCACCCAGGCCTCCCCATCCTTTCTCCATGTCCTGATGGGGCAAATAAAGTGTGGAACAGTGACTTCTTGGTCCACAGAGACCCTGAAATTCTCCATGGGATGAAAACCCACTGGGAATGCGCTATAAGCTGTTAGCCCACATGCTGGGCTATCCCATAGCTGTGGGTGTATGTGGCAGCTCTCTGGGTACAGCATAACTCAAGCCTTAAAAAATAAAACAAAATTTTAAAAATCCAGCTCCAGCTAGTCCCAGAAGCCTTGGGACAGGATGAAATTTAGGCTACAGATGTTACAGCCAAATCCTATCATTGCCAGGAGCCCAGCCCTGCAATTTAAAGGTGCCCTGGCACAAACCCGCACCAAACACGGATCCCAGCATCTGCTGCACTCAGAAATTACACACGTCAAAAAGGGCAAAGCATCTGCTTGGGAGCTCAGAGCTGAGCTGGCTCCCCACGAGTTTCCCCAGCCCCAGGCAGAGCAGCAGAGCTCCACGCTCACTCTGCCAGGGAAGCCCAAGGCTGCCCAGGGAGGAAAGAGCCACATGCTCTTCCAATCCTAGAAATCATTCGCCAGCATTGAGGCAGGAAGACACTTGTGGCAAGGCTCTGCTGGCCATGGGCAGGGGAACAGCAGGGATTTGGGGAACAGGGATTTGGGGCACCAAGTGTCCATCCTGACAGCTCTCTACTTCCACAGCCTGCAACATACAGCAAACAAAGGATGTGAGCAGTAGCCTAACAGCCAGGGAGAGGGTAAGTTCAGGGTCAGGCTCTTTTATTAACATCCTTCTTTTTTTTTTCTGACCCTCAAAAAGGTCCTTTTCTCTTTCTGAAGTGTCTCTGAGTCTCCACCACAACAACAGCATCAACGCAGGGGTGACCGGGTCAGCCCACAGAGGTAAAACAGGAGAAGCAACTCTGAAGCACATTTTTGTGCCTGTGATCAGATGGCTGAGAACCAGCAGCATCAACTCCCTAAATAACACATGGCATCCGAGGCCACACCACTGATCTTGGCAACAAACCCTTCCCTCTCAGCTACAGGAAACCTATACATAGGATAATATACATATGGATATAGACATATATGACTTTCACATTACTTTGCCATTTCTAAACAGTCCAGTGAGGCTTCACAGACTTGCTTTCCCCAAGCAGGAGACTGCCATGCCCATGGCTAAGTAATGCCCCCCACTTGCTGTGCCATACTCAAAGTGTCAGCCTCTTGCTCTTCCTACCTCGCTTCAATGTGTGCGGCTCGGTTTCGGTTTTAATTGCAAAGTCCCCACATTCTGCAAACCAAATGCAGCTGGAATTGAAATCAAAGAGTAAAACCACCCACCAACAAAAATCAAAGCATCACACCGCCAAAAAACAAGTGGGATGCACAAAGCAGGGAGCTTAAACAGGGAGGGGGGGAATGGAAATTACACTAATAACATGTTTTCATCTGTGATAATCTGAGAGCTGGGTAATGACACTGGAAGGTGAGCTACCCTTGGCCCAAAGAGAGGTGGCTGTTTATGAAACCATCTGGCTGTCAGCAGCTCAAACACCACGTGAAGGAAGAGTGTAAAACGGGCAGGTAGAGCAGGGCTGTCAGCAGCCCTCTGGGCTGGGAGAGGATGTTCTGTCCTCTACCTGACAGAGGGGCAAGAGAAAAAAAAAAATCCAGAAATTATTTGTGTTATGGGGAGCAGTAGTAGTCTGTGGTTTACGGGGTTGGGGGTTTTTTTCCATTGTATCTAACTTGTTTATTTAGGAGGAGCTTTATAAATCATTCTTTTCTCAAAAGCGGGCACCAGGGAACAGCTACAGTAGAGCACTCCTTCGCTTTTAAGAAAGCATTGCACAGAAATGATCAGATGTATTTAATGGGCTGTTGAAACAGTGTAATGCCAGCCTCTCACGTTATCGTGGCTCCTAATGATTTCACTAAGCAAAGAGCTGGAAGAGATCAACTTGGCATTCCTGGCCTCTGCCATTTCATTCTGCTCAGACACAAGCAGCATAGCTGAACAGCAACAGGTAGGATGATATTTAATGCCCACCTCTATATCTTGACATTGTCTGGTTTGAAATAGAGTCCTCATGCCATTTACTGGCAGTGAAACTAATAGGATTCTGTAAAAATCAATCCATAAATGCACAGACGCTAAAATGAATGGTTTCCTTTCTGTTCCATTTACGGGAGGGCTCTTTTATGGATATCTATATGCCAGCGTAAAAATTGCAGGAACAACTTTCTAAGTCTTCATTAAATTCAAGGGGACTTTTGTAGAGAAGATTGCTTTAAAAGGAACTGCTATTTCCCACAGCAGCTCGTTATTAACCCACAAACCCCAAAGAGCTACACTGGCTTGTGAGAGCTGCCCCAGCTGCCCACATTCCTGCTGGGCACACAGGAGCTGTGGGAGGAAAACTAAGATCGAGGTTAGGATGGGACACCAGCCCCCCTGCCCAACACAGGCGCTACTGAACTGAAATTAGGGGTCACATTCCCTGCCAAACCCTCTGCCAGGGCCTGCCCAGCCAGCACAGGGACTGCTGTCAGCGGAGCGTTTCCAGAGGGGAGAAATAAATGCATGAACTAAACAATGCTTCTTGATAACACGGTCAATGAAAGCGAAAGAAACAGAGAGATGTACTTCTTCCTTGCCCTACCCACCATGTTAAATGGCAGGAGTTGGGGTTTTGGGGTTTAGGGGTTGTTCTTTCTGGAGGAAGCACAAAAACTGCAAGACCTGTTTGTCACTCCTGAAGACAACAGTTTATCAGAGCAGCCTGCAATCTGAGAGATTATTCAGATTTCTGCCTCCACACATCTCTTCCAAAACCACTTTCCTGAAAACCTCACAGTAATTCCTGTCCCAGAAGCAAGCTGGGGATGCTGAGAAAACCCCTGCACAGCTAGGCATTTCCTCCTCACCCCCCAGGGGTGCAGGCTCCAGGGTTTGCCTCAGGTCCCACTTTGTGGTCCCCAGCCCCACAGCTGCGGGCAGGGATGCTTCCACACGGCTTTCCCTGGCATGTGCCCTCCTGACTGTGCACCACTCAGACATAATGACTCTGCCAGTGCCAAGGGCTGAAAACAAATGGGCAGATAAGAGACAGGTCAAGCATGCACAGTCCACAAAACCACAACTCCATTCCATCTTGATCAGCTGGGGACATAATGAAGGAGGAGATGGGGACCCCATGGACTGGCTTGACCCCTGCTGGCCAGTAACACTGACACCCTTGGACACCTTCCTTAGTCCACCGGAACTGTCTCTGGGAAAAGCCAAAAGCCAGAAAGCCACTAGCACATCACCAGATCCCCTACCGGGAATAATTTTCCATGGGGCTTACAACTATCTCAAACATAAATTGGGATAAAGGGAAAAATGTACATCCAAGCCCTTTGTACTTCGGCAACAATCCATCTTGTTTCTGTCAACTTAACATCTGCAGAAAGATGTAGCTCTGCTGGACGAAAAATAGCTCCTAAGTGCTCCTGGTCATGACAGATCCCGAGGCACACAGCAGAAGTTCACCACATCCTCCTGGCCAACAGCCAGGCTCACAGAATTGGATTTCATCTTACCCTCTTTCACCTCCTCCTTCAGCCACTTCAGAGGCTTTTCTTCATCTCTCCTTCCTCGTATTTCACTTCCAAGGGCACGGGACTACAACAGCCCTGTTTTTTCTCCATACCCAACCTCAGAAAACGAATCATTCCCAAACCATCCAACCAGACACCTTGCCTCCAACTCAGGGCAGGAAGGTGCAGACCTCTCCGCACTGGCAGCTACACACGGCTCTCCTAGGAGCGACACTTTTCCCCATTTTTCTGCCCTTGAGACACCATCCCATGCCATGAGACACTTTTTTTCCCCTGTCTCTTTTTCTTCCTCTTACAAAAGCTGTGGCTGAGGGTGGCCACGAAGGCATCGAATCCTCCTGCTGCCAGCCAGCCATCAAGTGCTTCACGCCACAAAAGCCTGGCAGCAGTGAGGTCCACAAGGAAATTACTTTCTCTCCCTGCAAATAACTTCCCATCCTCCACCTCAATTTCTTCCAACCCAGGACCCATCCCAATGAGACACCCGAAACTCAGCAAGCATACCCAAGGCAGGGGCACATTCCTGAACCACCAACTGGTGCTACAACTTCATCAGTGCTACCAACGCTTCACTTTCCCCTTCAATTTCTGCTTTTCCCCCATCCAGACTGACAATTCCCCAATGATTTGAGCTGAATTTAGCTCATTTTTAGTTAATCTGGCTAAGATTTTGCTAAAGTTAGCTAAGTAGCTAATTTTACAAAGCGTCTTGCATTAAATCTTCCCGTGCCTCAAAGTCCTTCTCTATAAAAAGAGACTCATTATCACTGATTTGTCTCTAAATGACGGAGACTTTAAATCACTGCCACACAACATCTGGTTTGTGGCCCACGGGGAGCCGCCAGGCTCTCTTCAGCTGGATAACAACCCACTGGTGGAGATGCCACTGACTCAGCTCCAAACTTCCTTCTACATCCCCAAAGCACGGGCCAAGGCTGAGGGACAGAGTACAGGCAGCTCAAGGACCTAGAAACTGCTGAAATCAGTAGATGGCTTAAGCCTTGGGGGCTCTCAGCCTTTCACCAGCAGGAAAGTGCTTTAAAACTAAAAGAAAAAAGGAAACCCAGCTAAGGCGGAGAGCAAATGAAGGGGTTGCAACCTTAAGAGCTGCAGAGACATTCAAACAACAGTATCTCAAACCTTCCCTGCAGCTGTAGCCAGCAAGACTATAAATTGGCCTATGATTTAGCTCCATTTGGTGCCCTCTACCCAGCCCTGCGGCGCGGCCCACGCGGCAGATACCAGCTTCCATCCTTATCTCCGCTATCCATTAGCTGCTGTCAGCAAGCGTGGGGGGAAGGCGGGGTGCCAGCACAGCTCTGCACACACAGGAACCCCCTTTTCCTCCCCCAGCAGGTCCCCATGCAGCACCTCCAGCCATCCTTAGGACCATGCTCCTGTGCTGAGGGGCCTTGGCTGAGGTAGATATTTCATCTCATAGCCCATCCATTGTTGAGCACGTTATTTTCTTACCAATTTTTCCTTTTGTTTCCCCCCTCCATTTTTTTCCCTCTTCTCCCCCTTAGTTCAATACATCCATCATTTATAGCCACAGCACCAGCCAGCTGATTTACTGCCTCGATCAATGCAGCTCCAGCATGAAAAAGAGACACAGCAAGCTCAGCGTGCAACAGGGACCCAGCTGTGGGACCCTGGAAGGACAAGAGGGAGCAACAAGGAACAAAATCATCCCACAAACCAAAAGCACCAAGAGCACAACTTTCTGCACTCCCTCTCAGTACAGCAAGTCTGCAAGGATAGGGCGGTACCAGGGCAGATGGACAGATCCTGCCAGGCACTCCTGGAAGACAGGAGGTTTGAAGCTGAGAGCTCTAGGAGCGGAGGCAAGAATTTTTTTTGCCCCTAACCAGGCAGCGGAGAAACCTGCTCCATCGGGATCGACTTGGAGCACTTCTGCTAAGCACCTCGTTTGCTCTCCCTCTCCTAATGAACAGCGTGACAAGCTCAGAAATCAATGGAGGCTCGGCGAACCCTGAGCGCAGCCCGTGCCGGCGCCCAGCCAGGCGTCCCCGGCACCTGCTCTCCCTAACTCAAACCGACGGGGAGCGATTACCCGACAGCTCCGCTAATGGCCACCCTGTCAGGGCTCCTCACCCACACCCCGGCAGGGCAGGCCATGGAAACGAGTCATTTGTGGAGGTGCCAGCCTTCTCCCCAGCAATACCTGTGCAGAGAAGAGGGGCTGCAGCACGGCTGCCGGGAACCGGCCTTGGGGAAGTCCTCAGCACTTCTCTGCAGCCAAGGATGCTCGGCTCAGTATCTCTCTCTCCCAAACAACCAGTAAAGTTTCAAGGCCCCTGGCCCCACAAGCAAAATCCAAGTCTTTATGGCCAGTGTCCATCCGGACACTGCACATTTTGGGCAAAATAGGAAGTGTGGGGACACCTCCAAGACAAGCCACCTGCTTGTGATACCTGCGGCTGAGCAGGAAGGCAAACAAGGGAGTGAGAACACAGCCCTGGGGGACAGAGAGGGATGCAGAGCAGACCAGCGAGTGCAACAGGGTGCCAAGAATCTGCTTTTGGCTCTTTTCCCTAAAATACCTGGCATATTGAAGATTCTCTGAGGCAGCTGAAGCTGCACATGAGGGACAAGGCTTTGTAAGAGAAATAGCTGCATCCTAGCGCCAGACAAGGAAACAGAGGAGCTGAGGCAGTGGCGCAAGCATGATGGGGAATAAACACTCCCCAAACCCAACACCAACTGGGAGCAGCTCCCCTGAGCACACAGAAGAGGTTAGGATGCAACAGGGCTCTCTCACAACAAACAGCTCCTGGCTTCAGTTCCAAAAGCCTCCCCACGCCACCATCACAGCCCCCCCTGCCAACCCCCGCTCTGCTGCACCACCAAGTACATACCAGTGTACATACATACATATGTATTACTCCGTTTGCTGCTTCTCCCCTCTATGCCTGAAGAGAGGACGAGGAGGATAAGCATGCAAAGCACTGCTGCATCATGCATGGGTTGCCCTGAGCCCTCCAGCTCCTTCCCCTTCACAGTGCCCGTGCCCTGTTCTCTTAACCTCTCTGCAAGGGGCTCATTTCCCATCTCGTTTCACGGCTCCAAACTGTTCCGCCGTGCTTTGTTTGCTTAAAAAAAATGTTGTTAAGAGACAGCAAAAAAAAAGAGAAGTGGACAAACAGGAGGGATTTAACTCTGCCTTTGCACCTCCTGGCTGGAGGGGCTTCACATGCTATTCACTGCGGCATTGGTGATTTAATCATCAGTGTGATGCTACTGCAAACAGCAGCAGACAGCAGAGCCGGCAGGAGTAATGCTCCCTCCAACAGTGTGAATATTAAGGGCATTTAACAGCCCTTGTAATCACACTGTGGCTCCTTGCAAGAACACAGCCAGGCAGCACAAGGGAAGGCACTGAACCATGCTGCTGGGTTATCAAACTTCCCCGCGGTCCTTACAGTGCTGAAATCAGCCCTGCTTACGGAAAAGCGAGTGCTGGCTTCCCTGTATGCCCTCTCCAAACCAAATCCCACGTGGTAAGAGCCCTTAAGCACACACCAGGAGGAACTGGGTGGCTTGAGAGCCTCCTTCAGTGAAAGCCAGCCTCTTGTGGAATTTGGGTCCCAGTAACACAAAGAGCTTGAGCAAATTAATCTCCTGTACCTGTCCGATGCACTGGGAAAGGATTACTGGGAGAGAAGAAATCCTGAGCATGGCATGAGTTTAGCTGCGCCTCAGGACTTGAGATATATCATACTTTTTAGGTCAAGCATTAGTTTGTTCTCAAAGGAGAAACGTCCCCAGCTTTTGCACTTTGAAAGTTTTTACTCCTTCATTGCATTAATATAATTCTGAGAAGTTCCCTGTGATTCTGAGGCAGAAATGGCCAGTTATCTGGCATTCTACTGTAACATAACACCTGTGAAACACAGTCATTCCTGGCCTACAGATTTGAAACACAGCTTCTGGAAATAAGGAGAAAAAGTGGGAATTCATCTGCTTTATCTCTCAGATGCAGTAATGGCTGCTGGTTCTGCCTGAAGATGGGGAGAACATCTTGAGAGCCAAGTCTGCATTCAGCCAGAGAAACAATGGCTTCCCCAAAGCCACATGCACAGCTGGTGCCAGTGCCCAAACCGAGATCAATACCAGGAGATCAGCATCAAAAATTACTTGATCCCAGTTGATATTTACATATAGAAACTCAGAATTGTTTGGCTGTTTTGGCTGGACTAACACCTGCACTGCCAGGAGCTCCCACTCCCAGGTTATCTCAGTGCAGCCTGTGCACCAGAGGGAAGGGAATTAGCTACCTGCCCTTTCATTCACACCTTTAATTATTCAGCTTATATTGATATAAAATTAATTGAAGCAGAATAAGCTCTTCTCCTAAATACAGGTGCCCACATCCAGGAATCACTGAGATTAAAAGGTGCAAATTACTTTATTTAATGAGTTAATTTCCAGCTATCGCATGGGCAAATCCCTGTGCTGGGCCCGCACCTGCTGCTGCACCAGCTCTGCCCCAGTGCTACAGCTGCTGGCCCAGCACAATCCTCTGGGTAAACAGAAGATGTGCAGAGGTTTGGTTACACAGCAGAGATGCTCCTCACTCCAGTGAATGAAACTTCTCTTTCATTCACAGTCAGGATTTGGATGTGATGATGGCAGCAGGAGCTGTGCTCCCAAGGATGCAGTAAGGCACCAAGAGCAAAGAAATCCCGTTTTCCAGAACACCCCTTGTGCCTGTTGGGGAAGGCTGACTGCCCTCCACCTCCCAGCAGCTGGAGCCCTAAAATACCAACACGATTTCCTGCTGCTCCCCACACGCTAGCAGAGCTTCTGCCTGCAAAAGCCAAATTGGAACTGACTTTCCTTTGCTGACATTGCCTTCAGGAGGGAAGGTGTCCTCACCTTGCTGAATCCCACGGTGCCTCAGGTGAAGAACATCTGAACGACCTTCCCTGGCACTCAGATGCCTGCTGGAGCTCACTCTCACCTCACAAGCTAGATTGTGTTTATATTTTATGCTCGATTTTGGAAACACTGCCTTTCTTGAGTGCGCAGGTGCATCCAGGAGGTCCCTGCTGAGGAGACACATCCACGCCCATGCGCAGTAACACAGGCTGTGTCACCGGGCAACATAATACTTTTCTCATCATTCCATTCCCTTTTTCACCACTTGGAAGTCTATTTTCAAATTTCAGATATTTCACTTTCTCACCTTTTCTAGCGCTCCTTACCAAACCCTTCACACATCACCTTTGCAGGGGGTCTCCACCCCAAAATCAGCTCCTCTCATGCCATGGCGAGCAGACTCAGCTGCCAGCACACTGCCGGGCTGAGGGCACATCCCCAAGGGCTGCACAGAGGTTGGTTCTTCCTCCTCGAAAGAGACTCAAACTGGAGATCTTCCTGCAGGATGGGAAGGCAGGACAGGAGGGTTCTTCACAAAGTGTTTTGCTGTACCACTGGGAGCAAACCATATGCAGCCTACACATCGTACACGGCTTAACTCCAAGCACTGTGCAGATATTCATCCATTTGGATCCCAGTGGCAGCAGCAGATGGCTGGGTAATGCATGTTTGAGTCTGCCTCTCTCTAAATTACACTGTTCTGTGGCACCAGGAAAATGCAACGGGAAAATGCCACTACTCTTCCCTCCTCCTTCTCCATCCAGCTCCATTCCTGTTGAAGGCAGGACCATGCTACACAAGTCTCCCTCCCAGCTTGGCTCCCACACACCAGCTCCAGCAGCTCCCAGTGTCTTCCCACTGTCCACCTCACTGGAAAAACCACTCGCTTTCCCTAACAAGACATTGAGTTTTGCATTTCGTCTGGGCAAGGTCAAAGTGCAAAGGACTGCATCCCAAACATCCCCCAAGGGAGGTCCCAAAGGATATCAGAGGATATTATTCTATCCTGAACAACCCTGAACCAACCCACTGAGTAAAGCAGATTACCTAGACCCAGATGAAAAAGCTTCATTTAAATACAAATATTCTTTTTAAAAAATCAGTGTTTAATAAGAAGAACTGAGCCAGCCATTGAAAGTGAGTCTGCTCACACCTGTAACTCCTCCCTCTCATCTTCTCCCCACCTCGCCTAACAACAAGCAACTAAAAATCCAACGCACAAGCAAGAAAAGATGTGCACAAACTCCATCCAGGCCGGGGGGGCTGCAGCCAAGGCCCGCACCACTGAACATATTCATGTCTTATTTGCAAGCCATGTGTCTCCATAATGGGTTATGAGGTGTGGTTGTAACTGGCGGATGCCGACGGTGGTCCTTGAGGAGGAAATGGTGTGTGTCTAAATGCAGGCAAAGCTATTTGGAAAGCCAGGACAAAGCAGCCTTTCTCTCCTGGCATGGGCCAAATTACATCCTTTGGACTTACTCCTTCAGTGGCTTCAAAAGAAAAAGAATCATCCGTCTCAATTTTCCTGGCTCTGTGAATAATGTTTGGAGAATAGAGGGTGATTTCATAGCTCATTTGTTTTCGCACCACATGAACCCTGCTCTCCTTGCATCACTTTCCAATCAGGTTTATTGCTGGTGTTTCCACGAGAAAACCAAGGAGGGAAAGGCTAAGACCCTCAGTCTCACTTGAGACTGAGGGGAAAAAAACCAAAAGTTTAAAAAAAAAATGGAAAAAAATAACGGAGAATCTCTCTTTCCCTTGTCTTTCAGCCTGATCTGAAAATGAACCTGTTTTGCTTCTGAATCAATTCTCTCCTGGCACTGCACTTCCCGCAGTACTTTCTGAGATGAGATGCAATCATTAGCTCACTTGCTCCTCCAAATAATATCACAAAGCCGGAGCTCAAGCTGCTTTGCAGTAAATCATCACTAATTTCTGCCTGTGTGTGGCAAGGCAGGGTTTGGCAGAGGACACAAGCCCTGCCACACCTTCCAAGTGCCACCACCCATCTGTGCACCTGCTGTCTGGGGACAGCCCCCCATCCAGCACGCCACCTTGTCCCCCCGTGGAGAAGTGACACTGGCCCATCGTCCCTTATTCAAGCACCTCTCCAATGACCCACACAGGACCACCACACCTCTCACTCCCCTGGGCTGCAGGAGGGGTTAACCACGGTTCATAAGGGGCTTCCGAAGAGCAGGATTGATGCAAACTCTTAGTATGACTAACGCTGCCTCCACAAACAAAGGGGTGAACTCCTGCTGAACCTCTCACCACTGATCATTTTCCAAAGGCACATGTTAAGGACAAGAAACCCTCCTCCTGCTCCTCCCAGCAGCTCTGTGCCACTGGCACCCAGAGCCCCAGCCACTCCCAGGACACCCAACGCCCATGCCACAGTGGGAGGCTTTCCAGGCACCCTATAGACTGATCCAGCCTGACCTAGGGCTGCCTTTCCCATTCCAGCAGCAGCTATATGGGAAAACCTATACCTAGGCAGCCCCCCTTTCCCTTTGGAAAATATAGCTCCTCTGGAAATACATATGAAGAGTGGAGCAATACTGATTTAGATGAGCAGGAGATGGGGCTCAAGATCTCCTCCTTGGCTTACTCTTCCTGTAACACTGATTCCTGCTGAGATTCTGGAACCAAAAAGGGTAAAGAGGGTGGGAAATCAATTTAATTGCAGCTTAGTAAGCAACTGCACTAAGTGTCGCTGGCAAAATCTGAACATTTTGCTGCGAGAGGAAGGGGGAGAAATGGCTTTTTCATTGCACGGGAAAAGTGGATTGAGAGCAAACTCCCCCCCATCATCTGCTCCTCACCCCTTCCTTCTTTAAACAGGAGGAAGCCAGCAAGAAACACACAGCTAACGCCAGCAATCTCCCGCTCCTGCTACTCCAATTAATAGTCAATCCGCTGCACCCTTTGTCGTTACGCCGCGCGTAATTACTCCTTCACGCAAACGTCTTCCTTAAACAGATCCTACTTCTGCTTTCTCCGCAGATACATTCCCCTTAATTGGTTTTATTGCACCAAATGCTGGCCTGCCCTCACAGATGAGACTCTCCCAGGCAGAGTATGCTGCTTTTGCATTTCCACAACTTCTCCCAAGCTTGCTTTTCCCACTGACAAGGAGATTACAGCACAGAGAAACTCACCCAGAGGTACCAAAGTGGCATCCTGTGAGCTGTGCACACAGAACACACACAACCACGGACCCAAGAAAAACACTGGGCACACTAAACCCCAATATTCAGCTTCCCAGGGATTTGTCAGCTTGGGACAGTACCGCTGCACCTGCATTTATGTGGGAACACAGGACAGTGTTATTTGCAAGGCTGCATCTCCTGGCAGTGCCCTTCCCGTGCCGGAGCTCGCCGAGCTTACACCTGTGGAGCCACAGCAGCTCAGCAGAGTGTGCCCTCCATGCTCTGCCCTGGTCTCTACACATACAATCAACCTCTCAGCTTCAGGAGGCACAGAAAAATTCTAGTCACAGTATCGTAAAACGGTCCCTGGGCCCGCCTTCCCCAGGCACAGCATTCCCATTTATAGCTCTCACCCTGCAGCCATCCCATGCACCGAGCCCCCTGCCCCTGGGGAGGCACAGGTCACATTGCAGAGCCAGGGACAAGAGATGTTTCGGCAGAGCAACAAGAAGTAAACCCAGCCAAGACAGGCCCTGGGCCATGAGCCCATCAAAATAAATCAGGATGATGCTTTCTTATCAAGGGAAGGAAGAGCGAGGAGAAAACAGTGGGTTTTTGAGTAAACAACCCAACTCTGTGCATATCTGAGGTGGTGAAAGGAAAACAGGACAAAACATCTTCTCTGGTAGTCAGCATCTTTTTCAAGCATGGAGACACTTCAACATGTGTGCTGTGTCTCTGAAGCCTCGGCATCCAGTCACAGAGCTGATTATGGAGACCCCCCTGCTCAAAAGTAGGACTTGCTTTTGTCAAGCCCACCCTCAAAGGTCACGAAGGGCTCCAGGCTGTGAGCCAGAGCTGAGTCCTCTTAAAAACCCAGCAGCAAGGGCTTGAGGCCTTCCCTGTCACCTAGGAAAGGATGATGCCACACCATGTCACACCAGCTGGAGAAGGATGCTGCGGTCCAGAGAAATTCCGCATGCAGGGTGCTCCACAGGGACCTTGACAGGAGAAGTAGTTCGCAACAGAAACCACGACACTCCTGAGCCCAACTCACTCTCAGAGCACCTCCAACACCCCTTCGGAGCGAAGCAGCAAGACTCTTCAAAGTCTTTTAATCCTTCCAGAGCACAATAAAAAGTATTTTTCTTCTTCTGGTGCTCAATGGTTCTTGTCAACAAAACACATACCACCTGCACAGAAGTTTATTTATATTCTCACCAGGAGAAAAGCAGAATCCTTGCCTCCTCTCCTTCCTTCCCTGATACTTCTTTTAAAAGCACCAAGCTAAGAAAGGCACCTGTACGTTCCAATGCTCACTGTTTTGCAAAGCAAACAGGTCTTGTTCAATCAATATTTATGCCCCCATCAGTCACAGCTGCAACACGGAGCTCTACCAGAATGTAATGGAGGCGAAGTTCATTCACTGCAATTACCAGTGAAAAATCAGGAGGGTTTTCATTGACTGGTTATTGTTTCACAGGTATCTCAGGGAGCAATGCAATGCACAGTGGGCAGGCTAACTGAACGACGTGCACCAGGCAGGCTGCTCACCATCTGTCCACAGCTGGTTTAGTCACCGAGGTGACTTCCGTGCCTCAGCCCTGCTCCACCAGACCTGTCCTGCCCCATACCACAGATGAGAGCAGCTTGGGCACGGCTTTCTGTTCTATCCAGCACTGAATACACAAGCAAGAGAGAGAGAGGAACTGGGTTCCACCCCACCTCCTGCACAAGCAAAGCTCTGCACATCCTAGAAAGCTTGAGTTTGCTTCTAGAGATTCCAGAGTGGGATTTCACCAGCAAAGCATGACAGAAGTTCCCCCTTCTCTCACATCCTGGACCTATCCATGTCCCCAGCCAAGTCCCAAGTCCCAGTCAATACAAGCTTCCTGGCTTTCCGGGTATTAAACACTCTGCCTCTTCTGCCTCTTCTTTTTTTTTTTTTTGTTCCCAACAGCTTTGCCACTTCAATCCCTTAATTGTCAAGATCTGAATTTTTGCAGGATACACAGTTATTTTAATCTGTTAAGTGGCTCTGCTGCTATAAAACTGACAGGAATTTAATATCTGGAGACTTGTCAGCTGAGCTCCAGGTGCTGAGGCTTTCTAGATGGCGATGATGCAGAAGAAAGCACAGGCTGGTGCAAGGCACACAAGCACAAAGCTGGCAAGGGTCCCCTTTGCACTGAGGTCTGACCCTGCAGGGCGCTGAGCACCCCAGAACACCTGGAGCAGGCAAGTGAGGCTGCTGAGCTTCTCTACCTCTCCCAGGAGCCATTCCCCAGCTGCATTTGAGCACACTCAGCAAGGAGCTGTTGCATTGCAAACACTAGTACAAGTCAAGTAGAACAGGTCACTTTTTTTAATAAAGGAAACTTTTCCTCTATAGCTTTTCTCCTGCAGCGAAGCCCGTGACAGACCCACTTTCCCTCCAGAGGCTGTCAGCTGTGCTTCAGCCATTCATCAGAGGGAGCAAGCTAGCATGCAGGAGGGAATGAAGGGAAATAAAATACCAAGCCCAACCAAAACTATCTTCCTGCACAAACTGCTGGCCCTGAGCACAGGAGCCCAGACCCCTGAAACCCCCTCCCTGCTGCAGGGCTCTGCTATACAGCCACTGTGGTCTCATATAGGTGCAGGAAATGAGATGACCAAGGGCTTTTCACCCACCTACTCATCTCCTGCTCCCTCATTAGCACCCCCCAGGGCCACACGGCCACAGCCTGGCACAGGACACAGGAGCCAGCACACATCAGCAAAGCATGGCTTTAAAGCCAGCTACAAGTACTCCTCACAATTAATTTGGGATTTTGCTCGTAATTAATCCCGCGTATCAGTTCCCCTCATTATTCCTTAATGTAATTAAGTTATTAGTTTATATGTTCCCCCCTCAAAGCAGAGCAGTGGGATGGATCAGAGGGAGGCAGGGGAGATGCCAGGCGGTAGCACGGGGCCATGAACCCCGATTACTGGAGCACATGCCAAACCCCACCACTGCCTCCCTGAGCGACTTCAGGTGGGTCACTGGCAGCCTGGTTTTCCAAGAGGATAAAACGATTCCAATGCCTCCGGAGCCCATGCGAGACAGAAGGATACAAAGTTCAATTAGCCTCTCCGGGTCCTGGTTTATCCAGCCGGAAAACTGCCGGGACAAGGAGACAGGCTGCAACTAATTACAGCTTGCAAAGTGTTTCGAAACCCTCCGCTAAGGGAAGGGGAGGCAGGAGGCACCAAGGAGTCGCAGCTGATCCACGACCCCAGCCAGCCCCGTGTCCTTACACCCCCTCCCAGGAGGCTCGGCTTCCCTGCAGGCTGAGCCCACGGCTGCTGACCGGGCACCCGGCCGGGAAAAGCTCCCTGGCAGAGGCAGGCACCCTGCTACGGCTTCTCTTCCCTGCCAAGTCACAGCGCTGCATAAAGGGCAGCGAAAGGGCGAGTGTTACTTACGGCACTAAGGGTTTGATCTGCCCCTTGGAAAAGAGAGAAAAAACACCCCCCAACCCCAAGCAACAGCAGTAAAAGCAGCACCGCGGGGACCGGCAAAGCTGTCCCAGGAACAACTGCGTGGCCCTAAACACTGCCAGTTCTTTTCTCCCATACCCTACCAGCCCTGCAAGGTTGCTACACCTCACGGCCAGGAGGGAGTCCCACACCCTAAAATCCAGCCTCAACCTGCCCCTGCCGCCCTGGCATGTACCACCAGCAGCTGCAGGCAGCAGGGAGGAGGAGGGAAAGGAGGTGACAAGGACTGAGGGAAGCAAGGGCTGGCAAGAAGGGGGGCCCTCTAAGCCTGCCTGCCACTGGGCAGCAGTAAGAGATCCATAGAGATCCACTGCAGGGGAATACAGGAAAAAAAATTACAGGGGGAGGCAAAGCCAAGTTAATTACAAGAGACTGCTGCGCCCACCTCTTCGGGCACGAGCAGCCTGGGAAGCTCAGCTATTCTGCGGGACATTCCCCGAATGCCTGTCCTCACCAGGTCCTTGAGATGCCAAAGCCGGCAGCACATTTTGGGGACAGGAAGGACTCAAAGACTGTGTCGGACCCCCACACCAAGGTCCTGCCCCTTGGAGACCCTGCCCACCCCAACACAGCATTTCCTGGCTGCAAGAGAAACATCACGAGCCTTCCTTTGGGAAGCTGAGGCCTGGATCTGGCTCAGGATCCGGGGTAAAGCAAGGGGTGGGGTGCAGACCAAAATAACAGCAATTGATGCGCGTCCGTGGAGCCAAGGGCAGCAGCTCCCTGAGCAGCAGCACTGCTGTTGGCTCTCAGCAAGGCACCAATGTGCCACAGCCAGCCAAGGAGCTCGAGCACCACGGCCTTCCAGCATGGGATGTGTGCCAGGAGCCTGCCAGGAGACAGGCACGGCCAGGAGGCAGCTGGAGCCTAACTGGAAAGGTCTAAAGGTTAAACCTACACGAGGCACAGTACACGGTCTGCCCATGTCCGCAGAAATACAGCTCAACCGGGAGAGAAGCGGGGGAGGGAACAGGTTGGAAAATGCTGCCAAGAAAGTTTATGTGGATTTGCTCCATTTCCACTCTGTAGCTGTCTTATAGTGTTTGAGCTGATGTTAACAACCCACCACCTCCTCTTGTTTCTCCAGGATTTTGGGAGGACAACCCCTAACCGCTCAGTTTTCATCAGGAGCAGCCAGTCCCGGTGGCCAGAGCAACAGGACACCCCACACCAGGCTCCTCTCTGGACCACGGCATTTTTGTCTCTGGTACCCTAGCCAGCTCTGCAGCACTCCAGAAGTGTTAACTGAAGTTACACCACATCCCCACACTCATAAGCAGCTTGTAAGTCATACTGCTCCAAAGCAGTTTCCAAAGCCAAAAAACACAAGGCATTAAAAAATAAAAAACAATCTGCACTCTATGGATCTCAAGGGGATGCAACCGTTTGGATGGAAAATTCAGAAGAAATGAAGGAGAGGCAATTTAAGCAGTCAAATTGCTGGAGTTATGGCAACTTGGCAGTGGCAGCCTCAAAACATGGGGATGGATCCTCTGTGGCAGAAGTTCACTTCACCTGCTGTGGGAGCCAAGACCAGCCTGTAACAGCATCAGCAACCTGCACCCCGAGGTGGGGGGAGCCGTGAGTGGGAGCAGAAAGTCAAAACGGGCTGCAAAATGGCAGCAATTCAGCTGTGGCTGGTGCTAAGCAAAAAGCAAGGTTCATTCCAAGGAGATGATAGTAGCCCCTGACAAACAGGGGAGGTCTTTTCTTGCAATTCTTACAAATACAGTTCCGACACCAAAGCACAGTTCTGGTTAAGAAAGCGCTCGTCTCCTAACTCTGCTTTCAGTGACTTATTTATTGCTTTCCCCAGCTTAAATAAATAAATAAATGAATAGATAATTATTTCTTTTTGGGGCCCGAAGTAGCGTAGATTCAATCCATTCTTTGAGGATTGAAAGATTTACGAAAGCCTGAAAAAACCTCCTCAATCATTTTTATTTAAAAAAACATGGAAAACCAATAATTCCTCAGGATGAAAAAATCAAAGTAAGCTTTATGAGTTCTGACTTTTTTTTTTTTTCCCGATCAGGTCGTTAATTCAGTTGCTGAGATGACAGACGCATACATGAGACTCTCCAAAGATGTGGCAAACACGTAAAGCTGTCACATGTTGTGGGCCAAACACTGCTGGGTGTCACTGGTGCAAAAAAACGGGCTGAGGACTCACATCCTTCCTCTGCCACAATAACCCTAATCTCAGGGTTATTTTCAGGAGCTGGACTCCAACCCGGATTAATTAATTCAAGATTTACAACAGTACAACTAAGCAGCATCTAATCCACGTCCTTTGGAAAGTTAACCCTCGGCTAAGCCCCAGCCGCTCTCAGCCGAGGAGGAGAGGACAAGGGAGCCGGAGAGGACACGGGACCTCGTTCAGCCGCAGCTGCTCGCAGCTCCCCTGCTTTTCGTCTGGGCAGTGAAACTCCTCTGATTCACTCCCTGTGTGGAGCGAGATGCTCCTCACATCTCTGCCGTGCTGTCACTCCGGGGACTCAAACGCGGCACAGAAAGGTGCGATTGCACAGGTACCCTGCTCCCAGCCCGGCTGGGGCTCGCCGGGCAGCAGCATCCCGCCCGTGTCTGCTCTCCCATCTCAACCAGCCGCCAAAAGCCCCAGCGCTTTAACCGGGCTCGCCCAGCCCCCGTACGCCAAGCACGGACCATCCAAGTCTGCACTCCTCTCGCTTCAGCCCGGACAGGATCGAGCCCGTCTCCTTTAGGGCAGAGCTGGGGAGCACGGCGTGACCCACGGGGGAAAGGAGCCGCCGGTCCCCACCCGTGACACAAACCACGCGCTTCGTTTCCTTGAGGCGCCCCGGTCCCCCCGCTCCGCAGGGCCCGCAGCCTGGGATGCTCCAAGTCGGCGGCGGGGCAAAGGGCCGGCACCGCCGGCGGCACCCGCGGCCGGGGCAGCCCCGACGGCCGCAGCCTCCGGGGAAGCGGGGCGGGGGAGGCGGCTGGGGCTGCCGCTGTCCGAGGCCGAGCGGAGCGAGGGGAGGGGGGCCCCACGACCGGGGGGTACGGAAAGGGCCCCAGTGCCCCCTCTGCACAGGCACAGGTCCGGTACCAAACTTGAAGGGGAGCGCGATGGTGTGGGGGGGTCCCGAAAACCGCCGGGAACTTCGTCTCCGGGCAGCGGCGGCATCGTGCCCAAGTCCCGCCGGAGCAGCTGCGGCCCCGCCGCCCCTTCCTTACCTCCGGCGTGTGTCCCTCGGGCTCCGCCGCCTCCAACTTCCTCCGCGCCCCGAAGAAGAAGAGAAGGAGGGCGGCGAGCCAGAGCACCCCCAGCAGAGACAGCGCCAGCCGCCGCGTCGGCCGCCTCATCCTCGAGAGGACGGAAAAGTCCGGCGGGGGCACCGGGAGGCGGTGAGGGGAAGCCGCGGGCGCCGCCGGGGGCAGCGGGAGCGGGGCTGGCGGGGACGAGGGTCTCGCCCGCCCGCCTCGGAGCCGGCGATGCGAGTCCCGGGCTGTGCATGCTCTGCAGGGGAGGGGAGGGGAGGAGGAACGGGAGGAGGAGGCGCCGGGAGGAGGGGGGCTGGAGCGGAGCCGCTCGCCGGGGAAAGGTGCAGCGCGCAGGCAGCCGGGCTGGTTCCCGGGGAGCCGCTGCCCTGCCCGCTCCGCGCCGGCGGGGAGGCAGCCCCGGGGACGGGGACACCGGGGGGTGCGGGGATGTTTGTGTGCAACCGGGGACGCCCTTCCCTCCGCCCTCGCTCCGTGAGTCCGGGCCACTTGCACGCGAAGGGATGCGCGGGGCTGGGCAGCGCCGCTGCCACTTTGGGCCGGCTCCGTCCCGCTCCCCGTCCCCGTGCCGGTCCCCGCCCGACTCCGGGGCGAGAGGAGGCCACCGCTCAACAACACACAGAGGAGGCTCAGACATGATGGGAAGATTAATTTAACCAATTGAAACAGTAGGGGGAATTCAGGTAGGTGGAATTTAATTACTGGATTTGGAAGAGAAGATGTGTGTCTCCAGAGCTGTCAAGAACACTTAAAAAACAAAATCATAATCATCAGCTGTTGGTATTCCGGCAGCAGCTTGGGGCCGGGCCGTGGTCCTGCAGGGATGGCCCTCAGCCGTCATCCCTGTCCCATGGGGTGTTCCTTGCTGGCTCCGTGCACAGCCCCAGCACAGCAGGCCTGTCCACACAGGGCAGCCAAAGTGGGAATTACAGACCTTGCTGAGGGGAAAAAAAAACCCTAACACAACTACAGAGTAGGACTCCAGAAAAGAGCTGTCTCACCCAGCTATCCCTGCTCACCTGTCTGACACTGCTCTTCCGATCTTGCCACTGACAAGTATTACATGAGCTGAGCAAACCTTTGCAGAAGACATTAGAGAATAAATTAAGTATTGGAGCAGATGTGAGTCATTCATGTTAGTACAAAAACTATAGAACAAACCCCATAAAAACAGAAATCCATGCATAAAGTAACATATGGAATGAAATAGAGATAAGATGTCAAATGCTGGAAAGTCCAATGCACACGTTGTAAACAACCTCTCCTATGCATTTCCCACACACTCCTCCTGCCTTTATTATTTCCTGCAGTTGTTTTCTGTCACTTGCTAATTTATCATTTGCGATCTTCATCCTCTGTCCTCCTCTTGATTTATTTCCAGGGCTCAATAAGCCCTTCTCCCTAACATAATCCATGCCTCTCAGGCCCAACATTCACAGAAAGATGCCCAGATAAAAATTTCATTAGCATCCACAAAAAGGGACATTTCTCTTTCTTTGTTTTAAAGCCGTGTGACTTTGAAACACCTTTACCAGAATGAGGAAATCCAGGTCCAGCAGGCAGTTAGTATGAACTTTGTTTTACAGCCAGGCAGGAGCACAACTAACCAGGTGGGAAGAGAGCAGAAAGCCCTCATGCCCTGGTGAGCCACCAACCTAAAGTCACATGAGAAGGCAACACCAGCCTGAAAATGCAACCTGTTCCCATGGCATGCATCATTTGTCACACTGATTAACCTTCCTCAGCCTCATGTTCAGGATAGCTGGACCATCACACTCCATTTCTGCCCAACCTAGTTGGGACCTCCAGGTGCTGCTCTCTTCTTCCCAAACTGTTGCCTTTTGCGTTTTCCTGACAGCCAAGGTAAAACACCTGAGCAGCTTTCAGCAGGTGAGGCACATCAGTGGTAGTTTTTACATTGTTTATAGTTGTCTTCTTGCCTTTTGCTCACCCCTGCTATTGGGACAGACGGGTTGCTACCTCTCACATACCTCCTTTGGATCAGGAATGGCATTCTGACCACAAAGATCACCTTGCCACAAGTAGAAAATAGCCAGTGGTGTTTTCCTGCCTGGGACAGAGTGACCTTGGCTGCTGTTACATGGTGTTCCCCCAACACATTTGCAGAGGTTGCCGAGTTTTTCCTACCAGACCTCCCTCTGTGCTAGGAGAGTTTTTCCAGATAAAGGCACCTGGAGGGTGTTATCATTCAAAGCTGGATTAAAAACCTTGTCTTTTTTGTAGGTCAGACTTTCAGGGGAAGCTATTACAAAATACGGAGGGGAAGTATAGAAAATATCAAGGAAATACATTACAAATTAGATTACAGGTAAGGTAATAAATAGGACATACCTGACAAAAATGCAATCAGATAATGCTTTCTTATTACCTTGAGAAACAACTCCCTCTGCTGAGGGAAAGCTTCACTGGCAGGGCTCGGTGCTGTGATGGATAACTTGCTGTGCCTGGCAGAGAACAGGCAAAGGCCTGATGCTTCCCTGCTGGCACTGCCACCACTCCAGCCAGGAGGGGACACTGTACAAATCCCTGCTCTGTGCAGGTGTCCCGTGTGGAGGCAGGAGACTCGAGGAGCTCTAGCAATGCACGGTCTCCAAGGAAGTATATTCCTCCTGACGGTGTGCCTGTGTGCTGGGACAGATAATATATCACGCAGATGATGGTAACAGCTATTTAAACAAGAATAAGGCAAGAATACAAATCTGGAGGTTCAGAGTTATTTGAAGTCGTAGACTTTCAGAGACTCGTATAAAAATCCTACTGCAATTCCATTAAAAACATGGCAATAAAAAAAAAATCTTCTGTTGTATTATTGACCCATATCTTTCCCATTTTTCTAATTTTTCATCTGCCAGTCTCAGCTGCTTCACAGGTGAGGCCTGTAACATATTACCTGTTTCCAACAGAGCAAAATTTACAGGCACTGCAGCCAGAGGCAGAAAACCAGCCTAGGAAATGGGTGGCTGGCATTTGTTGGTATCAGCATTGAAAAGCTGATGAAAGTGATTGTTTCATGAAAGCAAAAATAGGACATGATTTCCGAGTGGGAGGGGGACTCTTTATAATCACAGCTTCAGGCAATGGCACTTCAGGGTCCTTTAAGGAATGGGTGGAAGGGGGAAGTTGCATTCCTTGCTATTTCAAGGGCATCTGTAAAGCACATTTCAAGGGAATCTAATCTTACTGGGTCTACAAACCAGCTGGGCACTGCTTCAGTGCAGTTTTCACTAGGAATTATCTTGGGTTTGAGTTCAGTTCATGTCTGAGATTCCATCCACAGAATGTTTCTTTTCCAAGAGGATCACAAATACTTTGCAGTTTTTTCTCAGGAAGTTGAAAGGCGCTTAAACAGATACAGTCAAGAAGTGATGAGAGGAAGGGATCAAAATCCACCCTCAACTTGGGATGCTGAGGAGTCTCAACTGAATATGGGAGGTTATTGTAAGATGGAGGAGCCCCACTGAGCTCTGGATTGAAAGGGGCTTCTGGGACAGAGAGCTCCACTGCCAGGGAAGGATCTGGTTCAGTCAGTGGCTTGCTGTTCATGGCAGTGCACCATGCCCACGAAGAAGTGCTGCTTGCAGTAGCACACATATCAGAAAGACTGTCTTTGTTTGCAAAAAGCAAGAGATCAGCATTTGAAAGGGTCAGCATGGTAATATGGGGTTCTACAGAGTGTTGGACTTCATTCAGTGGTCAGTGGCACCTCTGTAGTGTGTGCTGCAGGTTCAGGGGAAGAAGCTCATTCAGAAGTTTCTCTCCCACCCCTGGCAGAGGGTGTGCTACACTTACTGAATTTGACCACATTGAGGACAGGGCCAGGAGAGGAGGGAGGGCACAACAAGCTGCTCCCAAATTGCTATTTCGGCAAGTGCTGAGCATTGGCGTGTTTCAGCAGGAGCCCAGCTGTCCCTCGTCACCAGCAGCAGAGGTGCCAGCCTGGGTGCCGAGGCTCCAGGACAGCAAGCCAGCACATGCCCTGGCTCAGCACCACCCCACAGCCTCAGCCTGCTCCCAGAGATGACTCAGAACCATTTGATACCCCTCCATGGGTGGAGCTGTGCTTCAAATGTGAACAGTCATGTCAGTGACTTCCAGGTTTATATTTAATACTGGAACAAAGTTCCCTTTTCAGACCTGTAGCTGTTTAAAAAGCCTCCGGGTCACTTGGTCAGCATGAGGAGAGGAAGGGCAGAAGGAAGTCCTTTGCACAGGAGCAAGGAGGTTGTTGCTTTGCCATAGGGGTCCCCCAGCTCTGCAGCACTTGACACCACCGTGCCATGGCCCCATGGCAAGGTGCTGCAGGGGTGCAGGTGTGTGCTGAGCCAGGGGCTCCTACCCACAGCCACCATCACACACAGCCCTCAGCGTTGTGAGGGCAGCAAGGGCTCTCTGCCACCTCAGGCAGTACCTTGCCACCTCAAAAACCAGCTTCCGTGACGGCTGTTGAAGATGATGTGAACAGTATTCCATATTTTTGTGGCCGGTAAGATCTGCCTTTGTTTTTGCGCTGTAACGGAAGCCAAAAAAATCAGACCGGCGCTTATGTGAAAAATGTTCTCCCTGTGTGCCCTTGGAGAAGGCCAAAAATGTTAGAGACAGCTCTGGCCTAATACCAGGAGAAGTGTAAGTTAAAGTATTAAAAAAACAAAACCAAAAACTTTATAGTTGGCTGTCTCCCCTCCCTTGCCGAGGTAACAGAACTGTAGCTTGTGCTACATCTGCAGCTTGAACGGGAGGGTCAAACGTGAAGCTGTGAAGCACTCACCTTCCCCTCTCGGGTGATGGTATCGCTCTGCACCTCCTCACCTACTGCTGCACTCGGAAAGGGAAACGCAGGAGTTCCTGCAGGCTTCTTGCCACTATTAGTGTTGCAAGCAGATCTCTTCCAGTACCTCTAAAGGATTTTTTTTCCATTTAATTAAACCACAAGCATTCTTCTCTAGCAAACTTTCCACGATGGCATCTCCAGTTAATTAAACGTTTAAGCTGTCAGGAAATGCTATGCATTTAAAAAAAATAAAATAAAGAGGAGAGCTACTTTAATAGCATTTGTTAATTGAAGCTCTCCTCAAATCAGCTGCAGCAACACAAGCTGCTTCCTGAGTCGATGGGCAAGAGCACACATCCAGACATTTGCCTGCAGTTCCTATAAGTCAGACTCCCACCCCAGGCTAGTGTCTGTGGCACTGATGGATGAGGCAGAACTGAGCTCCCTCACCATTGGAACAAATGCAAAGACTTTTCCGTAGTAAAACTGAAGGAAGGCTAGAGGGAATTCTTTCTTACCACAAGGTATTTTCCATCTCTAGGAACTGCAATCAAATGGGCACCCACTTGCACTTGTGTTTAATTCATATGCTCCCCATTCCTCGTCTCCATTTCCTGGAGCACAGTTTTTTCTGCATTAGATGCAACCTTTACTCACAGTATTTCCAGGTGCCCAATGATGCCAATCCAAGCAGGTGTGGGCAAGAGCAATGGGAGATTTGAAGGGAGACACATTGACTTCAGTGTGTGACAGAGGGACATTTTAGCAAAGAACAGCTCCCTTGGACAGTGTTCTTCCACTGAAACCATCTTCAGTACTGTTCACTGGTTGCTCTTGACCAGCCCTGCCTCTGGGTTTTATTGTACAATAAAGTCTTCTGGATCCTGTCTGTCCCCAGATGTTTCTGGTGCTTGTTAGTCTCTCCTGATGCTCCCAGTTTCTGGAAGAAGCCCCTGGGTAACCAATGGCTGCTGATCCTAAAGCCTGTTTTTTTTCAGTATTTTGCCTAGCTCCAGGTCACTGCACCAGCAACCAGTGGCAGGCCCTGCAAATGGCCACAAAGGGGCATTTGAGACCAAAGGCAGCAGAGAGTTTTATGGGCCAAGATGCAGACAAAAATCAATAAAGAGAGCACAGGGTAGGTGAATCTTTACCAGCAGCACCTGAGCCTGTGAGGTGCTGGGCACCCTGCAGTTCTCAGCTCAGCTCTGGTAAAACACGTGCTCCCAGGGGACCCCAGTGCTGCTGGGACTCCACAGGGGAAGCAAAGCTGCTCACCTGCCTCCCAAGGAGCTGTGTGCATTCACACATGTGCACAGACACACACACACACACACCCCCCTCTAAAAGCAGAGAACGCTGCCAGAATTCAGACCAAACCCTTTTGTTGCTCTCAATATGCTAAATCAGTCCCTTTTAGCCAGCTGCAGGACCGTGTCTCTTAGACACATTGAAGCCCATAATTGTGGTTTGGACAGGTGACACTCAGCAGAATAAAGAACAAGTCATGTGATGGGTGAGAGAACACATGAGCTAAAATAAAGCTTTGTCCTTAAAGCACCTTTAATGCAAAGCAAAGCTGCTCACCTGCCTCCCAAGGAGCTGTGCTCCTGTGTGCATTCACACACGTGCACATACACACCCCACGTCCATCTCTAAACGCAGAGAACCCTGCCAGAATTCAGACCAAACCCTTTTGTTGGTTTGAATATGCTAAATCAGTCCCTTTTAGCAGGACTGTGTCTCTTAGACACATTGAAGCCCATAATTGTGGTTTGGACAGGTGACACTCAGAATAAAGAACAAATCGTGATCGGTGAGAGAACACATGAGCTAAAATAAAGCTTTGTCCTTAAAGCACCTTTAATGTCTCTGTCCTTTTGTGTGCAGGTGTTAAGCAGATTTCAGAATTAAATCTCTATTTCTGGGATATTTAAGTGTGGCCCAATGCCAGCTGGGATCTAGGCATCTATTAACACAGCTGGCAATATGTAATATCACACTAGGCACTTTTTGGGAAGGAGGGTTTTCACAGCTGGGTGGAAAGCTTTACCCTCATCTTCCTCGTATAGAATTTTTCATAGAAAAATCTCCGTTCTCCTGAGAGATACAAAAACTGGAGACAGCAAGCCACACATCACCTTACTTCTTAAGATTTTAATCCCACTATTTAGGTGAAATGTCTAGGAATAGACATTTCTTCATATACAATCCAATGCTTTAAGCATAAAGACAGTGATTTCTATTCGATCAGGCAACCTCCCTCTCTCAGTACAAAAGCTCCAAGGGGCTAACAACTAACCCCACAGCTCCCTGAGAAATAGGTAACAAGTAGTTGCCCTGTACAAAAAGAGTAATGTCAACGTCTGTGCTTGCTCCATTCGATCTTTTCATAGGATCCACTGTGATCTCCTACACAAAAACACACAGGGTGCTAGAAATCCAGCCTACCTACAAGGGAACAGTATTCTACCCTGAACGTGCTCAGGTAGATTAACATCTCCTTTCCCATCACCAAATCATTGCTGTTGGTTAGACAGCAAAGCAGCAGCTTGATTCCCCCACTAGCAAGACAAAATTTCAAGGCTGCTGTTTAGAAAACAAAGTAATGTTTAATTGCACACATTTGTTTTGCTGTTATTGAGCAAGAACAAGTCAGAGGCCCAACAGCATTATTTTTCTTTCCCCGCATAAAACCTCATGAATGCATTCAAACCTGTTAAGAGTTTGTTAGTCCCAGAGGGTCTTGTTGAACCAGAACAATCAATAGATGCAAACAGAGCAGGTAAAGAGGCAATCAGGGCCCTAGAAACTTGAAGTATTTTCCATTAGGACACCTTAATAACTTCCCCCGAACAAGTATTTCAACGGCTGGTGCTACAAGCAAGGAGACATCCCAGGTAGGAGCAGCCTGGGTGATACACACGAGGGATGAAATGCATCTTGATTTTACCACCCAGAGCAAAATGTGCTCTGGACAGCAAGATGTTCTCCAAATAGCTGGGCCCATCCCAGGCAGGTGAGGTATTTCACAGGAACTGCTGCATACGGAAAATAATTGGAGGGAACCGCTCCAATGTTCGGGGTTCTGATCTCCTCGCAGTAATGAGCGCACAAGCAGGGGATGCATATGCATGAGAACATAATTAAGAGTGGTAAAACCTGGAAGATTTTCAAACTCTGTGGCAATTACCAACTTAAACACACAAAAAATTAAGATAGCCTTATACCCAAAGGAAAGTTATTATTCAGAGTGCCTTGCCTCATTATAGTTAGAGGGAGCTCAAACAGCAGGCTGGTGAGCAGGGGAGAGCTGCCTTCCATTAGCAGCAGGTGCTCTCCCTGGGATGGAGGCAGGATGCTGGCATCCTTCTGCTCTTCCCGAGACATCTGAGACGGTCCCAGAATGCTTCATGGGAACAAAAATAGAAAGCAGAGGGCACACATGACTGGCAGCTTGGGCTCCCCTGTTGCTCTTTGGGCCTCTCTGGTGAAGAGCGTTCATGGACAGAGAGCTATCCTGTGCAAATAGATTCACTAAATAAATGTGGTAATTATACTGAATATTATTCTCAGTAGAAATAGCAGCAGGGAAATGATTTGCATAAGAAATGTGGATTATTCATGTAAATGAATGTGTTATTTGTTTATAGAAAAGATTAAGTCTTGTCTAAAGGCCTAGAACTCAGCTATACATAAAAGCGAACACTTAACCAGTCTTTCATGCCTCCACTGTGCTCTGCCCACCTTTATCAAATTCATCTTTGCAGTACCACCTATGTTTTTCTCATCAGTCCGTTTTGCTAAAGCTCAAACTCCCCTCAGTGCAGGGGATAGTTAATCTTCTCTAGGGAGCGTGTTTGGGCTGCCACTGAAGAATCTTAAGTGGAATCCAGGCTTTTAATCTTTGTTTCAGCAAGCCGAGCCCAGTGCCAGGAGAAAAAGGAGTGGTTTCTAGGTTTGAAGAACTGTACAAATAGCCTGACTTAGGAGGTTGACTCCTTTAATTTCCTTCCTCCATGTGCTGAATGCAAGGAGAGGCTCAGGTCCCCAGCTGGCTGTCCCTGCAGAGTAGCCTCAGTTTGGGGGTCAACAAGACAGGTGAGCATATCTTTGGCAGCCCCCAAGAGTTGGGCTGCTGATGGAGACACTGTGTGCCCACCTCCCACCCTCTGTGCCCCCCCATGGCCTGCTCACCCTTGGAGTACTTTCACCCTGCTACCCAAGCAATGCAGAAGGGGTTGATCCCGCTGCAACCACCTCCCATTAACATCACAACAGCCTCATCCCCTCACTGCAGCAATCCCCAGGCCAGGGTTATTCACCAAAGGAAAAACACTGACTGAACACAAAGAGCAGAAAGGCAGCCTCAGCTGATGCTGCAGGACCTTCACCCTGCCATTCACCCCTGCAAAACAGCCAGCCCAGCTCCTGGACCCATGCTGGGAAGGGCACAAGCACCCAGCACAGCCTGTTTGGAAAGCAGCTTTACCAACCACCAGGAGACCTCCTCTCTAGCCTTTGCTAACTAAAGGCAGCTCTTCCTGTATTGCCAACTGCATCCTGGGCTGCATCAAAGGAAGCAAGGCCAGCAGGTCCAGGGAGGGGATTCTCTCCCTCTACTTGTGAGACCCTGCTCTTGTGAGACTCTGCTCTTGTGAGACTCCAGCTGGAGTATTGAACCAGTCCTGGGACTCCCAACATGAGAAGGATGTAGACCTAGCAGAACGAGTCCAGAGGAGGCCATGAAGATGCTCAGAGGGCTGAAGTGCCTCTCCTCCAAAGACAGGATGAGAGAGCTGGGCTTGTTCAGCCTGGAGAAGGCTCCATGGGGAGCTTAGAGCACCTTCCAGTACCTTAAGGGGGCACACAAGAAAGCTGGAGAGGGATTTTTTACATGAGCAGGTAGTGATAAGACAAGGGGGAATGGCTTTAAACTGAATGAGGGTAAGATTTAGACTAGATATAAGGAAGACACTTTTTCCAATGAAGATGGTGAACCACTGGAACACGTTACCGAGAGAGGTGGCAGATGACCTGTCCCTGGAAACATTCAAAGCCAGGTTGGACGAGGCTCTGAGTAATCTGGTCTAGTTGAAGATATCCCTGCTTACTGCAGAAGGGTTGGGCTGGATGACCTTGAAAAGCCCTTTCCAACCCAAATTACTCTATGATTCTATATGCCAAGTCATTGAGGAAAAACATTCTCAGCTGATCCTAACTTTCAGGTGTATACAGCAGCATGGTCCACCTGAGGATCTGTTGCCTCTGGTTGTTTTAAATAATTTGAGAAAGGAAGAATGTCTGCCTCGCAGCAGGAAGGGCTTATTTCCTGTCACAGTAAACTCTCCAGTGACAGCTGTGTCTAGCTCAGGTTCTGGCACCTTAATTCAGGAGGTAATGTGGCCTTCTCAGCTTCCTTCAGCTCCATCAGGTGGTCAGAACTTACAGAAGTTCTTTGATGTTCTACAGAGTTATTGCAACATTTTTCATAATTTAAAGAGTAGTGTTGAGGAATGGCATCTCCACGCGGCCTTTCCACCAAACTTCTCTTGCCATTTTGTATTTCCAAGTACTTGTAAACCATAAAAATAAAAAATGAAGAATAAATGGGAGTTCCTTTTACTGGACTCAGCAGCTTATTCGTGCAGCATATGAATTATGTTCTGTTAATTCATCCCCTAAATTCTTTATGTGCTTAGTTATGTGTTGGTTTGATAGAGTATCCCTTTCTTTTTTGCATTTGATACAATTAAAGTTCTGCAAAACTCAGCGGTTTAAACTCTTGGAAACTTGCGCACATTGGAAAATATTGATCCATACGGAGGAGGCTGTGAAGTGCCCAAGCCTTGCTCCCACGCTCTGCCCTGCACAAGTAGAAAAGCAAGCTGAAATGGAAATTGAGTTCTCAGCAATGTTCAACTCAGCTGTTCAAAAATAATGAGCCCTTCAGATCAAACTACTTTGGAGATGCTCAGGGTTATTTCTCTTGTCCGTATTTGCCGGGTGAGCGTTGGGAGGCCAGGAGTCAGAGTCCCTGAAGATGACCATCTTAACATCAGGCTGACATTTCCCAGCCTCACTGAAAGGTGGAAGTCGTGCACAAGAGATGCATTCAGCATGGGCTTTACCTGGGTTTCAGAAAGGGGCTCTGAGACCAGCATGGCTCCAAGTTAAAATAAGACCTCCAATGGTCTGTGCCACACCTCTCCTGGGTGCAGTCATAGCCCAGTGCTGGGACACATGGTCCAACATGAGCCAGTTCCTGCAGGACTGCAGACATCAGTTTGCAGAGCTGGAGCTAATGAACAGCTGGAGTTAATGTTGGCCAGACGATCGGGGAAACACCTTGGCCCTTCAGTGTTAGTGTTTTGATACATGTGTACCTAGGCCCTAAGAGGAGGAGACAATTTTTAAGACTAGGGTTATGACTCAGCTGAGATCCAAGATTAGGAGCAGCTAGGAAGAGTGGGTGATGTTGAGATTGTTTTCTTTTTCCTTTTAAAGGGGAACACAATACATTACAATAAACACCCAAGCTGCAGAGAAGGGTCAATGTGGAGACTGAGCACAAAAAACACCTATGCCATTAATAGGGGACTGTACCCAAAGACTCACAGAGCAAGCATGGCCCCAGTTTCTGGAGCAGTATTCCCTTTCGTTCTGAAGAGGGCTGTGGAAAGGGAGAGACTGTGGTAGGGAGGCAATCACAGGCATAATCCCACTCCTGTATCCTCTGGAAGCTCAGCACTTAGCTGCAGAGGCAGGAGCCCTCAGCAGCCTCAGCCCAGGCAAACTGGCAGCACTGCTGCTGCTGCTGCCAGCAGCCAGGCTGAAAGCACCCACTCAGGGTAGCTTAAGACCAAATTTTTCACTCTTGTGCTTCAGCTCTTCAGCAGTGCAGAGCTGCTTTCAAGCAATAAGTCATTTCTGTCTAGCTGCAGCATATTTATGAGAAAGAAATCCTGCTTTTACCTGAGGAAAAAAAGCTACTTCAGAGCAACTACCTCTTTCATTTCACCTCGCTTAATGAGCACCAGCTATAGACATCCTTCTTGTAGCCACACTTCCAGGAGCATGAAGAGCTCTGCAAGGTTCTGCAGGGTGCTTAGCTCTTAACCCTTCCCTCCACATTTGATGTGTGCATGACAAATTAGGGAAAAAAAAAAAAGTGTCTTTACAAATTGTAACACTTCATAGCAATCACATTTTAGGTCTTTTGAATCTGAAAATGATATTCCCACATTTGTATGTGGTTCATTGCAAATATTCCTTCAAAATGTGCTGCAAGAGAAAACTGGATTTATAATCGCCTGCTCTCTTAATGGAGATCCCCTGTGCTAGATTATGGGGGAAAATTTTCCTCCTCAACAGCAGTAGCAAAGTCCATTTTTCTTGTCTCACACAACAGCTGAAAATTTGTACAAAAACCAAGTTTGTTTTCAACCTCTTTCTGTGAATTGGAGTTCCAAGGATCAACACGGTGGTCCAGCTATAACATTAATAGCGATAAAGGGGACATGTAATTCACCCAAGAATAATTTTCTAGGACACTTATGGCATTAAACACATATTCAATAACAAAAAAGTAGCAGATAAGCCCAGGTAGAGAGCACTTCTGCCTGGTATCTGCAGCCACCACAATGCCAAGCGTGTCCTTTGCAAGTGGCATCACTCTCTGGCACTGCCAGGCTAGGTAGAATTAGTCAGGATTTTGTAGGTTTTTTCCTTTATCTGTGGAATGTCAGCTTCCTACATTACATGGCTGATGTGAGCAAAACAAAGGTCTGCCTGCACTGGAAGGGAGCGCGATGGAGACATTCATTTCCCCAGAATAGGTAGTGTAACAAATCAATCCTGACTGCACTGATAAATTGAACTTCAAGCTTGGTGATACTGCTTTTCAGGTCTAATTCAGTGTAAGACACAGCAGGAAGGAAAGGCAAAGACACTCGTTAGCATTTCATTCTGCAAGGAGCTGCTCCCTGAGCAGGGGAGGAAAAAAAAAGATTTTTTTCGCCTTCTTTTTCAGCACAGCATTGTAACATTTTTTAAGGAAGGTGATATGGGGTTCACAGGAATATGTGGGGGTGTATGTGCAGAGAGAGAGGTGCAGAAGAACTGCTCAGACAGATCACTGGCTTCTTGCCAAGCCCCAAACCTTGGGATGGGGTCATAACTTGAGTTCCTGGATGCCCACACAAAAGAAGTGTTGCTTATGGGGAAAATCCAGTTCCCAGCAGTAGGAGGATTATGGATCAGCAATGCTGAGGTATGCAAAGGGAAGAGGACCTCAGGAGGCTGAGGTCCAGGTCAAATCTTATCTCTTAACAGAGCCCCAGGCTGAACATAGATCACTCCCCCAGGGAACTGCAGAAGTACTTCTTTTCTAGGTGAACAGCAAGTCCTGCTCTTGTGGCACACAGTAGCCATCTCCCTGGGGACCTGATCTTTCTCCCCTCAGCACTGTGGCACTGCAAATAATAACAAAGTGCATTTTTGCCCTTCAATCTTCTGAATCTGGATGTAAACATCAAACCTTTGTATCAAGCTCCAGCTTTTCACCCTATTCCACACTGGAGAACAGGTGTGCACTCAACCAGAGTCTAGCAGGACTAACTTTAGGAGAAAAGTCTCCACAGCTCTCCGTGAAACACTGACCTGAATAGCTCACAGAGGAAATAAAGTACGACTTTAAGTTTGCAAATTTCAAAATCCCATTGTCTGAATTGAGTCTTCTGGTGGGGTTGTTGCACTGGAGAGGGGGTGAGTGAGGACTGGTGGACGCTTGGATTTAGCAGTGGCTTTGACTCCATGTTCCCATGTTGTCTCTTCACTCCCATCACTGCCCTGTGCAAAAGTCTGCACCAGTGGGACACTTTGCACCCACTCTGCTCAGTGGACAGTTTTCAGGCACCACCTGCCCCTGGAAACAGGCTCTTCCTTCCAAAAGCTCCAAAGTCCTTCTTTTTATGGTGCCAGTCCAATGACAACTTGCCCTTTAGAGGTCCATTTGTGGGTCGTGGAGTTAGGATTACATGCACTGCTTAACAATCAAAACCAAAGCAACATTATTCATTCCACACAGAGCATCATGTGGTGTGATCAAAGTCTCCTAGCACAGCTTGGACAGCTATGATAGTGCAGTAGCCCCTTGCATGAATACAATACCTTCTAGAAAAGGACTGCAATATGCTTTTAGGAAAGGCAGAAGTCCTGGTGGCCCCGCTGTAAAACTGGCAAAAAGAGAGATGTGACCTCAGATAGAGAAAGACTCTGCAGTGTCTCAACAGCTTTCTGGTTACCCAGAAAGGCAGAAACACTCAATCTGTGTGTTTCTATCTCAAACCTGGGCCAGCTTGGTATCTCTAGGGTGGTCATCCCTAGGTACCTAAGGGCAAGAGCCCCATGATCTTGGGGTAATTTGCCTTGTGGTAACTTGTCCCCAGAGGACAGCTCTTCCCCTTTTGCCTGAAACTGCCACAGCTCTTCACTGCAGCCACGACCTCTCCAGCTATCCTTGTCATTCCTGTAAGTCTTAGATCTTTTGGAATCCTGTTAAGTTTGAGAGTAGAGCCTGTCCTGTTGCCATCTAGACAGAAGCCTTGACCATGCAGAATGCACGTGAGCAGTGAGGCTGACTGGTCTCTGCTGTACCCCTACTGCACCCTCAACATGTGCACCAGTTATATCCAGGAAATATTTCCAGTTGTGTGTATTTGCAGCAATAAGCTCTAGCTGAAGACTTTGTTTGCAAAGGGTTGATTAGTTCCTTTCAATTTCATCTCAGTCTTATTGTTACAGTATACCCTCACCATCCATCTCCTCTTCCCACTCCAGACATTATTTGCTATTCTTGCACCTGCCTTTTCCAAAAAGGACTTTTATTAGCAATACTAGTCTCAAGCCACAGTCCCACTTTTCTTTCATTTCTTCCAGAGCAATACCACCCACTGCAAAGCTCAGCATCCCTGTAAATGCTGTGGTTACAAACGAATGCATCCTTCAGCAGCATTTTAGACCATTTTTTCACAATGCACATTGTAAATGAGGAGTAATATATCTTCAGAATTGCCCAGAAAACATTATTCTGTTAGCAATACAAAAGCTTCACAGTGTCCGAGTAGGTGCCCTTGCCAAAAACATTTTATTGTGAGCCAGATAATTCAGTTTGAATTGTACATGGTTTGGTATAATCATTCCAGTAAAGCATTCTTTACAATTCTGTAACAGCAAGTCACATGGCTCAATAAAGTTTATTGCTGCAAATGCTTAGTGATTCATGGCATGGATGAATTCTGTTTCTTTCCTGGATCAAGTAATCAATAGCAAAATAATCTCCCTGCAATTACATTGCTCTGCATTAAAGAGGTGTGAAGTAAATAAGTACAAAATCTGATAGAAAAAACAATGTGTACAACATTAAAATGAACTGCAATTTGAAACTGGGTGTCCTGCACCAGTTTTGCCCACGGCCTGTGGCAAGAGATACGTCCAGCACACTCCCAGCCTTAAATGATACTTGCTCACATTGTGCAACAAACCCAGTTGGGACCAACAGATTTCCATCCCATCATGTCCAACAGAGCCTGCTGTGAACACTGTGCACTCACACAGATCCCCCTGGACATCCCCATGGGTGCCAGGGGCCATCCTTTCAGAGCGTGCTGAGAGAAGCAGGACCTAGGCTGCCTCAGCCAACGTTTTGGGCTCTTCCAGCGCTGCTCCTGCACACAGTAAATCAGTGTTTATAACATCCCCTGCTGAGTTGAGTGCAAATTAAATCAGGCTAATTTAGTTTGCACCATCATGTTCAGCTGCGAGTCACAAAAGGAAACAAAGGCGTGCACTGAGAGGGGAGCTGCTGACAGAGCCTCCTCGGGAGCCCGGCGGGACACGGAGCCTCCTCGGGAGCCCGGCGGGACACGGAGCCCTCGGCTCCTCCAGGGGCCCTGGGTATCCCTGCTCCCTCCAACCTGCTCTGCTTCACAGACCTGAAGCCTGTGGCTCCAGTGACACCACAGCAGGTCACTCCCAATAGATGATAGATATATCATCTGTAATAAACAAGTACCAACAGCCATCTATTTATCTGGTTCTAACAGTTTTCTCATAAAAACAGGAGGAAAATGATATTGCTTAGAAACAGACTGTTCTGGGGAATAAAGTGCATGCTGTTGTTTTTACTGTTGAATGCCTCCTGACTGGGAACACTTATATGCAAAGGAGTTCCTCTATAAATATGCTTATACTATTGCACAGGCCTCAGTGCAGTGGTAAGCGCATCCCTGAAGTCAGTGTTTTGCCCATGTTTACTTTCTTATCCACAGTCCACCTCATTCCTGAATCTCACATGCACTCTGAAAAAATATTTATACTATTAAGCACCTAAAAAGTCACAAAAAGCCAGAGGGAAGACTGCCTATGCAAGCTTAATATAGCTCCTTCCTACAAAGGTATTAGAGTATGGTCTTTCATTATATGTTCATTCCCATTGGAGCTCTGTTTCATTTAGCACCCAGACTCAGACTAGGCTGTGCACTGAAAAAGAGCCACAATTGAGCTGTCTGTAGGAATGCAAAAAAGAAAAGAAAAAAAAAAAAAAAAAGAAAAAGAGAAAAAAATCAAAGCAGCAACCTGTAACGGACCCTTAGCGTGGAAATTTCCAGCCCAAATAAATGAATGGTAAGAAAGTGGAAAAGGATCCTACAGATAGATGCATCAAGTAACTCTCTCATGGATTTTGACATGAATAGTCCCACTTAAACCATGCTCTCTAACGCTGTTCACAGCCACGCACCCGGGTTGCACTATTTAATGAGCTACAACCTGCATTTGCCTGCATCCTTTAGAAATACACACACACACATACACTCACCCTATATAAAAACTGATAAATATCCAAATGTTTTACCAGACAGCCCCTGTATCATGCTACTGAGAACATTCATTCCCAGCCAGTCTCTGGTGACTTAAAAACAATATGGGATCAGTTTACTTTTTACTGTACTGTACTTTTCAATCTGCAGAGAAAACCCTCTGCCTTTGTGAAATAAATACTCAATCATCACACTACAAACAGCTGGAGGCCCAACTCATCACTTCGTCAAATCAAATTAGGGTCAGTTCAATAAGGCTGTGTTAATTTAGAAAAGTAAAAGAGATAGTTTGAATGCTTGCAAATCACCTTTCCAAGTCAGGGCTGGGAAAGAGTGTACATTCATTCCGTGAGTCCCCATCCCTTCTTTCCCAGAAGCACACAGACTCCAGTCCTCTACCATGGGCCTAGCAGCTACAGAACTGGGATCTCTCTCTCAGGTGACAAGCTACTGAGGACAGGGGCCATTTCCCTCCCAGACTCAAGAGCCCCATCACCAAGCACAGCCTCTGGGCACTACCACAATGTGTGCCTAAAACAGCAGCATGACATTAGCATGAAGTAGGAGACCCATGCTCAGCCACGATGCTCCAGAGTGCCACACTGTGCACTGTGGTTGACATCCAATGGTCTCTCCTCAGTAGGGTTATCTGAAGCGAAACAAGACTCAAAATAAATACACTAGTTAGAAAAACTTCAGTTCACCAAGTCTGTGGTTGTCAGGTTAAGTCTGCTTGAGGGAAAGACTTTTCATAAGAAGTAAAAAGTTCAAACAAGGCAGCCTTCCTCATGCTGGTACAGGTCTGGTTGTCCCCTCCTCTAGAGTTCTGCTTCAGGAATAAAGTGTCATCATCATCCACTGTAAAATAATATGGAAAGGGCGTTGTAATAATCCATCCCTGTGAGAGCTCTGCCCTACTCTCTCCTGGACTGGACCATGAGGCCTTGGAGATAGTTCTGCCTCCAGCAGGAATAGAAGCCACAATAAAGCAGAAAGCTTAGAAGCCTGAACCTCCTTGTTGTTTGTAACCTGCCCCTGTTTGTAAGTGGTCAGTTAAAGATACCTTTTCTAATGCTACAGAACAAAACATGCAGTGCCACATGCAACAAAGGGGCCTGCACCTGACAGTCAGGGGATGGGCTTTACCTCAGATTCCCGGAGATATATCCCTTTGCCATCTTGTGTTAAGTTGCGAAAGGCCTCTGCAAAAGAAGTAAATGAGGAGCATTAACTTGATAGCCAAGAGATCACCACAACCAAGGCACTGTCTCAGGAAAAGCCTCAAAGGCAGAGTTTGTAGGCTATTCTCAAGTGCATGTGAGCTTCTCTGTTCTGTCACTGGAAGATCCCTGAAGGCTAGAACACTGGGAGCAGCTGAATAAAGTCAGGCATGTTACTGTCTGCCCATGCACCTGTGAAACCTCAAAATGCAGGGGGTCCCAACCTTACCCACTACAATTTTGAGACATGTGCAAAGTGTCTACAGCATGATCTGAGTATCAGCTGTCTCATCATCACAACTGCAGGCCATCAAAGACATATTTCAAAGCTTTCTTCTTCCTGGAAAAGATATATGTCAAGGCTGTCCTCTTCATGGGAAACAAGCAGTCTTCATCTGTAATTTGCCTGCTTCTTCCTACACAAGGCTGGTGCAAACCCACAGAGAGCTTAATCACTCTGATATGTACAGCTTGGATGTCTGTAGGCAGGGACTGGTGGGGAGGTAAAGAGAGCTTGACTTCCTCTTTATCTGTCCCTTGCTTTAAATTGATTACTCTTGGTTTATTCAGAAATCCAGTCCTGCTAATTTTTGCCTTGCCACTGCCAGTGGGAACAGCATCAGAGGGGCCAGGGCGCAGCTGGCAGCCCAGCTTGCCAGGCCAGACACAGAGCACCAGCCTCACCTCCCATGATCTCCACTCGAAGCATGAAGCAAACAAAGCTCTCAAAGCTGATCTGTAAGTCAGGGTCACCATATCTGATTGCCATCAAATTACAGACTTCATTGCTGAGTGAAATGCCTACATAAAATGGGGGGGGAAAAAAAGGAAAACAGAATGAGATGGCACAACTGAGTGGTCTTCATCTCTTCTCCAACAGCTTTGTTCAAGCCTGCCCTAAGATAATCAAATATTAGCCAGTCCAAATGAGATCTCTACATGAAGATATCTCCTCTAAATTTAAAAGGGTTCAGGTCTGCTTCCCTATACTTACAGTCCTTCCAGAGTTGGAATAAAATACAAATAGGCCTCTTTTGCTCATGGGATATGAAGGTAATAGCACTAGCTGGGTTTAAGAGCAATATTACCAAGAGGGTAGGAAAGGAGATGAAAAAGAAAATCTAGAGGAAGCTCATACAGAAAGCATCAGTCCCCATGTCTAGCAGCAGCATTTGCTAGGAATAAAAGCATTTTCTATTCATGGCCTGGGATTTTAGTTTGCTTTAGCAGAGGTCTGCCTGGGTTTCTCACTGTGCTTTCACTGACTCAGATGAACTGGGTGAACAAGCACCAAAAAGAGGAATGATATTTAAGGTGTAAATATGCAAAAGAAGCTACAAGACTGAGCACCAGCCCCCACACAATGCCCAGCAATAGCAACAGAGCTTGGTCCAGTATTTGGGCCCATATGTACCATCTTCCATTTCTAGATCAAGCCTCAGACACTGCATTAGTGAAGTTTGGCACCAGTAATGCCTCCGTGCAAGTCTCACACCTCCAGATTTGGTCCCTGAGCTGTCATCTTCAGCAGAGGCAGTAATTTAATAGGAGCTAGATCTGGCCTCCTGCATCCCCACAACCCCACAAAATCTTTCAAAATTCAATTAGCAACACACGGGAAGGGATTTCAAAATTGGGTCTGAAATAGGCAAGACACTTCTGTTTCAGACACCTCTCAGTGTGAGACCACACTGAGAAAAGAGTGAGCAGCCCATCCCATGGCAAAATAATCTTCAGAAGTGTTTACCCAGCTAAAGAAGGAAGAAGAGATGGCCAAGGCCATCCAAACTATAATGTTTTCCACTTCTCCTGGGCTCTACACACAGTTATCAAGATGTTTCCCAGCCCTGTGCTTTTTTTCAGCTTTCACGAGCAAGAAGATGAGACTTGCCAAAATATGCTGTGGGCTCACCTGTCTCCTGTACAGCTGCATGCAGTTCCACAAGGTCAAGCTTTCCTGATCTGTTGGTGTCTCTCTTCTGGAAAACTTCCTGTGAGGTGAGGGAGTATTTTTAAACAAACCAAACCACCCAAAACACAACAGATGACACCAAAGGGATTGTGAGCAGGGAGCTATTGAAAGGAGGCACAGAAATTATTGTCCTACCAAATAGAAAAGCAGCCTTTTCCACAGGACTCTGAATTCCTGGATACTCAGTGTGCCAGTGGCATTCAGCTTAGTGGGAGAATTAAGGTCAAAACATCTCAGTTAAACATTAGAGAGCACCCATTACATATATTACAAAATGGGGAAAAAAAAAAAAAACAACACAAAAACCCAAACAATCCAAAAACTCACAGCCACTCTAACATCCATGAAATTATAATATGAGGATAATGATTTCCTAGCCCATGTGCCTATTTATAGGCTTGATCCTCCTCCCACTAAAGTCAATGGAAACCTGGCTGCTGATGTCAGAAGCGGCAGGAATCAACCCTTTCCCAAACCAGCTCCATTCTGTCACAGCTGAACTGTTATTATGGAGGGTGAGAAGTTCAATAAGCAGGGCCATGTCCTGGTGGTAAAGAAATCACAGTTACACCCAGTCTGCCCTAAGAAATAATGCTCTGCTGAAGTATTATATGAGTCAGAAGTATCACTCACGACAAGGATACATCCAGGAGTGCCAAGATACCCTGGCAGGAGTCCAGACTGAAACTCAGGCGAAAACTCTGGAAATCTAGAGAGAGAGAGAAAAAAAAACAACCCAAAACCAAAAAAACTTGTTTGGGGGAGTCATTGAACATCTCTCAGAAAAAATGGACTCTCACAAAGTTCCCCTCACTTGAGAGGGCTCAGCCCCCAAAGCCTTTGTGAAACTCTACACCCACTTGAGAAGATGTATCATTTATGATGATAAAAATATGAGGCAACAGGATGGATTCTACTAGTCTCAGAAAATCCAATATGAGCTCCCTGCAGGCATGTAATATAGAATGAAATATGGTACACTATCTCCAGCTATTAGAGAAAATGGAAGGAAAAGGACATCCAAAGCTCTAATCCCAAACAGAATTTACTGCATGACCTTGAGCAAAGTCACTTGACCTGAAGAGCTTTGGGGAACAGCACTGCAGATTAATTGAAACCCTTGTACTAAGCATCTCTCTCTCCCTCTCTTTCACAGACACACTGCCAGCTCCGTTAATATAATTAAAAGTACAGGCACTGCTGAAAACATGATGCTGCCTCAAAGCTTAGCATTCCTGCTTCATATATAAGTTACATGAAGAGCAACAGAAATAAGCTCTAATCCCACTGCAAATCATGATTAGAGTTGGTCTGTACCTTCCACTGAGTAAGGGACAGAATCATAACTCACCAATCCCTTCTCTGCAGATAGTCAAGATGCTTTAATAATTTTAATATTGTAAAACCCTCTTTAGTAAATATGAATAAAGTACTGTAAAGATTTTTAAATTGCCATCTTAAAATCAGTAACTTATGAAAAATAAAGGCTCCCTGTTCAATATAGTTTTCTCACAGATAAGACAGTGCCTGGTGGGTCAGTTCACAAAGACAGAAGAACTATCCTTGTCCAGCTTTGTAGAAAAGAGTAATATCAAACTGAGTTTAAGTGGAAAAGGCATCACATCAGTCTTTTGATCATCTTTGTTGCCTGTAATGGCTGGATGGAGTATTTTCCGTGTTGCATATTGATTGTTACCAGTGCAGAAACTGAGAAGAAAATCTGGATTCATCATTGTATCTGTAATTTCATTGTCATTGTTCAGAGAAAACAGCCACTGCAATGCCTCACTGCCGACCAGGTACTGTTATTTGTTACTAAGGACCAAATTATGAGCCTGTGGAGTGCTCTGGGCTGCTCCCAGCAGAGTGGATGTCACACATGAGAGAGACAAGCCCGGGGCTCACCTGGCTCTCACAAGCATGGGTTACACAGGCCACCTGCACCTCGTCCTGTCCCCCAAACACAGAGCAAGGAGCAGCCCTCTGCATGCACAGCAGGGAAGAGTAAACAGAAACAGCAGCATGGAGCAGGCACATGAAAGTAAAGACAAGACCCTTCTCCACCACATAAATACCTACGGACCAGGCTTTCCACAGCTTCTACTTCAGTGCTGCTGAGACTGCAGCAGTGCCACAGGGTAAAATGAGATACAGTTTCAGAATCAAAGCTGAGGTCAAGCTGGGTTTGGAGGCCAAATTAAGAAGCTGCATCCATGCTTGTTCTCCCCCCTTATTCTTTCAGTTGTTGAAATTCAAACTAGATTAGTTCTGCTTATGAAATTTCTGCCATGTTGATTCACACCCCAGCAAATCCTTTTGCTCTGGAAATCTAACATGGCATCAGAAGAGTCAGATCAGTCAGACTGAAGCCAGTTTCTCTTCCCAGAATTCAAGAAATAGATACAGGAGCTGAAGCTTTTCTCTGAGAGGGCTTATTTTACAGAAACATTATTTCTCAGCACTTACTTCTCCAAGATATATTATTCAAGATCCTCTGGAGCTGAAGAGCATTTATTTCAGGATTCTGTGATATGGAAGAGAATTTTAATATTTTTTTTCTAAGTATTAAATCACTTTTTTCCCCTCTTTTGTTTTCCCAGCATGTCCCATCTTCATTCTCTGCTTTTCTGGCCCTACTCCAGCCACTGTGAAAATCGATAGAAGAGACTCCCTTTGAATATGACAAGATTCTGAGCCTGCAAGAGCTGCAGTGTGCTCTGGGCTAAGTTCTCAGGGCTCCATACAGATCAATGCAGTAGTGCAGATTTCCAGTGAGTGAGGATGCAGACCGTTAACCTTTCAGCCCTGGTGCCATCTGTCCCATCAAGCACACTGTCAAGAGACCTGCTTCAAACATTCCCCTTTTGTCATTCACAAACAAAAAAAAAGAAAAAAAGAAACTCTGGAATACTTCTCCCCAAACTTTTCAAAGCAGAGACTCCCCCTCATCATACTAAAGTTTACAGATCTTTTAGAAGCTGCGACAATCGTTTGTTTGGAGAATTTTTTAAAATGTCACTCTTCAAAAATAAAACCCTGCTCTCAGATCACTGAGACATGCCAGGGTAAAGCCTTCAGAAATGGCAGTACTGCCTCTGCCTCTGTGTGTACTTGGACATCCTGACAGCAAAGGATCAGCACCTCACAGTATGTGGCAATTTCTAGCACATCAAAGCCACACTGTTCTCAAAACCAAAATCTTAAACCAGGGGCAAAAAGTGAAAGCATTCCTTGTTTTTAGTAACAGCTTCCTTTGAAATATTCCTATTAAAAGTGCAAATTTGTTTTTGTGAAATTGTGTTTGCCAAATACAGGGTATGATGCTAAATAAACACAGTGACCTTTATTGAAAAGTGAAATACTTGCATCCCCTCACCATAGTTAATGGGATCCCTGATGGTCAGCTCCATCCCAAATCAGGCCAGAGAGACCACTAAAGAGAATCTTTCACAGTAAGGATCACATTTCACTAGGAAAATCAGGGGGAAAAGGAGATGATGGGATACCCAGTATCTATTTCACCTCTCAAAGCAAGTTAGTTGCCATCCAACTGTGATGAAGTATGTATGAGATAAGGTTCAATACTTCAGGGATGTTCTCTAACAGGTACCTTTCCCCAGTGAATGTAAGGAACCCTAAACAGTAGGATGGATCCACACAGCCCATCACTTTGTCCCCAACACAGGCAATAGGAATTAATGTTTAGGGAGAGTACGTGAGCCTGGTCAGCTTCTGCAGTCCATTCTGCTGTTTCCCTGTTGGAAAAGTGATCTTAAAGGGTACATCCCTGCCCAGTCCTTCAGTATTTGTTTATGGACTTTCTGCCCATCAGCGTGCTAATACCTTTTGAGCCTCTTGATACTGTCACATCCACATTAAGTTCCAGGCATTGACACCCTGGTGTGCAGGGAAGTGTGCCTGTCTCAATGCTGTCACATTGCTAAGCTTCACAGGCCAATTTGCTTTGTGGAGTCATCACAGTACAGAGTCCAACCTCCTCTCCATAGCCCCTCTCTGTTCTCCACACTTCCCTTGAACATCCACATGCTTTTACTTTCACAGAGCTACATAATAGCTCTGGAGGAGCTTACTCATGCAAGCACTTACCCGTTCGAAATGCTTTGTGAAGAAATCCTCCCAAATCTTGCCTTCATACCTATCAACAATTTCCTTTAAGGTATTAAAAAAAATCATTAGGAATCATTACCTTTCAGAAGCAAAACATTGTCAACCAAGTTATTAAAGATGCTTTCTCAGAACTGCATTCCATTCCCTGCCCTTTCCACCTTCTCGCCACCACTGCAGTCAGTGTTACATCACTAACACAGCCCACTGCTAAGATACCTCCCCACAGCAGAGAAATGCTATTTCTTGGGGAGAAATACTCAGATAACATTTAGTGGTGGAGAAATATTCTTCTCACCCCACCCCAAGCTTCTTGGCTCACTCTGTGCCAAGAAAACAGAAAGGTCTCTGTCCTCCTTTATACAGCCCAACAGAGCAGATGAAAAGCAGGAAAGGCCTTGTTTATGCCAGGGGAACAGACTATGTTATAAATTCCCTGGCACAAGCTGCAGATGTGCATGCACTGCCACTGAGACCAGCTCTTTTGAAAATAACCTGTAGGCCATTGCATGGGAATAGTACTGCTAAGGTCCCATAAGGGACAGGAAAAGTAAAAGAATGGACCATGAGTCTCCAAAAAGCCACAAACAGGAAAGACTGCAGAGCAAGTAAGATGGTGTCACTTAAAGATCTTTGCAAAAAGGCAACTAAGCTGTCTAAAGTTTTGCCTGCCCCCCACATTTGACTGCATCTGTCCCCTTGATCCAAAGGACTCCGTAAAACCAAGCTGTGCTTTCAAAAGTGCTGCAACACAAGCACTGACATTCTCACTCAGCCTCTCCTCTAGGGCAGAGCAACAGCAAAAACCCAACATTCAGAGCTGTAGATTGAACCACGGACCTCCCACTCCCCTCACACCCACTCACCTTAGAGAGGGTGAAGCTTGTGTTCCCTCCCATTTCCCTGGAGATGCAAAAAAGCAGACACAGTAAGCAGAGATCTCAGAGTTGTGTGTTTGTCTCACCACAGGCGGCATCCCCCTTCCCCAGACGGGGCCCCAACCTGCTCTTGCAGTGTGTGTGTTATTCTCTGGTGTTACAGCTGCACTAAGGGAAGGCCTCATGCCCATACAGCATCCCAAAAGCTGCTGGCATTTGAAGTATCCAAAGCACCATGTCTGTAAAAGCAACTGTCCCAGCTTTGCCAGCAGGGACTCCTGGCAAGCTAACTGAGTTAAAAGCAAAAAAGCTCTTATCGTTCTCACAGTCTCAAACATGAGCATGCTGCAAGGGTTGTGTGGGCCTAGCCCACCAGCCTTTTTTGAAAGGATAAGGCCAAAAACAGTGCTTCCAACCACTAAGAATCCTAAGGCAGGAGAAACCCACAGCCAGCCTCTCCCAAAGAGATGGTGCTGCTTTTTACAGAGTGAAGTCTTTACGCTGTCCCCATTAGACTGGAAAGACCAGACTTTCCCAGAGGATTAGGTGCTGGCAGAGGGGCAGCAGCATCTCACCGAAGAATGTGCTTCCTGGAGAAGACCCGCAGGATGAACTCAGACTCTTGCTGAGGCTCCAGGGTGGATGGGACAATCACGTAGACACAAGGCTCCAGATGGAAGTCGTGAGTCACTTCCCGCTCATCAAGGAAAACCTGGTGCTTGTTCACAGGCTGATGTCGGGTGAAGAAACCTGGGGGCAGCTTTCTGTTGCTCTCCTGGTACTGTTCGGGGAAGAAAGAGAAGAGAAACGTGTTCTGCCCCAGCTGAACACACAGACAAAGGTGTGTAGAGGATTCATGGGCAGGGCACACACAGCCTGCCTTCACATCTCTGCCTGTTACACAGCACAAGCAAGCAGCAGAGCCCAAAGGACTGTCTCCTCCCAGGACATGGTGGTTCTCACTATGCAGCACCCTTGCCCAATATCAATATGGCAAAGGACTGGGCTTCCTGCAACTTACAAAAAAAATAACTCTACTTGTAAGGAACAGCAGCAAGGACTGGGGAGGAGAAGCCATTCCTGTCAGAGTGGCTACTGCAAAATTCTCTGCCATACTGGCCAAAATGACTGCGGGCAGGAACTAGGGATCCGGTGGTAGCAGAGGATTTTTCAGAACACCTGTGATCTGAGCATACTGCACGAGCAACATAAGCCCTAGCCCTGACTTCGTGCGAGTGTCCTTCATCTGTCTGGCACTCTTTGCCCTGCAGGCCCTTTTCTGCCACAGGATGATGGATAAAGTGTTGATCCAGGCAAAATGGAACTAATTTTAATGCCACTGAGTGCCCAGTACACAAGCCCAATAAATAATCCTGCTAGCTAAAACTACTGTCACCTTCTGATCTTGGCTGTTCCTCAAAACATTCAGCCATTTTACTCTGCAGCCTCATGGGGAGATGCTATTCCTCTTCTTTTGCCAGTATTTTTCTTACTAATAGAGCAATCTTTCTTATGAAGGGTTCAGGGTTACTCCTCCCGATGCCCCTTATGTTAAATTCAAAGTTTTTATATTCCAGTCAATACTCTGTTGACAGCAGTTCCAATACCTTAGATGCTCTAGGCTTGCCATCTCTCCGTATTGATCTTGGCAACCACTACAAACCTGAAATTAAAGTCCTGACTGCCACCATTCCCACTTAGGTGTGGCAGAGCACTGTGCTCTGGCCACACTCAGACCCCCTCTGCCAGAAAGTTTACCTTGAAAGTAACCCTGGTAGTGCCCAAAGTGTTTAAGTCAGGAAGGAGTGGCATCTTACCTCATGGTTACCATGCTGGGAATACAGAAACTAGGAACACAATTGTGCTGCCCTAACCATATACCCAAACTAGTTCTTTACCAGCCCAAGTTCTCATTTAAGAGGTGTACTCTCATTTGAGTAGCAACAGAGTGGAAGATACGCCCTTTAAAGGCAAAAAGACCTAAATCCTTACCAGTTTTAAACAGCCCTCTGAGGTCAGGGCCAAAATTGGGACTTAAATCAGGATTTTACTTCCAGGGCCCTTTCTTAGGTCCCAAAGGCTCTTTGATAAAGGAAATGCTAGAAATACAGCTGGCCCGAGGAAGCTGAAAATGCCAGAGCATTCCCAGCCTGCCAGGAACCTGAGCTCCCTAGGAGATCTCTGAATGCAGGGAGCACAGGCTCTTTTCCCACCTCATGCCAAGGCTGGAAGGCAGCAGAAAGGCAGCTCTGACTCCCACGACACAGCCAAGAACTGGGGCACCACCCCACAACTGCAGCAGGGATGATATGCTCATCAGGTAAAGGCTGATGCTACTTCTAATACTTTTGAAGACCCAGGACAGAAGCTGAACAACTAATGCCCCCTTTTAAAGCCACTGAACCCTCCTGATATAGCTGCTTGTCAGGAGTCAGAGGATGGTGCTGCATTAGTAGTGCCTTGTTGTGGTGCCTCACTGAACTCAAATACTGTCACTCGCTGTCAGCCATGGAACAAAGGCAAACACACCACATTCAGCGTTGTCTTAACAGCTGCACCAGCCCAGGTCCCCCAGACAACAGCCAGCAGTGGTGACAAGGGACTCACCTGTAGGCCCACCTGCAGGAAGAAAAGAAACAGAGCATGTGTTAGCCAGGACCTCTGTGTCTCACAAAACACAGCCAAGTCATTCCTGGGAAGCAGAGCAGCTACATAGTCCTATATGGGGTCTTTGCCTTCAGAAACCTCAGTCCCTCCACCCAAAAAGCCTTTTTCACAGTCACCTCTCCGTAAGTGTGCAAGCTTATAGCAGCAACAAGACCTGTGGCTCTGTTCAAGGGAGGAGAGTGGCTCTCAACGCACTTGGATAAGAAGAGAATTGAAGGAAGGCAACTCTCACTCCTTCTAGTGATATCCACTTACCTCTGGATACACAGGGAGCTAGCAGTATGCACACATGGGCAGCTGCCACATCATACTAGGAACACTTCTCAGGCACAGTTTGGAATTAACATGAGGGCAGAGCTCTTCCTGCCCCAAAGTAAGGGGACTCCTGGCACCCTCTTCCAGTTATTGCACAAACCCTCAGAGGCAAAAAAATAAAGCCCAATGTGCTGTGAAGCAAAAGGCACTTCTCTCTGCTCTGCAGGGTGACATACAGCACGCTGGAGAGGCAGCAAGAGGGGCACAGAGCCCAAGGGAGCCTAGCCCTGATGTGTGAGGAGACTGGCCACAGGCAGGAGGAAAGAGCACAGATCACCCTGTGCACAGCAAAACTCTTGGTCTGCAGAGCACTACGATCTACAGGGGCTGGAAGTTCTCCTATTGGGTGAGAGCAAGAAAAGCAAAGCAATTCTTCGCACCTTATAGAGCAAAAATCCAATGAAAAGGTGAGGAGCCCGGTTCCGGTGCTTGCTGCTGTGTTTCTGCATGAGGGATATAACCACACTGCACGAACTTGGGCTTTTCCTACTGTCTTCAGCTGGTAACACATTCAGCCAGTACTGAGGGTTCATCCAAAAGTTGCCTAAGTAAAACAAGGAAAACGTTTTGATGCCATTTTCCATCATCAAAAAGTGATTGCCAGCTTCCCACATGATGCCTGGCATTGGACTGAATTAGTCACAGGCTGTCTGGATCTCCAGACGCTGCAGGAATTTGATTTTAGGGTGCAGTTTACAAGTTCAGCAATGCAACTACCATCTAGGGCAGGAGAAAGACCCAAGAACAAGGAACTATATTTCTGCTTACATGCAACTAACAGCTCATTTTGTTTATAAATGTATCGCTATCCCTCTCTCACCCCTGATGTATGGGCTAGCTGACTTCAGACTCCACTTGCTCTGCTTCCAGAAGAGCTGAGCCTCTGACTATTTTATTCACTTTACTTAAAACACACTCCCTGGAGGTGCTGAGGATGCAAATTTTAACAGACAAGTTTAATGCCCTAGAGCAGATCAGTGCTGGCAATTGATCCTGGGATCCTAAAGCTTATTTCATGCTATAATCAGCCTGCTGCCCTATGTTTGCAAGCAGTGCATCCTCTGTGATAGCAGAAACCAGACCAAGTCCTTCAGCTGCTTATTTCTGATGTTTGTGCAGCTTAAACAGGAAGCACATGTTTCTGTTATCAATTTTATGCTAAGAGGTTATAAGGAGCTGGTAACTGAGTCAGCAGAGCATCCAAAAGTCAGAGTCATCCAAAAGAGCACCCCTCACCATTACAGAATCCCAGACTTCCTCCTGCTGTACTTCCTTTAACCCATCTCCCACTCTTCAAGGAGTACATCCACTTTTTCCCATCTTCCTGGCTCATCAGGTCTGGAGTTAATTTACAGATCACCAGATCTACAAAATGAATCTTAAAATCTCGCAGAGACATCCTGGGAAAAGAGTGCCAAGAGACATCTTGTCAGCAGTTTAGTTTAGTCCATATGGCTCATAAAACGAAAAGAAAAGGGAGTGGGGAACTTCGAAGCCGCACCATTCTGTGTTACATATGGTAATGCTCATATTTTATTAGGCAGCAAAGAAGAGAGCGTCTGCTTCAACAGCAGCATCTAGGAGTAGAAAATGCACGACTAAAACTTCAGCAAAGGATAGCAGAACAGAGATAATCTTCCCAGCAAAGGGAATGCAGTGAAATTACAGGGGCGGCAACATTGCCACCTCGTGGCAAAAGCTGTGGAGAAACCGCGGGCAAACAGGCAAGCAGGAGCTTCTCGAAGCGATGTTAAAATAAAGAAATAGATAAATAAATAAATAAATAAATGACAAAAGCTCCTGGGGCTGCCCTTTATCTCCAGCAGCCCCAAGAGACCTGGCAATGTCCTGCTTCTCCCTCACTCCTGCACTGAAGAACAGTGCATCCCATTTCAGCACAGCCACTGCTCCTCGCAGGATCAAGCTGAGAGGAGCACGGGCTGCCTTGGCATTAGTGGCAATGAGCTGCTTCAGCTCCAGGTGCAGCCCCAGCGCTACGGGCGGAGAGGGGAGAAGCAAGACTGTGCCATTACCAGAATTCTCCATCCTCCTTCTTTTTCCTCAACAAAATCTTCTCCTTCGGGCTCAGCAGCTCCCACTTGTAAGAGCTACGGGGAAAAACATGAGGTGACTAACCAAACATGGCCAGAAATTCAAGACAGGGGACACAGCCTTCCTTATGAAAAGAGGCCAAATCCCTGTTTCTACGTATCTCCATGCTTATCCCCAGCTATGCCTTCAGCCAAACAAGACTCTCCACGACCACCCTGGGTCCCATGAGATGTAGCTACACGGCTCCAGTTTTCTCCAGCAGAAGCCAGAAATGTTCTATTTCCATCAGCCAGTGCCTTCACTTGAACACGCAGCTTCCAAGTACTTAAAATACAAAAATCTAGACCTGCTTTGTTGGTTAATTTTCTGTCAAAGGAGACATAATAGGAAGAGTGTTTGGCATAATGAATGAATGACTAGGACAGCACAAGAGGCAGCTGGGAGTCATTTCAAAGGCAGGCCTGCAGTATGTTGCTCATTATGCTCTTCAACAGAACAGCTGGTGCGTTGTCATTATGTGACAGACACGCATCAGAGAAGTTACTGCTCGGCAGACAAGGTGAAAGCCATTCACATTCCCAATGACCTCTGTACTCTTCCCTCCTTTCTATGCCCTGAGCCTCAGCAAAAACCTGTACAGGGAGTGAAGTGAAGCTTGGAAGAGAGAAACATGCTCCATTCCAAAGAGGAACAGGACACAAGTTTACAGTTGCCCATGGTCTAGAATGCAAACCGCTGACTTTCATGGGTCCCAATTAAAAATAAAAAAAAATCAGATGCAAATACAGGGCCCATTTGCCTCACTAGTTGCTTCCTCTGATCTCATACCCAACCATATTTCCCCAAGCAGCCAGGACAGAGGACTCCTTCATAGCTACCCACTTCCAACACCTTGCAGCCTGTGGAAGATTTTTCTTAGGCCTCCCATGATAAATGACTGTGTCCTGAAACATGGTTTTTTTAGAGCCTCCTGCACAGCTATCTGTCCCTTTGCACCGTCTCCAAATCACAGCAACATGGCCAGTGTCTCATGTTCATATTATGGCATTTAGTGAAAGGAAAAGCAGAACTGATCTTGTTGAGGCTGCATGTGTGAACTGAGCCCAGCTACAGAAGCACTGTCTGTTGGAGACATATAAATCCATGGAGTCATTGCTTTGACACCAGAAGGTCTGTGCAAGCAACTGTTATCTTACTGCTGCCCTCAACATTAATTCATGCCTGAAGATGGCAGCATCTTTCCTCTAAGAAACCTTTCCTCTGCTCAGTGTCACACCTTTCCTTTTTTAAACTCACCTGTCACTCCAGTCCCCTTTCCACTCAATTTTTCCCCATGGATTTCTCAGTCTCACTAGGTTTTCCGGTCCATATTGACAGGTCACCTGCAGAAAACAGTAACACCGTGCTTAACAAGGTCTCAGCAGTTCTCATCTGGTTTATATCATTGTCAGATATTACCAGCGATTAACTGTGTCAGATATTAACAACGATTTTGTTTGTTCTCATAGATCACAGCAAATATGATGATAAAAATCTTTGAACATGCAACTCAGAATGCCAGCAACTAGGAAATTAAGGCGCTTCATCTTACATTCTAAACTGAAACCAGAGACATGACAGATTCCTAATCTAAAGGCTTGACTGCAAATTCCTCTTCCTTTCCAACATCTGCTCATTTTGTACTCGTGTGAAAGCCAAGTCCTACCCCAGTGCAATGGGGTACCACAGCACAATGCAGCCCCCCATGGGTGACCACACAGATTAATGCCTCCTGAACTGGGATGCCATGGCAGGAGGAGAGGGAGCCAGGCCAGTTAGGGGCTTTGTTGGCAGCACACAGCAGAACAGCTGACTTCACACTGTTTCCACATGCTTGGTCAGTCCCTTAATGCTGCCTGGCTCTTCATCTCATCAGAGGAGCCAGACTGACAGACACATTGCTGAAAAACTCCACACCTAAAGCCCTCCTGCTCCTCCTGCGGGAGACAGATGTGCCTCATCCAGCTCACCTCTTCCAGCCTTTCTAGCATCTTTTGCTAGAGGTACTGAACACGCTTTCACCAACATGTGCAAAGCCCCACACAGTCCTTTGCCATCCCTCACAAACTCCTCTTGAGGCTGGACAGGACAGTCATTCACTAATTCAGGAGGAAGAAGCTCCTACTCTTTGGGATCTATTATTTCATTGTCCTTTATCTCTAGACAAATACCTTAAGGGGATTCCCAGCAATACTTCTGAAGACTCGTGGGGTCTCCCTGCACTGTCTGCACAGGAGCACAGCTCAGTTCCCTTACTCCACCCCTGACTCACATTTCTAACTGCAGTTTTTTATATCTTGGCCTTTACATCCTTACTCCTCTGTGGCCTCTCCACTGGCTTCAGAGGAGGGCTTTTTACCCCAAGTAGAAAGCATATCCCCAAGTTTCAGCACATCCTCCCAGCAGCCCCAAAGGCCAGTCCTCTCATTCTTAACAGCTAAGATGCATTTTTAGGTGATGGTCTCAGCAGAGCCCTATGAATCATTCCCACCCTTAGAGATACACTGATCCATAACCATTGCCTTTTACATCAAGGACTCCAAATTAAAATTAACACACTTAGAAAGCAAATCTTAACAAAGCACACAGTCTCTTTTAGCCTTAGACAAAGAAAAGAGTATTGGGGAGAAGATATTATAGTTGCTCTGATCAATGGTTAAACATATGACTGCAAACAAAATTGCTGATATCCAAATTAATCTGGATGGACCCAGGACATTTGGGCTGGTCTTACCTTTCTAATACCAGTTACTGTGTAGGCATGGCCAGCAACAAGCCCATTCTTCAGGACCTTTGTTGTCTGCATACAAGAAAGAAAAACAGAAGGAAAATAAACCTTTTATTCTATCCCTACTCATATAGGAGATTCATACCAATACCAGAGACCTGTACTTGTGTAAGCAATGACTTTCAAAGCAAATGGAGAACTGAAAATTAAATAAATAAATAAACTGAAGCTCCTAAGAGCCAGATTTTGCAGCATGCTTCAAATTGGAAGATTGTGAAGGCCCCTTCCTCAATTGTGGATCTCTGGCTAGAGACCATCTCACTGTCAGGGAGCCCAGGAGGTTAGGTTTTGATTTTCAGAAAAGCAGAGTTTCCCAACAGCTGAGGTGGTAGCATAAAGCTTGGAAGCCAAGATTTTAATTCATGCTCTGAACTACACATCTCTCTACCTTAGCTGTAACTTTATTCCATGTGTGTCTGTACCTCACTGCACCATCTGTAAAAATGGAAAATTTATTTACCAGAAATGTGAAAATGCAGTAGGTCCTTATTTAATAGAACTTCTTTGATAGATAAACCAGTTCCTAAACATTACAACAGGGAGCTGAGCATCAGGGAATCAATCCATGAGTAAAGTTTAACATAAAGAATGTGACTTCTACAGAAAGCCACATGTGGCAGCTTTGATACTTTTTGAGTCACAATGACCAGCTGAGCAGAGGGAAACAGGTCTGGAAAGGCTTTTAGCTGTAAAGCCATTTGATGTCACTCCAAGCCTCACCCCTAAGTGTGTCTGACAGCCCATGAGAGATCTGCTGTAGGTGGCTCTTGTCAGGATATCCCACAGATCAGGTGGAGCTTCTGCAAGCTTGATCCTTGTATTGACACCCCCTGTAAAATCCACCAAGGCTTCTGAAACTTGCCCAATCTGCAGATCTTCATAGGAGCCATAGAGTCTAGAAAAAAAAAGACACCAATATATTCTTTGGGTTATACTCACAGATGACAGGTTGAGAACAGCTTGCCAATGAAAACATTAAAGAAAAGGTGTGCAGAAAGCAAAAGGAAGGCTGTAACTCATGGTTAATTTTAGGGGAATTTTTGGCATTTGGGAAGAGGAGAATCTACAAAATTGCCTCCAAGACTGGCCATAGTCTGAAAGGGACTCTTCACTCGCTGTCATCCCTGACTGCACTGTAATGAGAACATGCCCATCATGACTCTCTGATTAGAGAATGTTGCCTGAATTTATCACCAGGCACTGTGCTGTATCTAAGATATAGTGCCTTGAGAGACACACTGTCTTGAGAGCTCAGTCTCCAATCTGATTTTCTTTATCACTGCAGTGCAACTTGGTCCAGTCTTTTCATTCTAACACCAACACTAAACGAAAAATAACTGAACATTCTCACCTTTGTGTGATCCTTCTCTCAGTGTTAACTAGAGTATTTTTCCCTGCTCTGCAGAGATTATTTCAGCCACATATTAACAAACTCCACCAGTTGGGCCTTGCTGCTTTCTTCTTTGTGCTGATATTACCACTAGAGTTTAACACTGTAGACAAAACACCCTGGAGAGAAGCCACTGTTCTCACCGTGCCATGTGATATGCCTCAGCTTTGGGGACCTGAGAGCAAAAACATCTGCCAAAACAAAGTGCAATGCTTCAGCAGACCTCCAAAATAAAAATCCTTGGAGGCTTCTCCCACTGATAACACATTAAAGGAGGCTTTTGGAAATCATTCACATTTGAAAATCTCTATCTGTGGTGTTCCACTCCTCAGTGGTATTTACAAGGAAGGCATCAGCCTAAGCCAATGCACTGTAAACAATGATAACACTCAGAGGACAACCCCCCACAATAGGACTGTTTTCACACCTAAACCCTTGGGTTTAAGCTCAAAAGGCCTGGATTGATAACAGCTACTGCAATGGCAGCTTTTACTGTGTAATAATGGAAAGATGAGAGCCATCTACTACACTCCAAATGTAGCAAGGCCTAGGAGACGCACTTATAAACAAGAACAAACTGCGTAGGCACCCACCAACATATTTTAGAGAGACTATTTGCATAACTTGAAATGAGTCACTTACTTAGCATATGCCTTCTCCAGAAGGGCTCCCCAAAACACGTTCTTATAGACCGAGGAAACAAAGAGCAGCTCCCCAGCCTCATTCACCGGCAGGCGATCATCAACCACCACGTCGACCCATTCCCCGAAGTGCCAGAACTGTCAGGGGAAAGGAACGAGCTGATGTTTCCCTTGGGAGGGACCTCCCCTTAAAACAACAGGAAAGGCAAGACAGCCTAGCTGTGGGCACAGAATAAGCTGCTGTGGGCACAGAACAAGCTGCTGTGGGTCAGTGGGATGTGCTGACTCACCCACAGAACCTGCTCCTCAGCCCCACCCAGCCAGAGCAGAAAACAAAGCATGTATCAGGTGTAAAAGGAGTAAGCAGGAAAATTTGCCACAGGTGGACTTTGGGGGAAGGAATTCCTAACTGCAGGGTAGCAGAGGTGTACCAAGAGGCGGGCAAAGGGATAGAAGGTTGGAGCTGATGTGCTCAGGTCAGGCTGACTGTTGCCACTCTCAAAAAAGAGTTTTGTCTGTGTTATAATATGGGTAGGACACAGCTGGAGAGAGCAGCCAAGCAGAGGTGTTTCCTCCAAGTGGCTTGCAGTTGATTCACTGCCTGTACTACTTTGTGGGAGGGGTGATGGGCTCCTCTCCAGACTGGGATACCCTCTGGCCACTTGCCCCTGGCCAGAGGGAACCACGTACAAATTATCTAAGGGTGTGACACAAAACACAGCAGAAGGAAATCTGAGGATCTCCTGCAATGTGGGGGAGCAGCAGTACCCGGAAGTGGAAAATGCCCGCATATTTCCTCTCAAAGCTCTGGTTCTGTGGCACGACTGCAGCCAAGATGTCCTGGTGGAATGTCAGGGCTTCCAGGGCCGCCAGGAACCAGCAGTTCTCTGCGCCAAGACAAACGGACACATGCAGTTGGCTGAAATGCAAGAGCTCTCAGCCAAGTTCAGCAACACCACCAAGATCCCAGCAGAAAAGCGGTTGCGCTGATGTCTTTACAGTTATAACAAATCATACACAGAAAATTAGATGATCCAGACATGTGCTTTACTTACCCAACCATGACTGGTTTCTAATTGTTCTCCCATGGTCTTTTCATTTGGGTACTGTTTGGTTAAGTAAGAAATTTAGCAAGCAATAACTGTCAATGGAAACATTCTGGGTTTTACCAACATTTTGTGGGGTTTTTTCTGTTCTCTATAAAGGCACACTATTAAAAAAAAACTTTTCCATTTTTCTTTGAAAACATTAGCTTTTCAGAAAAGAAAGTAATTTCTAGCAGATCTCACATGCAAGACTGTACTTAGCAAACTTTGGTTTTCAGGACATAAAGCACTTAAAAACTAATTTAGTCCCACGTCTACCTGTTTTGCAGATAGCAATAAAGTTTTTTACTCTAGGCAACACAGGCATACAATTATTTTTCTAACTGCAAGGCTGAGAAGAGAACACACTCACACTGAGCATTGGGTACAAATACAGAGAAAGTCTTTATGTGGTCTCTGTTCAACTGTCAAGCAGCAACAGCACAAACCAGTAAGAGCACAGGATCACTTCCTATTAGCAAGGGCAAAAACAACACACAGTGGTGACTTCAGCTTCATCTACACCATGCCAAGTGGAGAGAGGAGATGGACACCTTCTACTTCCATGCCAAGTTCTATACATGCAAGCTTCCATGCAAAATGTTGTCTTGTGTAAGAATACTTAGATATTTATACAAAGGAGTTTCCTTACCCACCAGTCCTTGGCAGAGATCAAGCTGCTTTCTGTTTGCAGTATAAAATACGGGACTTTTGTGCAAAGCCTGGGAAACACAAAATGAAAATGAAAAGAAAAAAAAAAAGGAAGGAGAGAGTTAAGCCAGTAACATGAGCTGACTTAGCTTGAAAGTCAAAGCTTTTAAAATACTGAGAGTCCCTTTGTCCCAGCAGACATTGTTCTGGCTCACGTGTAACTCTAGTGTTATGTGCTCTGGCTAAGCTGACACCAGCTTGGGCACACATTTGTGTTTGGTCTACGCTGAATTTGGTCTCCAGCATAAGTCACTGGTGCTCAGATGCATCACCATGGCTTTCCATGGACACCATGCTGAGAAGACACCCCTTCAAACCTGCCAGTCCCTCTCCTCCACACGAGTGCCAGCCAAAAGAGGTTATGAGGGCAGAGCGTAACTGTTTAAACTTTCACCCAACCTGGCGGGCATCTCCACAGTTTGACTGACAATTGAGCTACAGACTGATGGCTGCTACAGAATTCCTGTTGCTGTGACAAGAGCAGGTCTGTAAATAATTGTACAGAGAGAAATAATGTTGTGATTTCTTTTCCCTTCACAAGTGCCTCTGGGGTTAATTTAATAACCTATGTGTCAAAACTACGTTTCACTCGAATGACCCAGAAATTGCTCAAGCTAAGTTTCACACTGTTGGCTTCCCCTGCAGGCAGCAGCAAAGAAACAGCAAACCCTCAGAAGGCAGTCACAGTAATTAGACACCAAGGCCTGCCCTTGGTGGGTTTGGGTGTTCAGTTTGCAGGCCATCAGTCAGAGATACAGCAAGCTACAAGCCTGCTGGGTGAATGGCAGAATCTCAGCCTCTCCTCTGCAGCACAGGGACTGAAGGATGCATAGCATGCATTCTCAGAGAGTCTTTGCTCAGAGAGTTTGGCATCCAGAGCAAAGAGCAGCTTTCTTCACAAGGCAGTTTTAGAATCACAGAATATGGTGAGTTGGAAGGGACCCATCAGGATCATCAAGTCCAACTCCTGGCCCTATGCAGGACACCCCAAAGATCACAGCAGAGCAGCAGAACAGTGGACTGAGAGACAGAGGAGGTTTCAAGTCCATTCCAATATCTGAGAGGTAGAGAGACACTTGAAGGGGTTTGTAGAGGCCAGGATTCAGGTTGGCTGGTTTTTTGGTTTTTTTTGCAGAAACTCGATTTTTCTGAGAAATTGGTTAAATCTCACAAAATATGACAGCTAGAAAATAACTTAGCTGGGAGATGCTATCTGCTATTACCTGGCAGAATTCCCTAAAGACAAGGGAATTCTGAAATTCTCACATAATTCTATACACTGGTTTCAGGAGGATAGGACTGTCAATATTCTGCTCAGTGGCTCAGTAAGAGCAGAACTGGCATTGCTGGTAACAGGCCTTATCTAACTGTGCCAGGCCCCTGTCCTGGCCTCCCAGACTTGTTATCTCCCCATTTGTTATGAGAACGTGCTCTGTGATCAGCCCTTGCAACCGGGTGTCTCTTGTTGTGATGTTCAGTTTAAGCCTGGAATACCAGCTAAGGCCTTGGAAATGTGAGCACAAGTAGAAAACAAAGGCCTCAAAACTAAAACCAACTCACAGACTGATGCTCAGTCACTGGCTGTGATAGAAGCTCAACCTTGAGAGCTGGTAAAAGAATACTCCAAGTACAACAGACTAAACAGTTAAGCAGGGGGGAAAAAAATCCCAGCCCAGCAAGAGGATAAGGCACCTGCCCTGTCTGGGAAAGTAGCAGCCTCCAGCATCACAACAGTATGTGGTCCACGGGAGAGAGGGGTCACAGCTAAGAACTGCCTAGAAACTCAGAAATCTTCTAAAAGGTCATGATCTTGAACTCCGGGGAGAAGGATCTCATCTGTCACCACAGAACCACGGTTAGATTGCTGTAGCTGTGAGCTCCAAGGAAACCAATGCTCCCTGCTCCCTCTGCCTCCTCTCCCTGCCTGCTCCAAGTGGATAAAAACAGAACAAGGCTGGTTATGATTTTGGGCAACAAGTGCTTCAAAGGCAATTATGAAACTCCATGTACCCCAGCTTCCAAAACGACACCTGATGCAATAAACGTAATCCCTGGAGACATTAAAGTACACCTAAATTAAAGTCTAAGAGTGGTCTGTTCAATGCTAAAACTATTTGCTGGCTATCATCTGTAATCATCCTCTTACACACAGTGCTCAGTGAAAGTCACTTACATGTGGCCTCTTCCACTGTAAATTTCGGGGTAATTTCTTCAGCAGTGCTCCTGTTCCAATAGAGCTGATGTGAGCAGGGAAGGCGTCATCTGTGAACAAGCGTTTGTTCTTCAAGCACGACTCCAGCAAAGCCTGGTAGTTCTGCTGGATGGGAGGCGTGTGTTTTTGAAAGATACTTCTGCCTAAAGGCACAGGTGACTTATTTTTTTTCAAGCACAGCAGAAAAGGCATGCTGATGTCTCCAATAACACCAGGATAATTTTTTTCCACTGAGGATTCTGGAGGGATCTCACACTGCACAGTTCTGCTGGAAATTCTTGGTTTTCTTGGATGAGGCGTGTCTTTTCAGAAGAATTCCTGATAGTTAAAATAAGTATAAAAAGTAAATTTAATCCTGGCTTTTATAATTTTCTTCTTAGTCAGCAGGGGTGGGTAGGAACAGTGGCATTCCCAGGAGAAGTGGGGGCCCACCCAATTCTAACTGAGCACCTATCACTGCGTTTCCAAGGCTTTAATATCACTGTAGATCTGAGTGAAATCAAAATGAGTGACCCCACTGACTTCTACTAGAGCTTTGAAGCCATACACATGGCTATTCTATGTCTCTCTCCGGACTATTTTAGGCTCTCCAGGATATTTTTATGACATCTTGCAAAATGAAATCATAGTCTTTATTCAATCACATTCTGGCATGAAGTTATCTCCCCAAAAAAAAAAAAAAAGAAAAAAAAGGAAGATAAACCAGAGGCTAGCAGAAAAATGGAATATATTAGATTATATAAAGCCACAACTCACATGCCTATGATAGTTATTTTGCCCTTTTTGCCTCATTTTGGAGAATGATATGATCTTCCCCAAGAGTTCACATTCCATCTTGCTGAACACCACAGATTCACACATGAAATCGCATGCTGAGGTATTTTTTTCCTTGTAACATTCAAGACAGATGTTTCTCATCCCCTCACTAAAAACACCAAAGAATGATGTCCTAGCCCTTTTTTAATATTAGCAGCTATGTTAAACATTTGCACCACCCCTTGCTGGGAGAAATCATGACTAAAATCTCAGCAGGCAAATCACTTCCATCAGTGCTAACAAGGTGATCACAATCACTTAGTACATTGTGGACTGAAGAAATTAACCGGGATGCAAAGTTTAAGAAATGGTTCACAGGCCATAATGATACAGTATTTGGAAGGCTCCCCCACAGAGGAGGCTCTTTGAGACTCAAAATCCCTGCCCCAGGCACCCGAGGACGCTGGTCTCAGTTAGGCACCAGTTGATTGTTACTCCCAACGAAGCTGAAGGTCACTAGCAGTGCCTGTGAGAAGAAAAACAACCACAGATTGTACTGTTCAACCACACAGAGCCCTCATTCGTTATAAAGCCACTCTACAAGCGATCCACAAAGCTTGACCCTCAAGGGCAACCGAGAGAAAATCTTCAAAAGATAACCCTGGAAATGAAAATTCAATTTTCTATCGTAGAGTAGACATTTCAGAGATGAAAAAGAATTTAAGTGCCTAACAACTTGCTTACTTTTTCTCCAGATGAAAAATGCTGTCTCTCCCTCCAAACCTTCCCTTTGTACAGCCATTGGCCTTCACGGCTGCAACAACATGAGCAACAGACAGAGATAGATTTAAGAGAAAAACAAAGGAAGAAAACAGCCTGGAGACCAGCTGCACTTTATATAGGCAGACAAAACATGTGTGAAGAAGAATTTGTCATTTTCCTGCTCCCCAGGAAAAGAAGTAGAGAGCAATTGGCACACTTTGAGCTACACTGAGGAACAAATATTTGAGACTTGATTTTTGGGTGTGGAGAGTACTCACAATGTCTGATAAAATTATTCTAACTTTTCACCAGTTCTCATTTCACTCTGGCATTTATTTGGAAAAGAATTGAACTTTATATACAGGTCCTGAAATCCAAAGATAGTATGAAAAAACCAATGCTTTCAAAAATGAAGGTTGAAATCACCTGACTATGTAGCCTTTTTTTCAAAAAATTCAACCAGCACCCCTGACTCAAACAGTGTGTGTTGAGACAATGATGCTACTTTTTATGTTTTGAAAACCTCCCAGCTGAACCTACCCGTGTGTTGTTTTAAACTCTTTTCCAAATCACCTGGAAATCTTTGAACAAAAGATGCAATGAAGCATTTTATGTGCCATGAACAGTCACTTCTCAGACAGCAAGTGTTCCACCTTGTGTTTAACCTTCTGCCTGCTGTCTGGCCACAGCCCTGTGTAGGAGCAGGCACCAGATACAGCTGTACATGACCAGCCAAGGTATTCCTGGAAATCACCTGAACTCCACTCAGCAATGGTACTGAGCCACACTGAATCAGTCCTCTACCACAGGTGGAGCAGAGTGTGTGCATGTCTCTTCCACCAATTAAAATTTCTAAGGGAAAGCAGCCAAGTGTAGCAGAGGTTAAAAGCTTTAGAGGGAAGCCATGAGCCAGTAGGCTAAAAAGATCCGATTCTCTATTCTTTGCACATTCCCCTAGTTAGCATGTTTACCATCTGATCTAAGTCCTTCCACTGCATTAGCATCCTCTGATCTCCCTTGAGCTTTCCCAACATCTTAAATGCCTCATCCTTAAGTCTTAAAATGAGAAGCTGAAGAATTCATGGAAATCCTTCACTTTTTGTAGAAGTAACTGGACCATGAATTAATTCTCTGAGAGCCTCTTACTCACTCTACAAGAGGATTTACCTCAGGCAACACTCAGACAGTGGGCAATTTGAGGGCTAAACCTGGGCATGACAGAGCTCAGCCCAGCTCTTCTGATTTAACAAAGACAATCAAAATCTGGGCTGAGGAGCTGCTTCTGATTGTGTGGAACAGAGCAGTAAATGTTTGCATGCAAAATAATAAATTTTAGGGTGAGCAGAACAAACGATGCAGGGCCATCTTTTACAACCATTCATGTAATACAGCAGAACATTAGCTACAGAAATTAGTAGTCATTAGTCAAAATGATAGTTTGAGTGTATTAGGCTTTGTTAATCTTTATTAGTCTCTAAACAAACAGTATAAAAACAGCACTTGCAGGTACAACCTCAAGTCTTTGATTAAACACAATGCTGTATTTCAGAAAAAAACCCTCAAGGCTGACTCCTGCTCTTCCTGTGGGCTATTAAAGCAGATAGAAATATCCTGAAAAGAAGCACTGAACTAAGCTTTCTCACAAAATGAATGAATACAGAGACAGGTGGATGACCTTTCCCTGAATTTCCTGTGCTTAGATTATTGGCCCAAAAGTTGATGAACATCTTCTGGTGCTGAGATTTTCAAGGTTGAGCAGTGAGCCTGCTCCCACTGATCTTAACAAAAAGTCTGTATCAAAAATGCCAGGATGGCTTTCAGAACTTCAAGCAATACCTCTCTGACCAAAGATTCACTTTCAAAGATGAGATTTAAAAATACATATCCTTTGCTGTGGAAATTGTCCAAGCTACATCAAAATCAGTGGAAATATGAAAATCCCATTTACTCAAGATCTGTGCTTCAGCACTTAAGGTTACAACATCCTATTCAAGAGCATCCCAATCATTAGATATTCTGACTACTCACAACTCCCGCTACTGACACATGAAATTTTTGATCTCTGCAGAATACTTAGTGATCAAGTATCAGCCAAACCAACTCTAAACAGCAAAAGTGAGAGAACATGGGTGCACAGAATCTGGGTTAGCTAAAACACCAGCCTGTGTTGCCAACCACTTGGCAGGCAGGAGCGTTGGAGCTGTGACATGCAGGGCAGCTGATGTGGCTCATCTAGCTGCTTTATATCACACCCATCCTTCCCACGTTTGCTGTTACAAACTTTCTGCCTTTCTCTTCGACACCTCCAGAGAACAGCACAGCAGCAGCTGCTGCATTGTGCAACTAATACCCCCATCTGATCCCAGAGGACAGCTTCATCTTAACACCATGCCATGGTGACAGAGTTACACTCCCTTCAAGCCTCTAGAAAATCCTAATTCTGTGCTAGCCAGAGATAACTGCTAAATGCCAGCATCAAATCCCTCTACATAGCACTTGGCATTTGATGTCCTACCTTCTCCAGGTGTGTTCTCACAGCAAAGGGTAATTGTTCCACTGGCAGTGATGCCTGCTGCTCATGAACAGTGTATTTGTTCTCTGTCCCTCTGTGTGTATGTGCATGTATATATATGTCTCGCATACGTAACCCCAAGAGCCTGTCCTAACCTATCAAACACTGTGGTAGAAGCAGGAGGTGGGGAAAAAAAGAGTATTGAGCAATGACAGAAAACTTCTGGAGATCTCAATGCAAAATATTCCACGGAAGACATGAAAGAACAGGTCAGCCCATCATGCAGGCTACCATTTGACTCACCCATCACTTCAGTGGACAGCTGTTTCCTTGTTTAGTTTGTCACTTGATTATTCAAAGCGCAAAACTCCACGTCTCCATAAATCACTGACAAAGTAGAATGTGTTCAACTGCGTCTTAATACATTTCAACAGGATTGCTGCTTTCAGGTAAGAAGAAGTTCAGAGAGGAAATAATCTCAAAACCCCCATATTTTCTCAGAATAGACAGAGACATGACACTTTGTCAATCAGTTAATCATAATAACTTCTACAAAGAACATTTATGTAAGTTTGATGGAGGTGTGTGTCCTGTGGCAGAGACAGACAAAATCATTCAAGAGTTATAGACTAAGCTTCTGCACTGCAAGGATGGCAGAGGGCTCAGAGGATTTTTCTTTCCAGCACTAAGACAGACATCCCATCAGTCAGGTCCCTTGTGTGCAATACAAGCAGCTTTCTCTGCCAAACAGATCTAAGGAGGGAGCTCTCTGAAAGCAAGAATGCTTCCCACTCACTGGATGTACATTATCCAGCCCCTCATTCCCCATTTTTGGTGGCACTGCTGGGTACCAGCACCTCATTCCACCGCAGGCAAAGAGGAGCTAAGAGCAGTATGGGGAGGGTAGGGAAAAGAACTCTGTGTGTGTGTGTACCAAGACACCTGAAAATGGTAGGAGAAAGGTAACAGGAAATATTTCAGAGGAATATGAAAGAGCAGTGAGGGCAGGAGAGGAAGGCAGCAGCTTTCTGAGTTGCAAAGGCAAAGCAATGAGTAAGGAAAGGAATAGACCATGCTGGAGACAATTTTATGTCTCCATTGAGGCCATATGGCACAGGCAGGCAGTTAAGAATTTTGATGCAGCTGAACCAGAGGAAACTCTCCCTCCCTTACTTATCAAATTAGTATTTTTGGGTTACTTCTAGGGGCCTGCTGCGCCTTCCTCTCCCTTCTTTCGTTTCCCACAACCCTGGTTACTCCCTGTTCAACCCATCACCACCTGAACTTTTGACACTGTCTCCTCAGGTTTCATACGTGGTAATGGACAAACAGTGGCAGTAACTGCACTGGCAGGAAGTTAATTTTACTGAACTACACTGCCCCAACAAGCTTCTTGAAACTGTTGATGTGTTATGGTCTGAGTCACCACCTCTTTTCAAATTCTGTGACCTCAATATCCCCATTCTCGGATGACCTTTTGTAGGAAGTAAACCTGTCCAACCTGAGGCTGCAGATAAGCAAACACACTTCTCACCATTTCACAAGCTGCAGTTATACAACATTGTGGTTTTGCCCCCAAAACCCCGAGTTTCATTTTGTGTGCAAACACTACATGACTTAGTCCAGCCTCACTGACTTTCAGCAAAGTGGAAGGGAATCTTTTCCAGCAAGCATCTCTCCTGGTCAAGGCAAGCATCCAGCTAAGTGACTGCCAGCCCTGTTACCAACATTAGGGACATGACTGAGGAGCTACAGAACTAAAAGTTAAATCCATCGTATCTTTTAAGATAAAGACAAATTCTATAGTAGAGGACTGTAGCAGACCCCCACCAGTATCAGGCAGAGGTCGGTTCTGAGTACTGCAGTAGAGTGGCTTCTGTGCAGGGCAGTCAAGGGAGAGCTTTTACTTTTAAAAATGTAAATTACTTTTAAAAACCCCAACTTACTCAACATTGCACCACAGGACCAATCTCTCCAACAGAAAACCATCTATTAAAACACCCCTGTTTAAGAAATGAAAATGAATAAACAATGAAAACAGATTAAAACTTTCAGTTTGATTCTGGCAGAAAAACCTAATTACACTGTAAACTTCCTTTCCTAATTTTACTTCCCTTTGTTTTTGGCAAGCTCTATACTTCAAGGTAAAGATAGTTCTTGAGGAAGTCAGTCTCAAATGGCTAAAAAAACAGACTGAAAAATGAATAAAATTGTGCAATGTTTGTGAGATACCTAAAGAAAGTCCATAAAGACTGTCAAGTTTCGTTATGATCTGCCCCGGTGATAATGAACCCATGGGAAAGGGACTACCTTTAGTCAAGGCAAATAAACTTTTTTTTTTTTTCCTGGCCATTGGGTATGCATATTTATGATAAGTGCAATTTAATGATTAATACCCTCACCTTGTAAATGGGGAACAATCGTGCTTCTGCCACACCTGTGGCAGTCGGCTCCCGCCGCCTGCACAACAGAAACCTTGCTTTGCTCCCCATTCACTGCGTTCAGGAAGGGCACCAAGGTGGCCTGGGGAGATTTACAATCAAAGGCTTCCTGGCCCGACCTTTACTCAGCTCCGAGGATAACACAAGCAAGCACCAAAGAGACTCCATATATAGCTATAGAAATGCCAGAGCGCCATCGGAGGAGCACAGCCCTTAAATGGCAGAACTAGCTAGAAGATGAAAGCGAGTTTTTTCCTCCAAAATGAGTAATTCTTGCCAAAACATGTTGAATTCTATGGGGCCTTTCATTTTCAGGAGTTTTCACTGGAAAGGAGTCATCAAATTCTTAAAGCCAAAAGCCTCTATTTATAAAACTAAAGAAATGAGGGAAATTAAGTCTTAAGGAGGTTTCAAAACATCAGTTCCACTTTCAGCTCTAGGCATTGGCAGGAATGCAGCATCAATGTGTATAAAGAAAATACAGTCAGCCTGCTATGTTCTTCCAGAAAAAGAAAACTGGTCCCTGGAGTCATTGCTTGCACCTCATGGGCCAGGCCATGCCAGACAGCACACGAGTGCCCGGGATCACACAATGGGAACAAGGAAGGTGTCTTCTCCTGCAGTAAAAGGCATAAAAATGGACCTGGATCATTGTTCAGGCACACAATGCCACACAGCCTCCACGTGTCCCCCCTTCTGTGAGAAAGAAAAGGTTTTAATGCAGAGCTGCCTCTGCTTATGCAAGGTCTGGGCTCCTCCCGGCAGTAAATGGCTGGGAAAGGGCAGGAACTGCCACACGGCGGGACCACTTCCAAAACTGCCTCTTGCCACATTTTTCGGACCCATGGGATGGACTAAAGTGAAAAAGCCTTTAGGAGCTATTTTAGGGGAAAAAAAATCCTGCTTTATCCCAGCTGCGCAGTGGAGATGAGGAGAGCCTGGCAGCAGGGCTGATGGCCGGCCCCAAGGACATGCTGATCCTCAGGCTACTCCTGGAAAACCTGTGTGGCTGTCCTCTATTAGTGCTGGAGGAAAAAAGGAGTGGGGACAGCGGATAATTTACCCTCTCATCTGTTTAGATGGAGAACTCCTCCAGGCACAGCCAGAGACACAAGACCTCACTAAGTGAAGGGCAGCAGTGCAGCCAAATCATTGGGCTGGGGAAATAATAATCCAAGAGACAACTGAGAGGGGACCTCATCAATGTGTATAAATATCTAAAGGGGAGGGAGACAAGGGGATGGAGCCAGGTTCTTCTTAGCAGTGCCGAGCAATAGGACAAGAGGCAGTGGGCAGAACCTGATGCACAGGAAATTCTACTTGAATATGAGGAAGAACTTCTTTATTGTGCCAATGACCACACATGGAACAGGGTGCCCGGAGTGGTTGTGGAGCGTCCCTCACTGGAGATATTCCAGAACCACCTGGACACAATCGTGTGCAGTGTGCTCCAGGATGACACTGCTTGAGCAGAGAGGTTAGATGAGATGACTGTGGTCCCTTCCAAGCTGACCCATTCTGTGACAGGCTGAGAACCCAGCTGAGGCTAGAAGTGCTCAGGAACAGCCGGCTCCCTCTCAGATTTCCACTGGCGGGGCTCATTTCAGTGGATTTTTTTAGGTCTATTCCGAAGCGAAGCGAGGCGAGAAAGGGAAGAAAATGGCGGCCGGGCCGAACATCCCTCCAACGGCCCGCAGGGGGCGCGGCGGGACCCGGCCCCTCCCTGCTGTCCAACATGGCGGCGCCCGGCGCGGCTTCACCCGCCGGGGAGAACGAGCGGCGCCTGCCAGGAGCCGCCGACTTCCGGCGCCCGCCCCTTTCCTGGGGGCCGGCCCTCCGCGCCATGCCCACGCCGGGAGCCGGCGGCGTGAAGGGAGGCGGCGCCCGCCGGTGCCGCTGGGCCGGGGCTGCGCGGACAAGCCGCTCCTTCAGCCTCCCGCGGGGACTGCTTTCTGGCTGAAATCGCCGGAGCAGGTGGCGTGAGAGCGGGCGGCCCTCGCGGGTGGGCGCTGGAGCGGAGTGAGGCCCGGCCGGCCTGAGGGGGATGCGCGGGTAGCCCGCGCCCGCAGCCAGACCAGCCCAGCCCAGCCCAGCCCCGGTGGTCGCTGCGGAGCTGGCGTCAGGCGGCCACAAGATGTTCAGCTGGCTGGGGACCGACGACCGTCGGAGGAAGGACCCGGAGGTGTTCCAGACGGTCAGCGACGGCCTCAAGAAGCTCTACAAGACCAAGCTGCTGCCGCTGGAAGAACACTACAAGTTCCACGAGTTCCACTCGCCCGCCCTGGAGGATGCCGACTTCGACAACAAGCCCATGGTGCTCCTCGTGGGGCAGTACTCCACCGGGAAGACCACTTTCATCAGGTAAAATCCAGCTGCCTGCCGGCCTCCCTCCTAGGAATGCCTGCACCCTGGACGCCTGGGGACTGGGGTGGGGCAGAACGTGTCTCTGCTACCTGTGCTATGCGTTAAAACCACCTTCTTTACCCCTTTCGCGTCTCCTCAAGAGCTTTTCATTGAAAAGTCACCTCCACTCCAACGCGGAGCATTCCTTCGCAAGCACAGGGTGGTGTAAGATGTCCCATGAAACACCGACGTGGCAAGAAGTAGCCTAGGGCAGGGCTGAGGAGTGCAGGCAGGGCAGGAGTGTGGGGATGTGAGTCACTGGGGCCCTTGCGGCCGTTCAAAGTGCAGAGGCTTTGGGAAGCCTCGCGCGGGGCATTCCCCTGCCTGCGCTGACCGGGTTGACCCTTATAGTAGCCATTCTTTTCAGTTTGCTGTAGCTGTTGAGTGGTGAGGCAGCTTTAAAGGGAGGGCTTCGGTTCGCAGTGGTCTCTGTTTCACGCTCGCATCTGTCTGACTTTCTCTGCGTTGTCCCAGAGACAACAGTCAGAACCCCGCTGAGAGAAGCGTGTGTGCCTGTGCGCAGAGAGACCTGCCCCTCTTCAGGGCTCCAGAAGTAAAGCCCTGTTTTAACTGTGTCCTGCTCGGCCGAGATGCTGGGAGGAGCAATTCCCTTTCGAGCTGTAAAGAAAGAGCAGCTGCCAGCAGCTCTTCCATGTCGATGATGTGAAACTGTCGCAGAGGGGGTTAAACTTTTCCGACTGGACTTGGTTGCAGGGGTCTCTATTCAGCCATGCTGCTAGTTCAACTTGCAGCAGCCTTTCCCTTGGGATCATAGCTGAAGCTGCGCTGTCCATGTTTCCTATGTGATTCATAAGCTAAGCGTTAAATTCCAGCCTTTTTCTGGTGTGGCTGTGTTGAAATCTGTGGAATTACCCCAGTGCAAATCTGGACGCGAGCCACAGGCAGCCAGCCCTTTGTTCTACCAGTATTTCTTGGTGAAGGAGGGAACTGCAGAGAGTAGAGAGAGGTGAATCAAACTGACTGTACCTCTGGAGGGGTGACCTTGAGAAATGCAGGGGCTCTTTTTTTTTACATGCTGTAATGTTCCTGCTGCTAAATTTCCTGGTCAGGAGCCAAGAACAGAATGCATTTCTGCTGCCTTGGCATGTACCTGGCAAACAAAGTTTAAGAGTTAAAAGGTTTTTCTCATATGAGAAGGTCAGGTGGGTGGTGAAGGGGTGCAAAAGACCCAAAGAAGCATTTTGTACATGTTTGCAAAGGGAGTTACTCTTCTGAAAAATAGAGAGGATGGCACAACTGCCTGGTTCCACCCCAGATCTTTGTTCTGTGACTTGGTACCAAACCTGTTTGAAAAGCTTTTTCTGTCCTCTGAGTTACAGACACCCAGAGCCCGAGCACAAGGACATTGCTGAATTCCTGATAAGGCTAACTAAAGCATCTATTCCTAATTCTTTTCTTTGGATTGCCAGCATCAGTGTTTCCCTGCAGTTTCACCTGCATGTTGTTAGCAGAGACTTCCTGCCTTTGCCCCTCTCTGTTCAGTGAAGTCCATTTTCTGTAAGCCTCAGCCCCTTTTGCAGGGAGTTTGGGTGCCTAGAGCACGTTCCAGGCAAAAGAAGATTGAGTCTTTGCTCATGTGGATGGCAGCAACAACCTCTTTGCTGTCAGCAAGTGGATCTGAGCCTCTCTGACAACTGCTTTTCACTCCAGATTGTGTCCTCTTCTCAGTTTTCTCTGGGCACAGGGCTGGGATGAGCCTACACAGAGACTATGGTCAAGCAGAAGTGACCAAGAGCTTTGGGAGCTTCTGCTTCACAGGAGTGCCAAATGGACCTGAGAAGGCCTTCCAGAAAGGCAGAGTCTTCTGTTTAAAGTAGTGCCTAAGAAGGTGAAAGTTGAGAACTCTGGTAGAAGCCCAAGGTCTCTAACAGTAGGAGAATGTGAGAGTCTGTTACTCCAGTGTGTGCCCAGTCATAGGCCAGACAACCTCGTGTTGCTCGTGATAGGCTTCCAGCGTGAGCTTGCAGGCATTGGTCATTAAAGAGCTGGGATAAGCACCAGATTAGCATCCAGAGTTATTGTGGGAAGGCAAGTGGGAGCTAAAGCTGAGAGCAGGGAGGAGTTAAAGGGGGCTGGGGGAGGAAGTGGGAGGGTTGACAACCATTATGTCTTAGCAGTAGAGTGAATCAAGAAACAGCCTCTGGACATTCCTTCCATAATCTTGTCAGGATGGGGGATAATTAGCGTTATCCTTATGTATCAATTCCACTCTTAAATTGCATCCTGCTTGTACTGCCATGCAATTTAGGGAGATGATCTAATACCAGTAAACAATCATGTAGAATTAACTCAGTCCCAGTTTACCTAGATCCCAGGACATCTTACCAAAAAAAAAAAAAAAAAAAAAAAA